>OY728163.1:1085031139-1085656139 GCA_963277665.1 Viscum album | reverse complement strand
CACCATTAATCCTCAATTGAAATCCCATAATATTCTATTTTCCTTGGGCATATAGTGTTCACAAAAAAGCAAAAAACTTCCAAAATAACATTTATCACTTAATCACCAAATCATTTTCCTATACTATGGTTATTCATTTCATAAGACACAAGATCCCAAATAAAATCATTATTGATAAATAAAATCATTTAACTAAAAATAATATTCAAACTAACCAGGGACTTCACATAGTCTAGTGGTAGGAGATAAATCCCTATCGCACTTTGGTTGTGGGTTCAATTCCCACAGCTTTGTCCGACGTGATGGGTTGTCACACGGTCTGCGTGTTGTCCTTTTTCAAAAACTATATTTTATAACATTACCAAAATGAGATAAATTCCTCAAAATAACCATAACATAATTTAACCACAAATCTTATCTCACACCTTGTATTTTCATCGCAAATTATAATAAATTATAATTTCCTATAACCCAATGATCATATAAAACCAAATGGTTATTTATTACTATATCCACAAGAGAAAAGATAATTCTACCTCAATTATTATTCTCACATGGAAAACTATAGGGTTAAAAATACAAGAGAAAATTATTCCAAAGTAAACCCATCAACAAGGAGAACTAATACTTTTTAAACATTTCTCCAACCTTTTATTTCCACATAGCTTCTTCTTTGACCAAGAAAAGATCCTATAGAATAGAGAATTCACTCGGGTAATGGCCAGGTCCACTACATTTATGGAAAATGACTGTAAATGGATTCTTGGGACCATTTTTATCTTCTTCCATAGTACTCTTCATTTTTCCTCAGCAATTCTTCACTTTATGTACTTCCTTACCGCATGTAAAGCATTTCTTTGTCCCATTGAATCATTTTCAAGGGTGTATCCTTCCACATTTCCTGTATGATGGAGATTGAGGATTCCTTTCTCCATGGTCTCCACTGCTGGAGCTCTTATCATTCATCACCTTTCTCTTCTTTGTTGAGTCAGGAAATTGGTTAATATATATATTGTTATCATATTTTTGGAATATTGATTTGGCATGAAGACGATATATTTTACGCCTATCAACATTCCATTTTGTTACTCATTTCCACCACCGTTCCCACCTTGTACATCATTCCCATAGTCACTATGACTTCCTTGGAATCCAGCCATTGATTAAAACCAGAAAGAATTGTGTGAGTAACAGTAGTCATAAAATCATTTATAGATTAACATGTCACCATATTCTAAATTTGAAACACCTTAAGATTAACCAAGGTGATTTACTCTCATCTTATATACAATACTTCAAATCGGTTTGTAAAGAAAATGTAAATTATCCTAAGCATATCCCCCGGGAGTGTCGTAACCAAGAGTGCAGCAAGCCCCGTTGTCGTGCACCAGTTCCCATTCGAGTCTAGCTCAAAGCGGTGTTTTCGGGTTTTACCCCTAGGTACATCTGTTCCAGAACCGCCTCTACCCGCTCTTATGCAGACAGGGATGTATTGCTCGGAAAACTCACAAAATCTCTACAATAGAAAAATTTTAGGAAGTTCTTCTCTACTAATACTCAATGTTTATCTTAGGTCTACATGCTCTAATATGATTTTATTTAAATATAGCTTCCAAGTTTTGTACTAAACTTCCTCTGATACCAACTGTAACACCCCGACCCCAGTTACCCAGAGTCGGGGTATTATTACATAACATTGGCATGATTACAAGGAATTATGTCTCGAAGGACCGATTAGTTTAGTATCCTCGGAAACACTAGATATATCCATAATGTTTTCCATTACATCATAAAATGAAATCTACAACAATATAGTCTCCATAGTACACACTCTTATCCCCTCATACTATCCCTGCATGTCATTCATAAATTACTTCTTTATATCCAGGAAAAAATAAAACATAGAAAAGGGGTGAGCTCAAATGACCAGTAAGGATAAAAATATAGCGGAAACATTCATAAATAAGAATAAACATTCAAGGAAATGTATAACTAAAAAAAGCCTTTTAATATTTAACTTAAACATAGAATGGAAAAAATAAAATGAAATAATACCATTTACTTATTCACACGTATATTCTACTAATCGAATAATCACATGAAATATCAATAACCACTTTCATAATGATGGAATGCATAATTCCAGACTATCATAACCACATAGCCAAGGCCTCGTGGTAAGACTACAAATAAGATTTTGTCAAGGCCTTGTGCCAAGACACTAGTTTGTCTCATGAGACCTACCGATGCAATTTTTTAGAAGATACTTACGTTTAAAATTACTCAAATATACTCCAGTGTTTTTATGAAAACATTATGCAAGGTTATGAAAAAAAATAACTAGTTCTGAGAATTCTTGACTAATTACAGGCCATGATGGGTCCATTCCCAATCCCTTCCTTTCTAGCACTCTCGAGATTCGGGTTTTCCAAAAACCTTTTTGAGCTTGCATTAAATACGTATACATTTATACAAGATTTTCATATACTTGATAGACATATATCTTTTTTTAATCATTTAAAAGTCACATAATTATAAAATAAAACATTTAAATTTTAAATATTCTTATAATATTGTAAAGGAAGCTTCTACAATTTTATAATGGCGGAAAATAGCCGCACCTACCGTATAAGTTAAAAAAACATTCTTACCTTAATTCTGTCGAAAAGGTTAAAAAGAACCTTGTTTGGAAAACGACGGAAAGATTCCTTTATAAACCTCTTATAAAAAGTCATAAAAGGGTATAAATTACTTTAACCCATATTCTAGTAAATAGTAAAAATGTTTTGAAATACATTTTTATGAAACATGGATGTGGATGATAAAGAAATCCCAGTAGATTATTACATATAAACAACCTCAGATAATGAAAAGATTGTGAAATAACCCTTACCAATTTGGTAACTTACGAAACATACAACCCATGAAAGAGGAATCATACAATGAATATGTAAATACACATAAATTAAAGTGTATTACACAAAGAATACAATTATTGGCAGTACATACACCAAACAAAAGGTAATAGTGGAAATATGGCATGAATCTCACGGGAATAAGGAGTGAGATGAAAACCCTTTACTTTTTACCTTTTACTTGGTCGAAGGTAAGATAAACTCCTTTATAATGGTGAAATAATTGTTATTTAATTATACAAGAATCATTTACATTATAATTATATCATATATGATCTTTTAACATTTAGTTGTTAATAATATCTTAGTATTATCGTTGTTCCGGGTGTTAGCTTACTCGTTTTCTTTTATATGTTTTGTTACGTAAACCATGTTTTTCATGGATAGTTTGTATATTATTCATATTTAGAATGATATAACGTCCTCAAACATTATTTTTAAATAATAAAATGATAATTATACTTGAATGAATACGATTGAGAATGAATCTCATCACATTCATGGAGATGGTAGTCTGTACGTATGCACGAGCGACAATATCATTCTTTTCATATTAAAATAATATATAATTGGATGGTATATCATATATAAAGAATAATAATCATGTTATATTTATTATTTACATGAATTACACATCATTATTATACCCATCCAAATAATAATTTATTGAATAATAATTACACCACGACGTGGAGACGGTAAGCCGTACGTATGCACGTATGGTGACATGTTATTCAAAGGATGGATAGAATACTGAATATGGTTGTAACATATTTATAATAAAATCACAGTATATATAAGACACTGGAGTTATTATTTTATAATGGTAATAACAAAGAAGGAAGAAGTGGAAGAAGAAAGGAACTTGAAAAGGGTGGTGAAATCATTACCTCTTCTTCGGGTTCTTCCTTTTGATTTGATCAAAAAAAGATCATAGGTTGGCTTTCTGATCAAACTAAGGCCTCTAGGATGGAGTGAGGGAAGTTTATAGAGTATTTTGGAAGAGTTTGGCCGAACCAAAAGTCTTTTAAGGTGTGAGTTAATGATAAGGGAGAGTGCCCTTTTATAAGAGGGGTGAGGGGCACCTTTGGAAAAGCTAGAAATATTATTTTATAATAAATTCATATTCTGTTTCTAATAACTCCAAAGTTTAATATTTAAATGTTAAGGTGGGGATATGTTAAAAACCACTAATGCAATAGAATTTAGACAGGTTTGGGTTACTATATTAACCTTATCATCAAGTATTAACTCTTTGTTAATTAGTTTCACTTTTACAATGTCTCTTTGTATTTTTATATTATATGGTTAATAAAATTACTATATACATCCAAAAGACCCCCAAGTGGTCCATTAATGATAAAACTATCATGATATAATTATCTTGTCTGATCCTTAGATTTTTAGGAATTTAATATCAATTAATAATATAATATTTGTTTTAAAAACTCTTTTAGGTCAATTTTGACACTATTCAATAGTTGATTTTATTAAAAATCATAACAGAATGATTACTTCGAACAAGGTTAATTAAATCATTCCTAACATGTCATATTAACCTATAAAATTAGTTTAATTCATAAAAAGTATCAAATTATATTTATTTGGGTATATACAATATCAATCATTTTAATTATTCACTATTATGGTAATTACTGCATCACCATTGTGTCATAAATAAATTAAATTATTTAACGTCTAAAAATTATAAATAAAATACCATTATGTAGGAAATAGTTTTACCTTTCTAATAAATATTTTTAGTTGAAAATCCAACATATAAAACCCTATGTAAAAAATCTATTTTCTAAAATATATATGTCTGTGTCATTTTTGTATTCATTTTATCTTAATTAAAATAAAGTGACCCTATCACTTACAAGTGGCACCATGGGGTCCCAAAATCGACCCAATGATGTCCATGGTCGGACATGTATCATCCAATAAGGTTAGGACATGTTTTAATGTAATTTTGCATTATTATAATATTATTTTATAACCCTTATTTACAGGATTTACCCTTTAAACATGGTAAATATAATATTTACCGAAATAATTATTCAAAATGTCTAAAAATAAAAGTTACCTATTTACACAATTTGAAAATCCTGATTCCATATATGGAATCAAATTTTTTAAATTACAAACATAGAAGTGGCAGAAATTAATTTAAAATTAATTTCCACTGTCTAAACAAAAAGCATGTTTTTAAGAGATAATAACTATCAAAAGATTGTCACTTTTTTATGTCTGGTATAATTGTGAAATTATGTCCAATGACAAAATTTGAATTAAATCGTAAAAATATATTCTAAATATACTTTAAAACCCCTCAAATTCATAATTTATCAATATTAATTATATCGATTAAAAAAGTTGTTTTTAATTAAAATTTAGTAATTTTCACTATTCATCAAAATATGAAAGTCATCCGAAAAGTACCAAAATTTCACCCTAGGCTAATTTCGATATTCCGAATCCAAAAGTGATGTCTATTTTGAGAGATTGAATTTATAAAATTTCAAAAAGTAGGTATTACTATTCATAACGACTAGTTTGATTGGTTGTGGTGTGTTAGAATCTCAAAGTTGCGTACAATGCACGCAATTGCATTATTCAAAGGGAAACGTACCGTGGAATCTTGGGGTGTTACATAGATAAAAAAATTTATTTTAAAATTTGAGATTAATAATTAAGTATGTCAGTGATAACAACATTACTGAATTAAAATTGTGACTTATCTAACATTTTTATAGATGTCTACACATGCCAGCATGGCTGTGAAAAGCACCCCAGCCTCATAAAAGCGAGTATTGGCCAAGAATGACACATAATATACAACGTAAAATGAGAACCATATTTAATTGACCCTAAATTTATATTAGTATAGTCATCTTGGGGGAAATGGAATATATGATCCTGGTTAACTGATGAATTCAAAAGCTTGTATTCCATATGTTGGACACTATCTAAGGTAAGAAATAATGTGAGGATGGGTTTACATCATTAAATTTATTACATGATAGTGAGAATGAAGGGTTGAATTAATGACTTTATTTCACTGATTAAATAAGGGTAGAGGTTGCATACGCTGTGTAAATAGAATTATTAAATAAGGCTAGAGGTTGCATACACTGTGCATAGTGGGGGAGTCTCAGCCGATTTAGAAACGAAAATAAATTTCAATCATAGGTATCAATAAGAAACATCCGCATCAAAAGAAACTCCAAATAAAACAGGACAAAAAATATAAAAAATTTCAAGAATTCACTACTATGCATGGTTTATCCACATTTTAGCAGTAATTATATGTCTTAATCATGAACCACCTCTACAGCTCCCAGTTTTCACCAATAAACATATAATATCCCCCATGAGCACTGTATGACTTAAAACCAATATGTAAATATCTTAAAATATATTTAAAACAACCCATTAATAGGCTCAAAACGTAAATATAATCTTGAACAAACCATGGAATCTCTTTCATAACACATTCTCGCACACCAGTTATCTCATGTGTTACTAAATACCAAACATAGTCACATAACAAGTGTACTATAATAAAATACATTACACAAGCCTTATTAAAAAAATTCTCATTTTAATAAAACACATTCCTCAATAATAAATCTTTTCTGAAATATCTTCCGACATCCATTTTAAATAAAAAATTCACTTTGATCATTTTTAACAAATATTTGGAGTATTCTCAAGGCACCCCCATTTGGAAAAGTCACATTAAATGCCCAATTTCCACGCCAAACCATAGAAAACAAATAACATGAGATAATCATCGACCACAAATAACATAAATAGAAATTAAAAAAATAGAAAACAAATGTGATATAAAATTTATTGTTAAGTTAGGGTAAATGAGATTAAATAGAGACAACACGATCATAAAGAGTTCCAAAATCATAACTTTTTATTAAAACCACCCATAATAGGAATGGGAATTCTTTATACACCTAAACCCTAATAAAACAAACCAAATCTCCAATTAAAACATTGAATTTAGGGTTTCCACCCCACTTGGACAGCCCTACCCCCACCCCACCCACCGCACCTGGACAACCCTACCCCCACCCCACTTGGACAACCCAGAACCCCCACCACACATGGACAACACTACCCCCACCCCACATGGAAAACCCACCCCCCCCCCACCTAGACACCCCTACCCCCCACACCCAACTTGGAAAACCTATCCACCCCACCCCACCTAGATAGCCCTATTGTCACCCCACTTGGACAACCCATCCCCCACCATACCTAGAAAACCCCTCCCCACCCCACCTGCACACTCTCCCCACCCCACTTGGACAACCCTTCCTGGACACCCTCCCCCACCCCACCTGCACACCCTCCCCTACCCCAAACAGCCCTACCCCCACCCCATTTAGACAACCCAGCCCCCTCCCCCACACTACGTAGACAGCTGCTCCCCCACCCCACTTGGATTGCCCTCGACATCCTCCCCCACCCCAAATTGAAACAGAAAGTCATCCAAATCAAAATCCAATTTTCAGCTAAACTAATTTCCACCAAAAGTACCATATCACCCCACTAAACAAACCCTTTACAATGTTTGTAGTGTATAAAAAAACAAAAAACAAATCCAAGGGTTATGTAGACAGCAACACTAATTTTTCCTAAATCAAAACAGAAAACACCAAAAAAAGAGGAATAATTCTAAAAATATGGTAACACTTACTAATTTGAAGTGTGAAATAAAATTTTGTTTGATTGAAGATGGATCATGGCTGGACGGAGTCTCGCGGCCAAGTAGAATTCAGGAGGATCTAGATAAGGTTCTATCTGCAATTGGGCAGAGTGGGGGCTCGGGTGTTCTATATTTGGGGGAATTTATTCCAAATGGTTATTAAAAACTATTGGGAAAGACTATCTTTACCAACAGTTTAACAAAACTATTGGTATATGTTAAATACAGTCATGATTTCCCAACAGTTTTGGAAAACCGTTGGGAAATATGAAATTAGTTTACACATTTCCCACAGTTTGTTCAAACTATTGAAAAGGGTTACACTATACCAATAGTTTCTTTAAACCATTGGTATACTGCCATTGGGAAAACTCTAAATTCCAATAGTGAGAACCCAAAGAAGAGTTAAATATTTCATCACATATTTCAATTACTTTTCTTCTTCCACATCCGCTTTCTCTACTTTTTCAATTATAAAATAATAAATCCAGTATATTTTATATAATTTGATATTATTATAAAAATGGTACAACCATATTCATTATTTTATCCATCCTATGAATGACATGTCACCATACGTGCGTATGTACGACTTACCATCTCCACGTCGTGGTGTAGTTTGTTATTCAAACACTTAATCATTTGGATGGTTATAATAATGAGAATAAAAGATGAAAATAATAAATATAACATGATAATGATTTTGTATATATGATATTATATTCAATTATATATTATTTTAATATCAAATGAATGATATTTTCGCTCGTGCATACATATGGTTTACCGTCTCCACGAACGCGATGAGATTCATTCCCCATCATATCCATTCAGGAATAATTTTCATTTGATGATTAAAAATAATTTTTAAAGACTTAATATAATTTTTAATATGAATAAGATACATCTTATCCATAATAAACATTAATTACATAACAAAGCATATAATGGAAAACGAATCAGTTAAAACATGAAACAATGATACTACAGAAATATCATTAACAAAGAAATATTAGAAGATCATATATGATATCATATTAATGTATATAGTTTTTTTATAATTTAATTACAATTATATCACCATTATATAGAAGGTTACTTTAACCTCGACCAAGGAAAAGTACAAGTTTATAGTTAATTTCACAATCTCTTCATTATCCGAGGTTGTTTATACATAATTATATACTGGGACTTCTTTATCATCCACCCCCATACTTCTTAAAAATGAATTTCAAAACATTTTTACTATTTACTTGAAAATGGGTTAAAGTCATTTATACCTTTATTTGAAATTATATTTTTTGGAAGGAATCTTTTGGTCATTTTCCTAACAAGGTACTTAATGACCTTTTCAACAAAATTAAGGTAAGAATGTTTTTTTAAATTATACGGAGGGTTCGACTATTTTTCCCCGTTATAACATCATCAAAGCATCCCTTACAAGATTATAAGAATATTTTCAAAATAAATGTTTTCTTTATAATTATTTGACTCTATTAATATTTTAAAATAGCATGAGATATTTCTCTAAAAAAGGTTTTGATTTCATCTATGTCAACATGATTTAATGGATTTTAAGCTTATTTGAATTTGATTTATAACGATAAAAAACTTCCATATTTAATTGAGGGTTTTGTGATATGTTTGACTGTGGATGTGTTATTTTTACACCATTTTTGGTTTATGGATAAAGTATTTATATTTCATATGCTAGTTTTAATCTGAATGTTTATGTTATGTTTAAAACTTTTAATATGAGGAATACATTGGACTTAGCAAGTGACGGGTGGAGCCCACTATAGCTCCTCGATAATCAGTAGGTCTCATGAGACAAACTAGTGTCTGGCCCAAGGCCTTGACAAAATATTATTTTTAGTATTGGCACAAAGGCTTGACTATGTGGTTATGAAGTCTTGAATTATGCATTCCATAATTATGAAAGTGGCTATTGATTTTTCATGTGATTATTCAACTATTATAATATCCATGTGAATAATTAAATGGAATTATTTAATTTTATCTTTTCCATATTAAGAAGAATTTCTAGTTTGAAAGCCTTTTTTAGTCTTATACATTTTCCTTAAATGTTTATGCTTATTTATGAATGTTTCGGCTATATTGTTATCCTTACTGAGCATCTGATCTCACCCCTTTCTATGTTTTATTTTTCCCAGGATGGGAAGAAGTATTTTTATGGCTGACCTACAGGGATATTCTGAGGGGATATTAGTATGGTCTATGGAAACAATGTTGTCGAAGTTTTTCATTTTATTATGTAATGTAAAAATTATGAATGATTCTAGTATTTCCAAGGCTACTAAACCGATCGGTCTTTCGGGATATGATTTCCTTGTATCATGCTAATGTTATGTAATAATGCACCGAATCTAGGTAAATATGGTTAGAGAATTACATTTGTGAATAATACATGACGAGAAACATCCACCATGTACATACACCTGCCAATGTTTATCAAGTCTACCAATAGTCTCGTTTGGTAGCACCCGAAGAAGTCAGTCAAAACACTCCAATTAAAAATTTGGGGCATACCCAACTCTCCGCCCCCATGAATGAGTATTTTCAATATCTATTGATATGAAAAGGAAGAAAAGAGCATGTATATTCACTTACTCCAGATACAGAATGGATGTATATTCCCGTTCCGACCGCTGAAGTCACCAGACACATTTTATCAATGGTTAAAGGGAAGAAGCAAATCCCTACCCATATTCTAGAAGAATGCCAAGATATTTTAACAACTACTTCAGTAGTATCAGGGGAACAAACAGATAAATCTATCCCCATACATGGGATGACACATCAGCATTCCATCCTGGAGAAGATACACTCTTCTGTTCCTATACATGAGGGTCATGGGGTATACTCCCCCATATTAAATGGACAACAAGATCAGAAATATATACTCTTTCCAATTGGAGGTAATCAGTCAATTCTCGTAACCAATCCAAGGAAAGAACATACAGCTTCCCATGATAACCATTTTTTCTAGCAAGAGGCCCCAACTATGTATAAGATAACATCGAAGAATAAGTCTCACCAAGCACTATTGGAATATCAAAAGCCAAGCTGCAATTTAGCTCCTCTTAATGCGGGAGTTCTTAAAGCCCTTAGACATTTGTCTATTGCTTCTCATGATCCCATCCTCTCATAACCAAATTATGGGACTGGTAGTTGTAATTTAGATGTTCCTCATTGACACTTCATCATGAAGGACTGTTTCATGAATCTTCAGTCAATCCAGAGTGCCTATCTGCGAATGAGAGCAATTACAACCCTCCGTGTGGCCAGAAGAACAATGAGCAAGAAGATTTATCCCCTGTTGTAATCTATCATGGTGAGCCTCCCCATTATGGCATTCACTGCGAAATTCTTCTCTATAGTAGTATTTTGCATTGTCAATAAAATTTCATAATTGACAATGTAGCGACCAAAAATCCCTCTTATGTCGAGACACAAGCAAACACAAGGCCAGTCATGTCTGATACCTTGTCATTTATGGGTGAAAAACTTTCTCAACCAAAAGAAATATTAAGGTAATGATCATTCTCCCAACCTCCATTGAGTCATTTTTCTTCTAATACAGATCATCCACATTGGTTAGACCAAGTAGTAAAACCTCTAGTGAGGTACGATGAAGATATGTTAAACATGAGAAAACAATTGGCCAAAGGAGAAATACCATTCATGTTCTGGATTTGGAAAATTCATTGTATAACATTCCATAATTGGTGATAGAAGAATGCATTCATGACATCCACCTCAACTTATGAAAAACTCTTCGTCATTTGAAAAACAAAGTATTACCATATGAAGAATATCAAAATCATGAAATGGTAATAGAAGGGTTGAACCGCCAAATTGACTTGGCCACTCTATTAGTTTCCCAACATACAAAGGATGAAATATAGTAGAGAACCCTTCAGTGTGCATGTCTCAATGCTCTAAAGAGACTATGCTAGTTAATTTATGATTCCACATCTTGTGTTCGTATCAGAGGATGAGGTGTATATGGAGAATTGCAATTCACTGCACTCCAAAATCAGCAAAGTCCTCCAAAATTTGACTCATGAAATGTTATTTCCCACGGTCAGCCAAAATCAATATATTTTGTATGTAATCGAATGTACACTCATGAACCGGCCTCAACCAGTTCTCATGAGAATCAGGACCAATTAAAAGAGGTCGTTGCATTACGTATTCATCAAGCATCCCAGAATCTTGAGCAGGCATCCCTCTTAGAGGATTTCAAGTGTCATTGAATTAAAATGTTTGAAATATCATAACGATATTCTGAAACATGTGATTTGTGTGGTTGTTTGATAATGAACCCAACTAATGTCCGAACCAAAATCCAAAAAATCAGAAGAGTTGTTGAAGAAAATTTAGCCATTGCAATTCAATAATCCCCGCAGTATGCAAGGATGGGGGATCATTTAATTCAACCTTCAAGTTCATTCAATAAATTTCAATGATTTGAAGAAGAAGAACATGAAAAACCCCAACCTATAGGGTAGAGGGATTTTTCACATCTACAATCTCCTCCTCAACAGATGTCAGTTTTCTCCAAATTAAGGAAGAAACCACAAGGAAATCATACAAATGATCTATCCAAGGATTCCCTTCTGGTTACTGTCCACAAAACAGTTATAGGGAATTCATAATATAAGAGAACAAAGTCTCATTAACGACACAAAGGAAGACGATCTTGCATAAATACTTACAGAATGCCATCGATGCATTATGCGTTATAAAATTTCATTAACACCATTGTAGAAGATCCTATAGAATATAAGTCCAGTTTAAGAAAATCAAAAGATGAATTTCTTGTGCATAATACGGTACAAACTGAGGAAAATGAAGAAGGTGTGCGCACACGATATCAGAGGCTTACCCGGAATCTTTGTATGCCTTCAATTAACCAACTCCCCCCTCTCTCGAAGGCATCTAATAAGGGGATAGACAAACGTCAGGTTGCATATCACTTTTCCACTAGATAAGGTCAATATCATTCACTTTAAGAGATATTTGAACAAAAATAATAGGAAATAAAGGAGTTCCAAAGACTCAATATAGAGTTACTTCGAAACAACATTTCTGCTAGACATACTCCCCAGATAGGTCTTCAACATGAAAATGTTGTAGGAGCTCTTCAGCAAAGAGGATTTGTAGTAACTATAGATGTAGATCATTAATTCACTCCTCTAAGTAAAAAATCAAGGCAGGACTATATAGACCCTGATTGGCCTCTTCATGTGGGTTATCCATGGAAAATATCAGCACCACCATCAGTGGTTTTGCCGGTCGTTGAACCGGATCAAGCACCAGTTTCTATACCTGCACAGAATCCAGCACAAATGAATGTTCCCCAAATTCTTATGAACACAATTGAGGCATTATAGACTCAATTAGAAGATATGGAAGAATGGCATGCACCAGTTCAGCCGAAAAGGAGAGGATAACCTAATTGGGTGGATGAAATTCCTCCCCCACCAAATTTTGTGAATACCACATTCCCAAACATTAATGGTTCAAGTGATCTGGAACAACACTTAACACATTTTGTTTCTCTTTGTGATACCATAATGGTAACTTCTCAACAACAAGAAAAAGTTAAGATTAGGTGTTTTTGTGCAGTCATTACAAGGACCAGCTTTTGTCTGGTATACAGGTTTACAATCTCGATCAATTACTGTATGGAAAAATATCTTTCAGAAATTAATTCATCAATTGAGCTCAACTCTACCAAAGATGGCAGCTTTTGATATTACCAATTGTAAATAGAGGGATAATGAAATTGTTTCATATTTCATTGCATAATGGAAAAGATTGACATGTTCATTATGTCTAACACTCCCACAAGAATAGTTTCTGCCAATTTGTGTGGCCAATCTACATGATGAATTATGCACGCCATTGATCCCTATGAAATACACAGAAGGGTTTTGAGACATTACTTCAATCACTCAATATATAGATGAATATATTATTGAAACTATGGCTAAAACTCTGGTAATTCAATTATCTCCGGGGAGGAGGATAGTAAAGGAAGAAGATACTACAGTCACACTCAAGCAGGAAGATATACCTTCTTCTACTTCAAGAGCTTCAACATACCGAAGGGATCTGCCTCCTGAGCATCAGTAGGAACGACTATTTCATCAAGATGATCAAAGTGATCAAAGGCATATATAGTTTTAGGTATTAAAGAATAATTTTTATTCTTTCAGGAATAAACAAGTTTCTAGTTACTTCATCTCAACCTTAGAAAACAATTTGGTTCAGCTACCAAGGCCAAAGAAACCAAATAAAGAAAGAGATGAAGATCTTCCAATTATTGTCCATTTCACTAGATGTTAGGAAATACCAACCATGAATTTTTTGTTTTCATGTAACTCCAACAAAAGATATTAGACTCTAGACAAGTTAAATTGAAAATTTTATTAGCTCAAGTAGAATGTGTTACTACTACTGATCCAGAGGAGGAAGGTGAATGGAAAGAGGTCAAAAGTAAAAATGTGTAGAAATATGATGATTGGATGATCAAGAAAATGATCAACGAGAATCATGTGATTTTACAAATATAGTTGAAATAACCAATTTTTTCTTCTGCCACTCCTAACACTGGAAAGACACCTTCATCAAAAGGTCGTTCCTCAATGATGATAAGTGATTATAATGAAATAGAGCAGTCCGAATAAGAAGAGCTCGTGTCAAGGCCAAAGTTTTCCTTGGCCCTGGAAGATTTTACACCATATGTTTTGAAAGCATGGGAACTGCCCCGCCAAATGACACAAGCATAAATAACCCTTCAAGAAGAATATTCGTCATATAAATAATTAATCTTTGGTTCTGTTAATGTTATCCATTAAATGGATCCTTATTCCCATGATGATTCTCATTATAGTGAGCCATAATTCATTGTACCTAATTGTGGACCAAGTTGAAGAGTCCAAGTTCGAGGATACATGGGAATACATGGGAATTATAGAAACCTCCATTTTAACTCTACCCCTACTTGAACCATATATGCGGCATGAAACTTATGGAAGATATCTTCTACATGTTCCATAGGATCAATGACTATATTCCATGAAAGATATGTTCGATTCTAACAAAAGTATTTTGGAAGACCTATTAGAAGTCACCTCGTCTTCTTCTCAGCAAATTAATTGACCTAGTCATTCTAATTTACCAAATATAATAGTATTTCTAGCTTCTTCTCCAACACAAAGTACATATACATCAAAAGCATTAACTTCCAAATAACCTACAAAACCACATCTCCATGATGGGAAACACAGACCGTTGTACCAAAAGTTTGATGTCTTGAACAATTAGATTATGTACCATCCAAGTTATCAATTCTGGATGCATTGACTCTGTCAAAAGATCATTGATAAGAACTCATTAAGGCTTCGTCAAGTCCTCAAGAGTTTGAAACCGAAGTTGTTGATGCTGAGGTTTACCATATAGAGAATGATTCTATAGACATTCATGCAGTAAAATCTCATATAGATGTAGATGAAAATGATGTGGTTCATGGGAAAATTAGACACTTGTATTTGTCTGGCAAGGTAAATGACGTAGAAATCCGATGAGGCTTTATTGATAGTTTCTCTAAATCCAACCTCATTCTTGTTTGTACACTTCATTGATTGGGCCTGACTGAATTTGACTTATCTATTTCAAATGTAATGTTTCAAGCTTATGATAAGAATGAACAAGAACCTATTGGTGAGATTACACGTAGAACTCAACTTGGAGATCTTATATCTAATGTAGATTTCATGGTGGTTAGTCAAGTCCCAACCTTCAATATTCTGCTTGGAAGGCCTAGGCTGCATTAACAAGCACCCATACCTTTGTTATACCACCAATGTCTTAAGTAATATTTCAATGGTAAAATCTGGACATTGTATGGAGACAAGGCTCCATTAAAAACATGTAAATATCAATACATTGAGATAGAGTTTTATCACAAAAATGGATAGAAGCCCATGACAAAAGAAATAACCAGATATAATACTCCAAATGGACTAGAAAAGATCCCAAACAATCCATTTATACATTTGACTACAGATTATGGGTTACCTATCAATCAAATTTAAAAGTTAAACCAAAATCCAAGAACTCGTCCAGTAACTTCCTTAATGTCAATTACGACAATTGAGCCTAACAACATGGAAGAAACTATTGATCCACTGAGAAATTATGAAAGCTTAAATGGAGATGTTTTCATTTCATCCACTGAACTAAAACAAGCCTCTACTTCATCAACCAGAGTAGAAGAGATTATATCAATGCATGACAAATAAAAAGATATTGATTCCCAACCCATCATTCCCTCTTTATTTACAATGGAAGACCCTTCATCATCATTAGGGTCACATATGGTGGTCTCTTCTTCGGGACGTTCAAATACTGTTTTACCCTCTGACTCTTGGAGTATTGCCTCATCATCTACTATGAAAATGGACACAAAAGAGGTAACACATAATGAAGAATAAGAGGAAGATCTCAGGGATGCTCCTCTGGAATTTGAGGAAGGTGTCTCTACCACTTTAGACGAGCTCAAAGAAATAAATCTCTATATAGAAGAAGATCCATGCCACACTGTATTTAGTGCGTCCATGACCTCTGATGAGCAAGAGGTGTATACTTAATTTCTAAAGTAGTATCGAGATATATTTGGTAAGAATTATATAGAAATTCCAGGTCTTAATCATAATTTATCCACCCATCATTTGGGTTTTCCAGAAGAACATCATGGATTCATGCAGGCAGTAAGAAGAACACACCCAACTTATGCCTCTAAAATTGAAGCTAAAGTTGATAAGCTTATAAAGGTTAACTTTTTCAAGGACGTTCAGTATCCCAAATGGATGGATAGTATTTCCCTAGTGAAAAATAATAATGGAAAAATTAGTGTCTATATTTATTTCAGTGATCTTAACTGGCATTGTCCAAAAGATGATTTTCTAGTTCCGATTACAGAGCTTTTAATTGATGCAATGAGTGGCTATGATGCTCTTTCCTTTAGGGATGGATAATCTGTGTATAATCAAACTTGTTTGGATATTGAGGATTAATAATCTACAGCCTTCATATCCCCTCAAGGTGTCATGTACCATATCTTCAAAACCTTCTTAGGGAATTTTTTTGAATGTTTTATAGATGATTTGGTGGCCAATTCTATACAACGTTCCAATCACTTGGATGATTTGGAAACCATCTTCCATACACTTTGGCAACACATTACGAAGATGAACCCCTGGAAATGTGCATTCAGGGTAACCCCAGGAAAGATCCTTGGCATCGCTGTATGACATTGTGGAATCAAAGTTGATCCTGAGAAAAAAAATCAATCCATGGTATGTCAGTTCCTAAAATTTTGAAACAATTAATAGGATTCCAAGGACACTTGGCCTATATTCGGTGCCTTACTACCAATTTTCCTGGCTAGTGTTTTCCTTTCAGCTGATTAATGAAGAAGGGAGTCACCTACCAATGGACTGAATACTGCCAAGAAGTATTTGATACCCTCAAGAAATATCTCTTGAGTCAATTAGTATTAATTCCACCTATTGAAGTAAGATATATTATTCTTCATGTGGCATCTTTAGAGTGATCACTAGGTGCCTTCCTCACCCAAAAGAATGATGTTGGGAATGAAAAAAACCTTTACAATCTCAGTCAAACTAAGGATGATGTGGAAACTCGATATTAAAGAATTGAAAAGTGTTGCCTGGCATTAATCATTGCAGTTAAAAAACTGAGGGACTACCTACAACATCATGAGGTTCAATTGGTATCTCACAACAACCCGCTCAAATTTATCCTCAGTCGTCCATTGCTCACAGGGTGTCTAGCACGGTGGGAAGTTTTTTTGCAACAGTTTGATATCTAGTTTCTTCCTCAAAAGGAAAAAAGGCAAATCTCAGGACGATTTCCTTGGTAAGAATCCGTCTACATAAGATACATCATTTAATACTAAACATAATGATGAAGAGGTCTTCTCTATTCAATATAATTCTGAAACATTAGAAATGTACTTTGATAGTGCTTCCAGAAGTCCAATAGGGAAGAGAATGGAAAACCATAAAATCAACAAAGGTGGGTTAGGAATTGTCTTTATTTCCCCAGAAAAGTAAGTATTTCCTTCTTCCATCATGTTGACAGAAGGTGGTACCAATAATGAGGCAGAATATTAAGCTCTCATCGCCGGTTTGGAATTAGCCCTTCAGGTGAAAATGGATCATTTAAAGTTGAAAGGTGATTCAGAAATGGTAATCAAACAAATTAATGGGGAATATTCTATTAAAAAAATGAATTAATCCCTTTGTGTGATTACGTAAAAGGGCTAATGGCTGAATTTTACTCAGAGTCGACATTGTCATATGTCCCGCAATCACAAAATTCTGAAGTAGATGCACTAAATAATGCAGATACAGCCCTGGAAGATCCAAATAGGGATGAGACAGTCATTAACATAGATCATCATCATGTGGCCTCACCTCTTTTTCAAACCAGAATGTGGGAAATTAATGAAATTAACCCTATTTCAGAACCTTATGGTCATACCATGGGATAAGCAAAATCCATCAGATAATTTCTTCAAAATGGGATACTTCCACCAGATAGGGCTGAAAAATAACAGATCTGATGACTAGAATCTAATTTCACTCTTTCTAATAGTACATACCACCAAAATATCCTCTACAATAGAGGATTTGATGGGATTTTCTTTAGGTGTATTGGTAGAGAAGAGACTGTAGCTATCATGAATAAAGTAAATATAGGATTTTGTGGTGCCCACCGGTCTGGGTATAGACTCTCTGATCAGATCCAAAGGCCATGATACTTTTGGCCTTCAATGATGAAGGATTGTAAAAAATTCACTAAAATATGTCATCCCAATGAAGTGCATGAAAACTTCATTCATCAACCCCCAAAGTTTCTACATATAGATAAATACTCATAGCCATTTGACACATGGTGAATGGATGTATTAGGGCTTTATCCTCCTGCCACGAATAAGCAGTTCAAGTATATTCTCACTAATATGGACTTATTCCCTAAATGGGAAGAGGCAATGCCTCTTAAAGAAGTCTGATCCAAAAGAATTGTTAGTTTTGTCAGATCTAATGTCATCACCAGATTTGGTGTCCCTCACACTATTTTGATGGACAGTGGCACCAATATTTTTTATTCTGATGTAAAAAAGGTATATCAGGAACATAATATCAAATCCAACCATACATCTCATTATCATGGGGTGGACAACAAACAGATAGAGGCCTTCAACAAGACCCTATCCAATATACTCTAGGAAATGGTGGATATTGATAAGAAATCCTGGCCTGATAAAAATTTGAATGCTTTATGGGCTTATTGGACAAATACCCATACAACAACCCAAGTTACTCCATACTCATTGGTATGTGGAAATAAAGTAGTTTTTCTAATTTAAATGCAATTTTATTCAATCATAGTTGCAATCTATGATCATCTGTCTATAGATGAGAGGTCTGAAAAACAATTCAATGTTGTAGAATTATTAGAAAAAAAATATTGCATACTTTTCATCATTTATAAGTCTATAAGAATAGAATAGCATGAGATTTTAACAATAAAGTTCTCCTCAATTCAGTTCTTCAAGGAGAATTGGTATAGGTCATCAAGGATCCAATGATACTTGAAAACAATCCTAAAAAACATGAGCCAATGTTAGAAGAACCATATTCCATATATAAATTCTTTTGAAATTATTATTATGCCTTAATATAAATGGATGAAGAGCTTATTACAACTCCTACCAAAGAAATATTGATGAAGAAATACTTTGGTTAGTTGGGAATCTTTTTCCTCATTGCATGACTTTAAACTACACTGTACAAAATCCTCACTACAAGACTTTGAACCTCACAGTATAAAATCTTCACTACAAGACTTCAAACTGCATAGTACCATGTCCTTGATACAAGAATTAAAACCGCACAACCCTCATGTCCTAGTAGAAAGACATGAAACTTCAAAACAACCATAAGCTTCCATGATGCATGATGGTAAAATGCGTTGCATCTTCATCCTTTTCACATGATGTTAAACATCATGAAATAATTTATACAACTAACATTTTCTCTATTTTGATGTTAAAAGATACCATAAAAATACCATCGAGGTCATCACCACTCCTTATTAGTATATGAGTCCCTCTCTTTCCTATTTTGGAGTCATATCTGCATAGAGACCGTGTTTCAAGGACTATGTATGAATTGATTCTCATTTTCAAATGAGATATGTAGAGATGGCTAAATCTCAAATATTGGGCCTATCCATAATCAAAAGATATTATTAATTTTTTCTCCACCTTTATATGAATCCGATCTACGTAAAATGTTTCCTTAATATATATGATTTTGTCTTATACCCTTTTATGTCTTAAGATTTACTATTCTCTTAGAATTTGTCAAAAGTTCCCATTCTTCATGTCAAACTAGATTGGAATGCGAAATGATTTTTTCAAAAACTAAATATGGATTGATTATAATATTTCAATGAGATATGCAGAGACTCCCAGATCTCCAATCTTAGGCCCAATCAGGCAAAAAATGTCCTTTATTTCTTGTGTATGAATAAAATCTGCATAGGGAATGTTTTAAGAACTATGTACGACTTGATTCTTTCCCTAGAAAGACACATAGTGAAACTTGGGTTTTATCCCTTAATCTAGTTACATTATATCTTTCTTTTTTACATTGGTTCATCTTCATCCTTATAGCATGACGCTAAACTGCATAGAAATATAGCACCCATATTCTTCACTTGCGTCATCTTTGCACTGTAAAATAAACCCTTACTTCTCCTTGTTTTTCACACCAAGAATAGCTCACGTTGTATTAGGAATTGGGTAAATGGGTTATTTATATAAATATGGTGTCACAATTTATTATGGGGTTTCTATTGTCATAAATGCATGACATAAAACTACACAATATAATGTTCTTGCTACATGACTTTAAACTGCACGTCATAGTATTAATTTAGAGTAAACAAAGAAAGTCTACATTTTACATATGAATCAGATCTATATAAAGGAAGTCAAACTCATGGAAAATATTTGTTCAAATATTTATCATATGAATTGGACATAAACCATTTCCATATTTCATACTTTTAATCATGAATATTTCAATATCCTCAAAATCCTTCTTATGGTTTATGGTGACATAGTTTCTAATATGGGAGATATATTTTTCTTGAATATGAAGCATGTTCCCTTAGGTAGCCTTGCATAAGTTGCCTACATAATAGGCCTGTTAGTCCAAACATGCCACTATTTAGCTATGTATCATATTCCCCAGTTTTCCCTACATAACACATCCCCCATAACGGGTATGTCAAAAAATGGCAACTTCATTCTTGGTTATAGTATCTTTGTCCCCTTTTATCTTTGATGGAATTATACAACAATATGTATTTTAAAATAACCATTCAAGTATACTTGTCCCATTATCTTTCTCACAATATGAATGTCTTCAAGACCATGGATTACAAATTTCCATCACCATGTGTTCAATATGATATGAAATAACCTTGAGAATAAATTGGCCACATATTATATATTGTTTCCATTTCTGGTCCTAGTTGTATAACCTAAAACTAAAAATACCATACCTCTTACGTTTGGATCAGACCTTTAAAAAAGTCATATTCCTCCAATTCTTTGGACATCTTGTGTGGAAATACCCTTTCCATATTCTAGAACCTTTCTTCATAAACCAGCATCTATAATTTAGAAATTCATAATCTCCATAAACTTTCTTTATATTTAATCAATAAAACGTCAAATTTCCTTGAGCTCTTTTGTCTGACTATGCAGCACATGCCCTTAGGTGGCCTTGAATAAGTTTCCTATATGATATAACTATCAGTAAAAATATGCCACTATTTGTCTATGCAGCACATGCCTCAGTTGGCCCTGCCTAACACAACCCCCATAATGGGTTTTTCAAGTAATGGTAATTTTGTTCTTGTAAAAGACTTCCTCTAATGCTTTTAACACCTTTCCCATATCATTCCTCTATTCTAGAAATTCCCAAATCATAGTTTACAATTTTCCTTCCATAGTTGGATATGGTAGGGTATTTATAAACATATTATCAAGAAATTGGGAGAATATCATACCTTTGGTCAAAGCAAAAGACCATAAAATAAATTCACCCAATTTACTCACTGCATTACTTAAAACTACACAATACCCAATGTCCTCACTACGTGGCATAAAACTGCGCAATACCCAATGTCCACACTGCATGACAAAAAACTGCACAGTACCCAATGTCCGCACTATATGACTTAAAACTACACAGTATCTAATGTCTTCACTGTATGACACAAAACTGCATAGTACCCAATGTCATCACTGCATGACTTAAAACTGCATAGTACCCAATGTCCTCACACCATGACATAAAACTACACAATATGTTATAATAAATTTCCCTTTCTGATAAATCTTAACCTTTAAACCTATAATAAATTTTTATTGAAATGGTTTTCCTATTCATGACTTATGTCAGTCTCAAGTAGAACCTTTTCATTATTAAAATTCCATTCCTTGGCAAAACCAACCAGATTGGTCTTGAGTCACCCAAATCTTGTTTTTTCCTCTATATGTCAACAGAAAAATCTTAAACTTCAATGATATATTTTGTATGACTATGCAGCACATGCCCTTATGTGGCCTTTCATAAGTTTCCTACATAACATACCTATCATTAAAAAGATGACACTATTTGGCTATGGAACATATGCCCTAGTTGGCCCTACATGATACAGCCCCCATAACCGGTTTGTCAAATAATGGTAACTTCGTTCTTGGAAAAGACACCCCATATGCTGACACAGGATTAAAATTTGGTGACCATAAAAAAAATGGCTCAAGATTTTCATTGGAAATATTTAATGAATATTAATGCAATTCTTAGCCACAGAGTTTTGTTTCAGATCTATTTTTTATGTTTATGGTCAAAGATATTCAACCTTAAATACTAGATCTTTATAGTCAAACATTCATAGCACTAAAATGACAACAAAAAAAGACTTGTTATTCATTAGATTGATATCCCGCAAAGGAAACTCTAAACAAAATTTATGTCCCAACTCACTAAATATGCATTTTGTATGGTTTAGGTAATACTGAGTGATAAAAAAAGTCAAGATATATATATTTTGTGAGGTTGTCCATATAACATTAGAAAAAATAAAACTATACATACTGGGACCAATGTCCTAGGTAAAACAAAATCAATTAGAAAAAGTGAAAACATTAATGATTAATGACAAAATAATTTTCCTTTATGGAGAAAATTTTCACAGAGGAGTATCCAAAAATTGGAATCTATCTCTCATAAATTACCAAAGGATTTATACATAATTAATCATTTGTTTGATAGCCTCTTGAGCCCCATCAACTGCTTAATGAATTTGGCCTATTTGACTAGCCTCGCTCTATTCAGCATGATGTAATGATTCTCAAGCATCTACGATGGATTTTTCATCATCTTTCTGGATATCTCCTAATGATCTATGAATCTATTCAATGTCCCATGTAATTATATCTAACTCATGTTGAAGGCACAATTTTTGAACAATATTTTCTTTAATTAATTGCTTCAGTCCCTTTAACATTGCATTATGATTTGGCTCAACTTGGGAGAGTGATGCTTGGAACTCTTCAATATTGATTGACAGTTTGGCTTTTCTCAAGTCCTATCGATGCTTTTTCTCTTGATCCATATTTTGGATAATCTCTTTCACCGTAGTATAAATTTCATGATATTCACAACCACCAAATCCTATCATGATAAACAGAGATAAAATTCATGGAATTCTTGAACGTAGTTACTCAAGGGGAATCTCAGATATTATCTTCCAGATGATTTTCCAATCATTGCGATGAGAAATACGAAGATCCTTCTATAGTTCGGGGTCCGATTCAGAATAACTGTCTTAAGGAGGGGTATTTTATGGGAATAATTCAATTAAATAAGTGACCTATTATATTTCTTCATGAAAAATGGTTTCTCACCCTTCCACTATTGTTTGTGCCGATGCAGACGATTGACCTACAGACCAAGCCATTGAAGTTGATATCCCTATATTGTAAATCAGGAATTATTGTTTAGATTAGATTCAAGAGGTAACAAAAGTGAATGTAATGAAAATATAAGTATCTCTTACCTAACAGTATGTCATCATCTTGAGGAGAATCATCCCCAATGTTCTCAATTTCATAAATTATGTTTGATGTCTCTAGATAAATAGTGCTATCTTTAATATGTTCAGGACTTTCAGAGCGAATCTCTGAAAGACCTGCTATCTCAAGATCCCCGTGAGCCAATGTCTCCGCAATGGTGGGGTTGATGTTAATATCCAAACTTCAAGTACCATTGTAGAATAATTTTATTTAGATGGAACTACATATTTAAATAATCCATGGTTATCAGGTTAATCATAAGAAGATTAATAGAACGAATAATGAGAACTCACATCTAGTTGATTCTATACAAGGAACTTGAAAATATTCTAAAGAATTTGATACATTAACATGTTCTAATAGTTCTTCAAAATACATGCAAATGTTCATCATTTCATCCAATGATATTTCAGATTCTAGGTTAGACTCACCAGGGGAGCACTTGGCATGTATACATCACAACCATCTTCTGGTAACCTTTCACCCGGAGTAGCTTATTCAGTAAAAATTTTGGGGTCAACATTAGTTTTTTCCAGATTCTCAGGTGCATGTGATGAATTTAAAAGTATGACAAAATGGAAGTTATCTATTGTTACATTTGATGCTTTATGATGTATTATTGATTTACCATAAGCCTTTTCTCTTCTGATTGCTGGAATCAGAGCAGTGATGGGAACATATGTTTGTTCATTTGGCTTCAATGCCTCTTTAAGAACCACTGGATTTATAAAAATCTGTGTCTACTCAGTAGTACCTTCTACTTCTCCTTGAATTTTATCAGTAGTTTCTTTCAAAGAAGAAATAGAAGAATCCCCTGTAATCTTAAAAAGTTTATACACTTTTTCATGAATAAAGACTAAAATTCATGACTATCAGGGATACTTACCACTACTAAGAAATCACTTAACCATGATTTTCAATCTTTGATGCATTTTATTTTTTTCCTTTTTGGGAGGGCTTGCATCATTATCTATATAGACAGGTATCAAAGATTCCAGTACCCTCTCTATTTCTTCCTCTGTGGCCTGTTGTCTAAGAGATATTTTTCCCAATTCAGGGGGTGACCAAATACCTCCAAGAGTAGTGCCTCAAGGGATATAATGTGACGAAGGAAATTAAATTGTATTTCCTTTACCCAAATATAATTTAAGATGATATTCTTCCTAAAACACTATGTTTTGACTAAATTTCAAGTTGAAAAAATGGAAAAGAATGCAAGAGAAAGGAAACATACATCCTTAGGACCTACAAAGTCACACCACTCTTCAACTAATAAAGGATTGATGTCTTTGGTAGTACCACGATCTATCATCTCCCTTACCCACTTTGTAGTAGTAATTGATCCATCAGTTGCATATATGGGCATTTCCATCTCTCTATTGTAGGTCCTTACTTCATTGGGATTATCCTTAAAAAAGAATGTATAAGAAGCCCGAAAATCCCCTACACCTAGAATATGCAGTCCTTTGCACATATCCAACCACATGGTTTTAGCATCACAGTAAATATTCTTCGATGTTTGAATAGCCTCTGGTTTTATATATTCAGATTGTATGTCCGAGGGTTGTGAAGAGGATCCTATAACCTTGGACTTGAGTTTTTTTGTAGCACTCACGGTCACAGATGGAGGATTAGAAAATGAAACATGCTTCTCTTCAGAATGATGGAAAACATATCTACTTGATACAAATTCAGTAGGGATTGATGGAGTGGTGCCCTTAATTCTGATAGGAGGGTTATATCATGCACAAGTTCCCTTCGGTGAATTTGGAACATCATCACTTCTACCCTCTGATTCTTGAAAGTTATCCCCTGATGATGAAGAATTATCTTCCAAAAGATGGGGTTCACTCACTATACTTCTATTAATCCCCTCTCAAGGGATGACATGATTTAATACCCCATTAGGGTATGTTGCAACCCAGGTATTAGTATACCAGATGGTCAATCTACTTATGGTGTCAGCAAAAGGTAAATTAAATACTTCCATATTCTTTTCTGCAGATGTCAACAACAATAGTTATTGGGCAACCATTGGGTGTTGCTCCAATCTTACATGCATGGGAGGGGATATAATATTCTGTTGTAGAAATTTTAATTGATACAGAAATCTATAAGGAGACTAGGCCTCACATATGATTTCTCCATCGATTCTCGTGGCCAATATGCCATCTCTGCAAGCTATCATATATGACCTCAATTCCAAACTGGAAGTACCATAATCAATGAATCACCCTATAGGTGGATTCCCATAAAGAATGAAATCGAATTTATTATGCATTCTAATTCAAGAAATGGTGTCATAAGCATTCAAGGATAAGGGTGAAGTAATATAAAATCCCTGAACATCATCACCACTGTTACCATTTTTATTCAATGAAACACAAATAAAACACAAACAAGGAGCACCAAGGCTTAGGAAGGCCGAAAATAATGGTGACCGAGGGCATCCCCCTGGATCAAGTCCACCCCCTCAGGTTTAAGATGAGAAACATGAGAGATACATTGGAATGGGGTACCTGGGGTATACAGAGAAGATAAGTGGTCTACCACGTTATTCCCCTCCCTCCACGTTTGAGTGACTTGAGTATTACTGTCTAGCAGGGCTCTGCATTTTCAGATTGTGTAAATAATGGACCAGGGTATTATACCATTTCCACACAAGGCTTCGTAGTTAACATTGATTCTGTCTCCACAGAGAAGGGTGTTCACGTATGGGCATGCAAGTTGTTAAGGGTGAAAAATTATGGGCACACATGTAGGATTAGGCGACCTGATGTTCACTTAGGCGACGAAGAACATGTATGGTAATACTTGGGAGATACATTGCCCAATCCTTAAATAGAATTTACAGGTGATCCAAGAGATGGGGTGCTCAAGTTCCTGTGAGAGGAATGGGTTGCACAGAAATATTTCTAACTTGGGGAGTTTTGGATGCTTTAGGTACACAAGTGTAATGGTTTTCAAAAACTAAATGGACTTATGTCCAATGATCCTCCCTTAAATCCTCCACTCATGGTGTTGAAAAACTACATTGAATGTTTGAGAAGACTAGGGTGAAGATTAGGGTTACAAGAGCAACAATTGGGAATCAAGATAAGTATTCTATAAAATTGGTGTCCCCAAGGGTCTATTTATAGGAACATAAGTTACCTTGGGTGAAATAAGTGGGGCACGCAAGTGACTTGCGTACCAAATTGGGAAGTGTAAGTACCGTACATGCCGATTGTGTTTTGGCTAATCTAGGGTGAAAACTTTAGTACATAGCCAAAATACATCCCCATGACACTTGGAATGGTCCCACTATTAGAAAGGGAGATTTCCCTTTGTAAACATGCAGCAAACTCCTATGAATCATGTCCAAAACCGGAGTATCCAACCATACCATCCTTTTCTCCGCCTGCTTAGCTGTAATAACAACAGTTCCCAGCCTCATGCCTCCCTTATAGTCTTGGACTAACAGTAAATACACACTGATCAACATTACTATGAAACCTTCTAAATGTGTATTTGTAAGAAATTTTGGGCTAATTTCATATCCCCATTTAAAAGTATATTTTCTCCGATGTTGGCCAAAAGGTGTCATGAGTGCCTCTCTTATCTGCCCTTGGAATGTTAGCCAGACATGTGTAAGTGGTACCCTTTTACTTATTCTTTATCAAAAATATTTCCATCCATTATCTTAGATGAATATCCTTCATGGTGTGAGTTTTCAAGGTGATTTAATTCTTGTGTTTGTTAAATATTTTCATCAGCTCATGAACCAAATATGGTGTCTTCTCCAAGTCATTCCATGTCACCTCGGGAGGAATAAAATAATCATACATATCTCCAAGGATTGGAGCTCTAGAAATATTGTAGACATCCCACAAGATGATACCTACCTCTCCATGTGTTAAATGGGAGGAATTAGTCTCTGGGCTCCATCGACATAATAATTTTGGCATGAAATCGTCATTTCTATACATGTAGGTTTTTCCAACCCAGACAGCCTCATCAATCCCAATGATTCCAAAATTATCAGTAAATTCTATACATGTCTTTCGCACCCAGTATGCCCGCATCCATGTGGGTTTGACACCTCCTCCTGGGTGGAAATCCCAACTTTTATTCCAACCCTTGGACGGATCTATCTGAGAATCTCAAAAGATAGATGAATACAAGTCTGGCTACATCTCGGTGTGTGTGGCTTTGAATCTAGAGAACACGATCTATGATGAGTAATATGAGCTTTATATAATGTCCTAACATTAGCAAATGATCCCTCAATAGAAACATTGGCTGATGAGAATTTGGTATAATCCTGAAACCAAGAATGTGGGACATAAGTTCTTTGGATATAGAATGTTAGCATCCTGCAAATTGTCGTAGCTATACAAAGGTAGATAGGTGCTTCGAGGATAGTTAAAATTATAATTCTTCAAATATTTTTCTATATCTTGAAGGGTGGTTTAAAAAGCATAAAAGTAATCAAGACCAATGACATTTATCATGTCATCAATCCACATGCTGGTGAGCACATCACCAATTCCAATTCTTTTAGGATCCATTTAACCATAAAAAAGATAGAGATCTTATTTTAAAAGTAATTAATATTTTTGTGTTTTACCAAATAATGGAAAATTAATTAAGGTGCGTAAGTTTAAAACTTGGAGCACAAGTATAATTCGGCGCACAAGTACGACGCCCCACTTATAGCGCGCAACTAAAAAACATTCAGAAGTAGCGTGGTGAAACAGAACCGACTAAATTGAATAATACATGCACATCAAGAGATGAAAATTTAGGAGTTACAGGACTTTTTGTGGAAGTGAAGTTGTTATATATATGTGATACATGCCACCCTGCATGCCCTAAATATTATTCATTAAAAAATTTCATTCCCATGTTGACTTTAGCACCAACACTTGCACGCCCTAGTGCTCTTTTCTTACTCCTTCATTATTTTACCTATGTATAGGATCCTATTTTCATTATTGGATCCAAATATAGGGGGGATATTTTTACACTCTCTTCCATAAAAGAGTCTAAAAAATCCTGAAAAAGGGAATCCATTAGAAAGAAAAGGGGGAATATATAATGAAAAGTCAAAGATTTTCAAAGGGATAAGTTTTTGGCCACCTTAGTTTAGCTAAAAAAACATTTCGGCGCATAGTCTACATGAAATAACCTATAGGTTACACAACCCACTTATGCGCCACTATTTTGGAGATGAATGAAAGTATAATTTTGGTTTTGTCCTAATGGTTTCATCATAGTGTAGCCAAAACACCATCGGCGTGCAAGGTACTTGCGTGTCCCAATTTGTCACGCAAGTCACTTGTGCGCCCCAGGTATTTCACCCAAGGTCACTTATTTTCCTATAAATAGACCCTTGGGGACATCATTTATATAAAAGAATTTTCGTGATTCCCAATTGCTACTCTTGTCACCCTAATAATTCATGCCAGTCTTCTGAAACAGTCAATATAGTTCTTCAACACCTTGAGTGGTGGATTTAAGGGAGGATCATTGGACTTAAGTCCTTTTAGTTTTTGAAAACCATAACACTTGTGAGACTAAAGCATCCAAACCTCTCCAAGTAAGAAATACTTGCACGAAACCCATTCCTCTCATAGGTACTTGAGCGCCCCACTTCTTGGATCACCCTTAAATACTCTTTAAGGACTGAGGAAGGTCTTGCCCTAGTATTACCATACAAGTTGTTTGTAGCCTAAGTAAACATCAGGTCACCTAAGACTACATGTGCGCCCAAAAATTTGAGCCCTTAACTACTTGAACGCCCATACGTGTGCACCCTTCTCTATTTGGGTGCCACCCCTTGATTTAATTACTTTCTTCACTTTCTTTATTCTACAAGCCATGAATCCTTCATCAAAGCCATTCATGAAAAGGATTCTTCGTCCTTGGATCCCTGGTCTGAAAGTGATTCGGTTGTGTCCTCCACCAAAACCTATTGACTCATCAAAACATTGTAAAATGAACATAAATGTGTCTGCTATTTGGTTTTTTATTTACACAGTTAGAGGTTTCGCACATTTGATTCATAATGGGGTTAGGATTAATGGAGTGTTTGTGGGTTTGTATTTCAATAGTCACATGGGACTTTCTCCCAGAAACAATCTTGGTAATTCACTTGTTTGGGGGAGGGTTTGGTCCGGGCCTCTCCCTTCTCGAAGAGATGACCCATAAACTAAAATCTCTAGTAGGAAAAGATACAGTTCATACATACTTTTCCTTTTAAAAATAAAGGAGAAGTCGCCCTCACCTACCATGATCAATTTTATCTCAACAATAATGGAATAAGACCCTATCGTTTCTTGCAGGAGGTGGCATCATTGCTCTTCATAACTTCTTCTATGCCAAAACCAAAGGGGAGATGGGCACAAAGACTCTTGTTAACCTTTCCTTATCCCGTCGCACTTTTTCGCCATGGGCAGCCATCTTGGTGTAAGCCCCTAACCTTCAACCCTTCTTCCTTACACTGTAAACTTGTCCAATATAAATATAACAAAGGGAAGGATTGTCGCCTCTCTCCCTTCCATGGTCGCCTCGACCACATTCACCTTGGACACTAGAGGTGCGCCGTCTTCCACCAGAAGTGGAGGAGAAAATTTTATGTGTGAATTCCTTTTTTGAATCTTTTACATCCTTGTGTTTCTCACACTGATCATGAATCATGGGGGATTAGAGATTTCTCATGGTCAAAACATGTGAAAAAACACCCATGGTGGAAGGAACTATGATGACTCTGATTAATGTTAAAACTAGGATTCATTGGAAGCCTTTTGCAGGGCCCGAGATCATGGGACATCCTCTTGAAGAATCCAAACCTAATTTATTCAATCTTGGCATCCTCCTTAGGAATAATCCCCAAATTAAACACCAAATCATTAATCCATCCTTTTCAAAAAGTGATCCCAAACTTATCTCTCTCAAAGGTCCATAAAATCCAATGAGAATTATCGAACTACATGGTCTAGGATTCCCATATATATGGGATACATAGGAACCCTCCTTGAGGATCAAACCCAACAATCCAAATCAACCCTATTCTCCTAGGAACATATTCTCAATAGAGCCCAATCTTACATGGAAACCCGTATCCTTTCCATGTTCTTTAGGCTACTTTAACATAAGTCCCACACTAAACATTTACTAGGAATATTCCTCTTTGATGTCCATACAACATGACATTAAACAGTTTGGCTAGGTCTTTATCACATGACCTTAAAAGGTATCATATGTTCTATTAAGCGGTACCGAACTACAAGGGTTTTGATTCCTTTTACAAGGATACATAGGTAGCCCATTTTTGGGGCATGATCCCAAAATCAAACCAATCCTTTGTATCCTTGGATGATAGTAAATTCCGAAGTTCCCCACTGAGTGGCTTAAAAACTAGTACCATCAAAACTATGATTAAAAGAATCTCTAAGCAGTATATAAGAGGATACAATTTATGGAAAACCTTGAATGCATATGGATATTTCAATTAATGATGAAACTTGATTATATACTAATGATTATAACTTTTACACATGTTAGTAAGTTACCGTAAATTCCAAGGGAAACTAATGTTATGATTGGTGAATTAATAAGGAATCATGAAAATATCTTAAATTTAAAAATAGAGTCCTAGAGTAGACAGCAATTCCACCCAAATGGGAGTGATGAGTACGACCTCCCATCCTCTCGACCAATGCACGTTCTTAAGTATGGTATTGTTCAAACATAATGAAAGCTTGCCTTAGGAAAATAGTTCCCCTTTGGATAAAAGAACTGTTGGATGTTTTCAGTTACATAAATAATTCCAATGGAAACCATCTAAAAACAGTGATTCTTAAAACAAGATCACATGTTTCAAGGAACTACGAATCCACGATCCATTAGTGCCTAGGGATCTAGAGGTACCCACTGACCATCCTAACACACACACACACACATAGAACCCTAAAATGTTTTTGATAATAATTTATTTTCATTATTATATATATTTATATTATTTTTTATACCAAAATTGGTCCTACAATTGGTTTCATGGGCCTACACGCAGTTTTAAGGTTTTGTACCACCACACACATCTGATGGTTGAGTATAATGAGGAAAATTATATGATTGAAACAACTGGGTGAGATTGTAGGATTTTTATGGTGATTATTTCATAATATTATAACATTATTTCTCTTAAGCCACAATCCAAGATACACCATCAAAATGACATAATGTATATCACATGGTTGTAAATATGGGTACTAAAATTAATTAGATTTAGTTTTATGTTTTTGTTATTTCAAATGAATAAATATTTGGGAACACCTTTCAATATAAATTTTCCAATGGTGAAGAAATTAGGTCCACAAAACCATGAAAATAGGTGATTGGAGGAGAATATATAATCATGAGTTTTTTATTAGTTGGGTTAGTAGAGTGGGATTATATTTAGGGGTCATACCAATGATGAATGATTTCCCATAATCACGTTATCGACAAAATATTTCTCATCTGATGAGTATGTACATTACATGATTAATCAAATTTGAGGTTTTGAATGAAATTAACATTGATTTACATTATTACATTATGTTTTATTATTGCTTTTTGAATCATTATAATGAAATAAAAAACAAGTATTTTATGAAATACCACCTTGTTTTGGGAATACTATGTTTCCAGAACATGAGAGGAAGTCGGTATAACACTCATTTATCATTTTTCTATTTTAATAATGTATGGAAATAATATTTATTTAACTGTAAATTATATAGATTTATTAGAATTTTTTCCTAACAAATATATTTAAATACATGTGAATTTATGAACATTACAATATATTGATGAGAAAAATTATATTAAAGATACTACCACTGACATGACATAAGAATTTTGATTAATATATATAAGTATTTAAAATACGAACATTTCACATATAGAATATGAAACTCATCCAAGATTTTTTTTTGTAATGTCAAAACCTATGTTTTTGATTGGATAAATCATTACTAGTTTATCGTAGGATGACCCAATAATCTAATTTATTCCTTTTTATGTTGATGAATAACAATCCTTTTTTAATGAAGGATTAGGTAAAACCACTCTATTGATTTTTCATATGGATGTCATTAAAACAATAAATGTACTTGATTTATAACATTTATGAGAGATTCATGATAAAAAACATATATAGAAACATATTAGATTACTATGAATGATATAGAAATATTCTACACTTCACACATATATATTGATTAATTTATAGAAATCCAGGAACATATTTTTGAAAAAAATTAATATTTGAAAACATTTTATCACAAAACATTTGTGTAATAAGTTATTTCTATGATATTAATACCATTATAGAAACCCCTATTATTAGAAAAAATTTCCACATTGAAATTACATCCTTCTAAAATGTTTTTATCATATCAATGATTATCTCTCATGGAATATGATAGACAATCATACATTAATTATTGATAAATAATTATATATAGGGTCCAATACTTAAAAACAAAGTTATTTAAAATTTAAAACAATACCACCTTCAACCATTATAGTTATAAGTTACTTATTATCAACATGTGATCCAAAAATACCCTTATTCTTCTTGCATCACTCAGAAATATTTTAGATAACATCCGTAAATATTAATCACTTATCTTTTTTATATCTCACATCACTCTGAAAAAATTCATGCACGACTTACAACTTATTTCACACACTAGAAGCTACACATTTAATTCAATTTTAAAATTAAAATAAAATATCCACTAAAATAACATTTTCATCTATTTCATGGCAGCACATTATTCTTCTCAAATACTGTTATTCTTTATAAAATATATGTCACACATATAGAGTAGAATAATTTTTTACTATGTGGATGAGTTATTACATTTTATCTACTCATACAACATCTAATGTAACTCATTTAGACCTATAGACCAATATTATTTTAAATGGATCCAAATTCCACAATATATAAAAATAATTCAATATTATACACAAACTCTTAAAAAATGTTTCAAATCATCTCAAATTCACTATTAATATTGTCATTAATATCTTCTAATATTTATCTTAAAATACCAATTCAGTTTGAACATGATATTTTTTTTTTGAAAACAAAAGAAAAAACTTGAATCACATCCATGTAAAACATTTCCAAATCATATTTTATAGATAAGTTCATAAATTAAATTTATATAATCAACATAGTAAATTTAAAATAAATAAACAATACTAACACAATAATTTTATTTATAAATGTGGTATTCACTTTATTTTGTTATTTAATGTTTAATTTACCCTATACAAAACACATATTTATGTCCAAAAAATTAATCATACATTATACCAAAATATCAAATTAGACCACGATATGAATCATCAATACGAGTTTATTAACTTATAAGACAGACATCATGTTTAAAACATATTTTAAGTCAATTAGAATTATTAATTTCAATCAATAACCTTTTAATTATGTCTATAATATCACACATGTTTTACCAAATTATTATGGGAACTCAAAGGTTGACCTAAAAAATATTTATATGATTTTAGGGAGAAATTCCTTAAATTCCATCATTGATCATTATAGAAATATCCAGATTAGACCCTTGTTTAAACTACTTATTAAACCCATTTAATAACTCACTATTCCCATTACTACACACAAATAATTTAATCACCTACACAAATCATAATACCATTTTTAAATTAAATAGTAGCATCCCATGGAAGTTATTAAACTAAAACAATAAATTCCAACATGTAAAATACATTTTATAAGCTATTATTACAAATATTCACTTAATTATGTAATTATAGATCATTAATGATAATTTACTGTAATAAAAATAATTAAATCAAACAATTATGACACATCTATATGATTTAGTGTTACATGTTTACAAATAAACACCATTATCACCATTAAACATTTTTCTATCAATTTACGCATTTAAAAGACATAAAATGATTAATATATAACAATAAATAAATTTCAATACATAAATTCTATAAAATTATTCATCATGAAAAATTTTATTCAACTTATGGTCCATAATTTATTTATATACCATAATTAATTACATAAAATACTAGTATCTAGTCATAACTGAATTTTAAATATGTTCTCATTAATATTTAATATCAAATCATGTTAGGACATGTATCATTTAATTATTACTTAATATTATGTCAAAAAATAATAATAAAAAAATTCAAATTTTATATTATCCATAATACAATAGAGTAGTGAAATATATCATTAAGGAATTTCGTTACCAATTACCTAAAGGTTTGTTTTCATTCCTCATAATGATCAGTGGCCCAAGTCCTAGTCTAATTACCAAATATCAATAATACACTAATAAAGAAAAGAAAAACTATAATTAAAACATAAAATAAACAAAAACTTTTTAACTTTAACCATAACTATAAGGAAAGTAATACACAGAACAACATATTTTTAACAAATCAAATAGAATGTTAATCTACCAAGACATGAAGAAGAAATCATTAAGAGAAATTGGGCAGAGTTTTACGGAGATTAGAGAGATGATGTTTTTCTCAAATGAAATTTTGAATGATAAAAAGTTTAATTAATACTCAAATAAAATGAATAAATATTACATAAATTCTTCAGAAAAAATTAAAATACTAAGAACTCTACTAGGTACCTAGTCCATTACCAAAATGTACCTAGAGGTCAGCCTAGGAATCCACCTTCAATTTCACATCCACTGTGAAATCATACCCACACACTGGGTATCTGATTGTTTTTTGTAGTTCTCCCAAATCTACCACCACCATCCCCTCCTTACATATCATTCTAAAAATATAAAACCATAAAAAATACTAAAGATAGATTCAAAATAAATTCAAATACATAAAAATTAAAATCGTTTCATACCTTAAAAATCCAAGGCTATTACAGTCTATCCACCATAATGATTTTCATATTCAAGAATATTCTTTGAGAATCTTGAGTGACTAACTATATCCTTAAGAAAAAAAAGTTGATTTTTTTCTAAAAACTTATTCAAATATATCATACTCAAACTTTAATTAAATCTATACTAGAATTATCATATGAAATTATTATACAAATATGAATACTCAATTTTATACACTTCACAAATTATAAAAAAAGTAGTTTCACTTCATGAAACTATGGTATTTCTAAGAATAACATAATTAAAATTCATCTTTAAGATTAATTCAGAAAACAAATATCATCAATCTCTGTCTACGCACAATAATATCGAAGGTTTCAACTAAATTTAATCAAACTCATCATCATTTAACAATCATGAATTCATTATCCTGACAGCTAGTATGTACACCTCACTAATCTTTAAGATAAATTAAAAATAGGTTATAATTGAGTGAGTCACATAAATGATCCTTTAACACTGGTTAAATAGTCTTCTAAAGTACTCCAATAAAAAAAATTATCAACATACTAAAATTGACCTTATAAATAATCGACAAAATCATCACAAATCAAAAAGAAACATCAAAACACGTATATTAGCAATGAAAAGTTTCATTCAACCAACAATACCATTTATATAATCCTGATTTATATATGAATTAAAAAAAATCAAAGGAATTTTCTATATTTAAATTAATCAATTCACATTATTAATACCTTTAACATGACAATCAGACCATGTTAATTGGACTTTTCTTATTAAATTATCGCTAATAAAAAAAATTATTGAACATAATATTTCATATTTACAAACTATCATACGAACAACAAATTATGAATAATTAACCAAATAAACCATAAATCCAATTATTTCATGTTTTATTTTTATAATAACAAACACCAACATGATTTATCATCCTTCCAAAAAGAATAAACAAATATTTCACAATATAAATCATTCTTCTAACAAAAACCATAGATCCCATTATGTCTTATTTATAAAAAATTCAAACCATACATTTACACATGAACATTTTATTTATTATCACTTTTTTAGAACTATTTATTTTCATTAATTCTTATATCTAGAACATTATTAATCTAAACCACATAATTCATATTCTCATTCATTATGATTTGATAAAAATTGTAGACCAATACACAAGAAATTAAAAAAAAATTATTTTTTATTACAATTCTCATATAAACATGCCTCAATAAACAATTAAAATCCTCAATTTTAAAAATAATAATAAACATAATATTTTTTGACCGAGAAAATTAAAATTTAAATTCACCTTCAACCGAATAAAAAAATACCCCATATAGACTATAAGATTTCATCAATATCATTCAATGAAGAATTTACCTATCCTTTCTATATTTTATCCACTATTAAAATATATCATAGAAAATTTTAAATGACAAAATAAGAACACAAATAAAATAAATTTAATATTTTAATTTTACCATATTATACATGTTTTTTATCATGAATACATTTTTTAAATAAATACTATCCATTTACATTATTCTATAATTACATTTCCCTAAAATTAAAGAAATAATATATAATAAAATTAATAATTAAACTCTTTTTTACTATAATATACCAAATCATTATTTAATTATATTATAAAAATTAGAAATTCAGAATATAAAGTTTCTGTTGTTACCTAATTTTTATCATACTAGCATAAGGTAATCAATCAATATAAAAAACACATTTCATAGTCTAGTGTATCTATTTGATTATAGTTGTGAAATTTATTATTTATAGCTAATTTTTAATAAACATGTTATATATTAATTTTTATTCAAATGTTATGTTTTTAATATTGAAGGATGTGTTATTAAATATTTGTTTTCTTAGGAAAAAGAAGAAATATGGAAGCCTGATGAATGAACAGACCCAACAACATATTGTATATTTTTCATGGTTGACATAAAATGTTAATAAATATTTTTAACTAAATAGTTCATTTTCCTTTGTAAAATTGTTATTTGGAGGCCATGGATGACCGGGAAGCTGAAATATAGGTCCAAATAATAATTTTCATCACGTATTAGGAGATGAGTACCAAGGTAGACAACATTTTCGATTTGAGAAGAGTATTTTACGCGCTATATATTATCCCACTACATGTTATAGTTTCAGTATCATCAAATATTAATATGATCTTTCATAGGAAACACTTGCTCATACGGAGGTAGAATAAGCCAAGAAATGGACATGTAGCCATTTGAAATGAACCAAATGACAATAATGAAGAATTGGTAATTCTGGCATAATCTTGTGCATCACTTCCACAACAAACTTCTATGAATTGTGATACAGATATATCAATGATGCGTATTTTATATGGTGTAGTAGGTGATGTTCCTAGTAGTGGTTGGGATGATGACATTCCGAGAGATGGGGAAGGTGATTTTGATGGTGAGGGTGATGGTGAGGATGATAGTGAGGATGATGAAAATGAAAATGACAATGAAAATTGTAATGATGATTCTATTTGTTTTAATGAGAGAGAAAATGATCCTTTACATTATTGACTAATATTTACAATACATAATGTCTGATGATTTCATGTGAATGAAAGTATGTGTTTTCTTAATTTTTGTTTTCACGGGTTTGATTACATGAATTAGTTTTCTGTATTATGTATATTTTTTGTAGTTTTTCTTCAGGTTGTTCTTGGTATTATTTTTATAGGTGACGATTCAATGTTTTTATAGTTTATGGTTATAGAAGTTGATTTTTTGTACCATGGTGGGGGGGGGGGATTCTTTCTATGAAGTTTAAAGATATATTTAATAGTGTTTTCCAAAATTTTGTATTTTTTAAAGGGATTTGGAATATATAAAATGTTACAAACTGTTTTTTTATTTAATGGAAGTGGGAATATACCAAAGAATGGAAACCATTCATATAGGTGTATGAAAATCGTTTATTTAAATTATTAGTATAGTGTACATCAACATTTCATTTACCTATGGATTATAAAAAACCAGTGGTATAGGTTTATAACCATGGAAAACCTCCCATCGATTTAGGGAACCATTTGTATAGTCTATACGAATGGTTTTCCATCATATACAAATAGTTCAACACCTTTGGTAGAAACCCTATTTCGATAATTAATTCAATTGAAAATCGACATTAATTTATTTAAAGGAGAAAAGTTTATTAATTTATTTTTAAAAATGGTTTTGATAGGATTTTTCATAGATTTTATTTTTGGTATGGAAACTGAGACAAACCCCAATTTCAATAATATTTATTTTTTGGTAAATTTATGAAACAACTATGGCTTGATTGGGAAACTAATTTGATTAAATTATTTTATATTGATCTTGATAATATGAATTAAAATAAAATATTATTTGAAATAGGATAAAAGGATGAAAACCTATGATTTTGTTTTTAAATGAGAAAGGTATGTTGAGAACTGAAAATGGGAAATTTTATTTTTAAATGATTTGAAATGAATAAATACCAATTTTATTGATTGGATTATTAATTTTTAAATCACATGTAAACATGGGTAGTTAGTTTCCAATGAGGGAAAACATTACCATTATCTCTTATAACGTAGGTTTAAAATAAATATACTAACTAAACGAAGTCAATGTGAATAACTATTGTGGCTCCCTAAATGTCATGTAGATTGATTGACCTTGCTGGATCCCTGAATGGGGTGATTATTTGCGTGTAAACACATATTTAGAGTTGTGTTAATAACTAAGATGTTTGGGGATCCTATTATAAAGACATTTACATACCATAAATATATTTTTCATGGTTTTTGATTCAAATTATATGATTACACATGTAACTGATTCATTGAAGTGTTTTATTCTGGGAAATTAATTTATATGAAATTATTTATATAAAATGTTCTTTTAATATTTTTAAATTTCTATATATATATATGTATATATCTTGTGTCTATTTATTAATAAATCATATTCTGGTCTAAAATAAAAAAAATGTAATACCAAGACTTGTTTGTTATAACTGATATAAAAAATGGATAATTTTTTTTGGTATTGATTATGCAATACTTGGTTAGACCATAATGGTTTTTAAAGCTGACACCCTAACATTCCATTGAATAATTTTAATACTTTTTATGCTAGGTATAACAAAAGGGAAATCTTCACATGGTGTTGGTGGAAGTACTTTATTCTTCGAACCATGGAGTGATGATGGTGAACAATGAAACTATATTCCAATTGTTATACAAGAGTTTCTAAGACAATTTTTAGTTGAAGATATAGTTTACTTTTGGATATTTATCCTTCTATTGTGTAAAATTATATCTGTTTCTTTCTATTAAACTCTTCATCTTGGAGTATTGATCATGATTTATTATAATATTTCATCTTAATTTATTTGAGGAAAAAATTTTTACCTCTTAATTATGTATTATATAATATGTCAGTATCCTACCAATAGTGATTAGGAAAGAACATCAGGGTATTTCCGAGAACGAATAGGTAATATGGAACTAGGGTATCCATTTTGGTTTTTGGAAAAGTGGTATGAAATGTTATGGTTAAGAATATTTCTTTGATGCCAATATTTAGTTTGGGATGTATGGATGAGAATTGGGAGGTAGTTGTGAGTGAGTTTCAAGAAATCTCCCACCATAAAATTACTTATTTCATTATGGGTGACTGAAATTTTCATCTGAAGAAAGTTTTTATTAGATTATAGAATTTTACCTACCATTAATATATGATTGATTAAATATTAATCTTAAATTTATGCTCTATTGAATTGGTATTCCACCATCACTTGTTCAATTTAATGATATCTGAATAATTTATTATGTCTATGGGGTTTTATTGATGTTGTGAGGCATCATGATTTTGATAAGTCATTTTAATTGGACCTTGGTTAATTTAGATATCGAATCATAGTGAGATAATCCAATAGTGTATATAAACGTTTGTATGATTTTGGTTTAGTCTTTCCATTCTACTGACTAATTACCTACACTACGTTTTGGCAGGATATGGTAGTGGAACATTAAATGGATGAATATTGAGGGTGCTCTCAAGATTTTAATCCCCAGAAGACAACTTATTTATAAGGATATAATTTTATTAAGGTGGATGTGGAATTATTAAAAATGATAGATCTTTATTGTGATTTCAAGGAAAAACCTGATCTGATTTAGGTGAAATGTGCTACCGTTAAGATTCCAGGGCATGGAAGTATATGGTGGTATATGATGCTGATGAAGAAAAATAATGAGGTTTTCGAATGTAATTACATTTAAGTTCGTATTACTAATTATATCTATCCAAAATATATGGTATGGTCAAAATACATAGAGTTCATCAAACTATAGTTGGAGGACATGAGAGTGAATTTGTAAAAAATCCACTTTGTTAATATTTTTCTCTTTCAACATAAGGTGGTTAAAATGAGAGGCAAAATTCATTAATATTTGGATGGGTCTTCAACCAAAAATTCAATATTTTGTTTTATTAAAAAATTGGAATCTTAAACTCATGTTTTAGATACATTTCCAATCATTGATATTGATGTAGATTGAATTTTAAGGTTGATGGGATATCATTTTCTCCTATTAGAAGATATATGAGTTCATTTAAAGGAAAGATGATACATGGTGAGACTCCTGGTAGTTATATAAATTAGGCATCTTATAGAGGTACTACTATTTATTAAAAGTTCCTCTGATTTGATTTCAGGTTTCTAAGGAAGGGCATTCGAAATGGGTTTATAATTATGAACCTAATATCCATAGTTCATGAAGTAGTTTAATTAACCTATATAAATTATGAAATATCTTTTTAGATCCTCATAGTTGAATGGATCCTCAGCACCAAAAATTTATATGGTGTAATCATATGATTTGGGATCTAATGTAGTCTATCCATAGGAATCTGAAACAACGATTCTTCCTATAGGGTAAGATTTTATAGAGGAAGATGATATAGGTCTAATGAGTGTGAGAGGTTCCAACATAATATATTCACACTTTGGGAATATTTTATTTGGTATTTGTTTAAATAAATTTTGTATTTAGACACATAGTTTGAACATACTAAATCATCCAATGAATATATTGTATTATGTTATGGTCATTGCTATGCTCCTCAAGATGAAGAGAGTAGAGGGTCTCCATTTTATTTCTTGTATTTTCTATTTTCCAGATTACAAAAATAAATTGAATATTTAGGTTCAATAAATGAAACATTTTAATGTCCTCTTCTGGATGGATTGAATGATTTTTAATAACTTGTAAATTTATATTCATCTTCGATGGGTTTCCTTTTCTACAAATGATAGGGTGTTATATGACATTTAAGGAGAATAATACCCAAGGCTGAGTAGGGCCAAATTGTATTATTTAGAGTTGGGTGATTTAATATATGTGTTCGATTTTGACATGTAGTGGAAATAATTGAATAATATCTCCCCCTAGCCATCATCGAGCTTCCCATTATGTTTCCTTCTAATTTATCTGTTCTACAACCAGGAAGATAGGTAGATATAAATATTGACGTAGTACATAGTACTCAGCCAATAATTATTCGTTCATTATGTATGGAGACAACAAAATAGTTATAGATAAATACTATATTGGATGAAATATTAGATAAGGGGTTCATACACCCATGTTTGTCTGTAACACCCCGAGATTTTATGAAAAATATTCTTTTAATTTCATTAATGTCTTGTGTTGTATTCTACACCAAGATTACCTTGCGCTATACGCAACACCGTATTAGCTTGCAGTATACGCAACACTATTCTTGGATCGTGTTACACACAATTTGGATAATAGTTATTCTACGCAACATTGAGTATATATATATATATATTCAATGTATAAATGAGATATGGTTGGATTTTGTTATACGAAACAACGAAGGATTCTTTCACAACACGCAACCCTGACTTGGCTTGCATTACACTCAATCGAGACCTTCCTCGATAGCGTATGTTGTACGCAATACTCGGTTTTAATAAACAACGATATATTATTATAATATTGTCCTGAACTAGCCGTTATGAATAGTCTTAACTAAATTTTGAATTTTATAACATTATTATTCATCTTACACATTTTCTAGAACATGGTATAAGAACAAAATAAATTTTTCGGGTAAAATAAGTATTTTTAAAAAAATGCAGTTTTGCCGCCTTTTGATGGCGCACCTACATTCAATCTAGTTTATGACATGTTTATAAGTTCAATTTGACAAAATAAAATTCTTCTTTTGAATTATGATATAAAAATTTACATTAGATAATGTTTTGATATATTTCCGATAACATTCATATTTTAATGAATAGTAAAAACACGCTATATTTTAATTAAAAACAACTTTTTTCATCGTAATATCTTATGTGGTTAAATTATAATATTGAATTGTTTTAAATGATAAATAGAATATATTTTTACCATTTAATATAATTTATGTCATTAGCATTGATTTTACCTTGAATTCGTAGGTTAAATCAATTCAATCTTTTGCAATGTTTTAAAGAAAACCCGTTTTCTTTCGACAACGGGATTAATTTTAATTTAATTTATGAAACTTTTGGGTATTGAATTTCGAAAAATGGATTCCATATTTGGAATCAGTGGATCCAAATTATGTTAATAAGCTACTTTTTATTTTTGGGAATCATGAATAGTAACTACGGTAAATTTTATTTACCATAGTTAAAGGTAAATCGGGGAATTAAGGGTAAATATAATATTTTAAAATTACCCTAACAAATGTAAAAATCCTATTGGATGACTAAAAGTCGACCCATATCACCTAAGGGTTGGATTAGATTCATTTAATTAAATTTTTTCAATGAAAATAATTTAATTATTATTAAAACCAAAGAATGTGACAACATGTCACTTTCTTAACTCTTATAAGTATAATAATTTTAATCTAGTGATAAAAATCATGAAACTTCGAACATGAATAGTCTCCAGAAAGATAATACAATTATATACATCATTAGAATTTATTTAGAATTTTTAGGGATTAAATAATTATTATTTAGTATGACACAATTATGATGCAGTAATTGTCTTATTAATGAAATATTGACATAATTGATGTTATAAATGCCCAAATAAATGTAATTTGAGTCTTTTTATGACTTACACTAATTTTAATGGTTAATATGACATGTTATTGTTGATTTAAGTAACTTTTTTCGAACTTATAATTCTGTTATGAATTTCATAAAAATCATGTACCTAATAGTGTCAAAATTGACATAAAATAGTTTTTAAAACAAATATTATATTATTAATTGATATTTTATTCCTAAAAATCTAAGGATCTAAAAAATGACTTATATAAGATTATATATATTAATAATAAATAGCTTGGGGTTCTTTTGGCTTGATATAGTAAGTTTATTAACCATATAGTGTAGGAAAACAAAAAGACACGGTAAAAGTTAAATTATTTAACTTAGAGTTAAATCTAATTGATAAGGTTAAAATAATAACCTAAACTTATCTAAATCCTATTGGATGAGAGTAGTTAGACCCATACCCACCTTATCCTCTAAATAAATCAATTTGGAGCTATTTAAAACCGAACTTGACTTTATAATAAAATAATATTTTTAGTTATTCCATAGGTGCCCCTCTCCTCCCTTATAAAAGGGCACCTCCTCCCTCTCTTCCTCACACAACTTTGAGCCTTCACGATCGGAAAAAACCTGACAAATGCTCTTCTCCACTTCCCTATAAACATACTAGAGGTTCTGGTCTTCCTCAAAGACCAATTTTAGTTCCCTAAGAGGAGGTCTCAAAGAGGCGCTTCAAAGAAGAGGTAATTTCCATTACCGATTCTTTCACCTTTATTTCTGCTTCCACTTCTTCTTCTTAGGTTGTTTCATTATTAATTAATAACATCAGTATCACTAATATACTTATATGTTAATATAAGTATGAAGCAATCCTATTTCACCATCTATCCATCCTACGGAAAACGAAATCACCGCGCATGCGTACGTACGGAATACCGTCTCCACGCCGTGGTGAAATCTATTTTCCACCACCACCATACTTGGATGGGTATAATGGTGTAAATAATAACTATATATTATTATTTTAAAGTGATATTGATTCTGAAATAGTATAGATACACTCCAATACAGTCCCACAATCATGAGAACGATATCATCGCTCGTGCGTACGTACGGACTACCGTCTCCACGACGCAATGAGATTCATTCTCCACTTTAACCATTCATGAATGATTATAAAGTATATATAATAAGTAATCATGAAATATATGACATAATAATGATACTGTATTTATGTGTATATATATGTATGTCATCTATTTAATTCTGTTCAACTCAATAAGGAAACGAAAACAGCGTTCATGCGTACGTACGGCCTACCGTCTCCATGAACGGTGTATTTCTTTCCATTTACTGATTTATTATATATATGTATATTCTGAATATATATATATATATATATATATATATATCATGTTTTATATTCTGTAATTATGTAATCATGATCTAAGTAATCATATGAATAATTTCAAGTCAAAACACAGATGACAAATGAAACAATTTTACCCAAAACGCTCTTTAACATGGAATTTACAAAAGAATGGGTAATATAAAATTATAAGTGAACCAGATATGATATCATAACAATTAATATGATTCTGGAATAATTCAATAACATTATTTAAATCATTATACAGGAGGTTCGAACACTTACACAGCAAGTCGGACCTAAGGTAAGGGAAAATATCACAATCTCATTTTTATCCGAGATTGTTTTTACTTTGGAATTTACTGGGGTGTATTTTATCATCCACATCCATGTTCCCTCAATATGTACTATTATTTCCATCCACCTACAATTGTTTAAATCCAATTTTACCCTTCGTTGAGTTTTTAGTAATATATATGAAAGGAATCTTTTGTCGTTTTTCGTACGAGGTAATTTTTGACTTTTCCGACAAAAGTACAAAGAATGTTTTTTTTAACTTATACGGCATTAATGGATTTTTAAAACATTTTTTCAAAGAATCTTCCTTTAAAAGTTTTAATGTTTATTTTTAATCAACTTCTTTTAGTTTAGAATTGTATGACATGTTATGAAAGGAAAAGTGTTTTTGAAGAAGAAAGGATATTTTCCTCAAGAATGGAGTTCAGGTGTTTTATCAAAATTATTTTCCATCTAAGACAATAAAGGGTTCTGTTTTTATCCCTATTATTACATTGATTTGATTATGTTGTGATGGAATTATTTTTATGAATTCTTTTATCTTATATGAACAGTTTCATGATGTCATGATGTTTAAGATACCCATTTGTATTACATGGGTTATGCAATGATGTATGATCTATGATTTTATGGCACACATAAGAATGGTATCATTATGATATGGGTGGGAACTATATCTCCCTCCAATGCATTGGGTAATGATTTTATATCTCATGAGATAGATATGGCTGGAACGGTAGGTTATACCGGTTCAGTGAAACAGGACTGAAACGAGGGTGACTAGGTTCAGAAAGGGACTTTGTCCACTAAGATAGTCTTGGAAATGAGTCTTGACTAACAAGAAATGATTCTCTATGATTATGTGTGTATTCCACAATGTTTCATGTTTTATGTTATGATTATTGTGATTACATTTCACTGCCATGATTTATCCCATGTTATGAAATTATGCTCTCTTTTGCAGGTTCAGATTTTCAAAATGTTATGTTCTTATGATGTGATTGATATTTCTTTTGTTTACCCTTACTGAGCATTTGAGCTCACCCTTTTATGGTTTCTTTTCCCCAGGATATAAAGAAAGGTTTTAGGTATAAAAAAAGAGGATGATCTTTATGGGAGATGTTGAAGATCTTTCAACAGGATTAGAAGATTATATTTCGAGTTTCCAAAGACACTAAACTATTACAATCCTTGTGTGTGTGTTTTTGTTATGTACTAAGTATTCCGAAAATGTAATGTAATGTCAATGTAAGTCAAGTTTCGGGTCTCTATAGTTGGTATCAGAGGAAAATGAGTTAGGAATGTATCCGATCCTTGGGAACTCTCACATGTGAGCGTTGGATGAAGCATGGCTCTCCGCCCAAGGGCTTCATGAGGAAATGGTTGCCACTGGGGATGGTGGTGTGTCACGCCCAGGGGGTGTAGCCGCCCATGGAGTGCCCTGATAGGTATCAATTATAGTCCACTGGAAGTAATTCCAAATTGATACAGTTGGTATCAGAGGAAAGGTTTAGTCAACCTTTGGAAACTAGGATGCGAAAATGTTAGTGAGATCCCTAGAGATATTTCTAAGGTATGTCTAAGTCTAGGGATGTCTCTAAGGTTAAGTATACGTATAGGTTATAGTACTAGAATTACGCTAAAGATCATAGAATTAAACCTAAGATGTTAGATATTGAAGGTACTCCCCCTTTATTATGTTGTTTTCCCTAGCATGATTTTTGCCTCTCACACTATTCTTTTTTTGGTTTTAGACGATGGCTGGATCCCGAAGGAACCGTGTTGATCAATGCAATGGACAATGTAATGATTTCCCTCCTGAACAAACAAATGTTATGGGAGATGGAGTGCAAAATATTATTGCTATACTTACACAAGCTATGAATCATTCTGGACATCCAAATGAGCAGAGAAGGGAACAATATTCTATTGAGTCCTTCATGAGGCAACGTCCACCTTCTTTCAGTGGGTCTTCCGATCCACTTGTTGCTGAACAATGGATCAGTACCACTGAAAAGATATTTTCAGTTATTCAATGATCTAAGCATGATAAAGTCATCTTAGCAGTATATCGTTTGGAAGGTGAAGCTGATCAATGGTGGAATCTTATCAAGAATATGAGTCCAAGAGATGAAATTGAGTCCATGGAATGTGACGAGTTCAATAACTTGTTTTTTAGTAAGTACTTCCCTCGTATTCTTCAAACAAAGATGGAAAAGGAGTTTCTTGAGCTGAAGAAGATGGATGATGAATCTGTTGGTATATATGAAGCGAATTTTACAAGACTTGCAAGGTATGCATCTGACATTATCATCCAACGAGAAAGTAAAATTGATCGATTTTTCAGTGGCTTAAAACCAATTCTTCGAAGGGAATTAGCTATAAGAGACTTCAGTAGCTATGAAGAAATTGTGCGTTGTGCTATCAAGGTAGAAATGGAAGTTGTTGTTACATATCCATCTCATGGTTTTGACAAGAAACGAAAGATGGAGTTCCAGGAGAAATCTCAGAATAATGGTGAAAAGAAGATGAATGTTTCCTTATGCACAAAGTGTGGAAAGAAGCATAGTGTAGATTGTCTTAAAGGGACTAGAAAATGTTTTATGTGTGGAAAAGAAGGTCATCGAGCAGCTGAGTGTCAAAGTAATGGAAAAAGGGTTTCTAATGATGTGAATAAAGAAAACACTGCAGAAAACACACCACCAACACTTCAATGCTTCAAGTGCAAGGAAATGGGGCATTACGCTAATAAATGCCCTAATCCAATGGTTAGTGATGATTGACATGAGCAATCGCTTAAGGAAAAGGAAAAAGGGAAGTCACATGCGATCACTACTGTCGATGTTGAATATGACAATGATGTGGTGGAATGATTAAGTGTTTATGCAATGGGATTCCAAAATAATGTCGTATCATAAAGTATTGGAATATTTATGTATTGGTCTAATGTGGTATTCAAAGTGATTGAGATATTTTTGGAAATAAGATGATATGCGCATAATGAAGGGAAAACGAGAAAATGAAATTTTTAACAGTATTCATGAGCTCATGAATGATATAAGGACTAAGTGATATCATGGTTTGAGTATATAGAATTTTGATTATTTTGGTATGTGGAAAGTGTTAAATTTTTACTGCACTCATGTTTTCACTAAGATTCAATGGGTATTCATTTTTCAAGAGATTACAAGATTATGGTATTCACATGATTGGAATGTGACGAACAAGATATATGAGGGATAAATGATGGCATTCATGTGATCATTTTCTCTATACTATGAGCTTGGACTGAAATATTTTAGATAAGCCTAAATATTGGAATGGATTATGTTGGACATAAGATAGTATTGTTTAAGGATAGAAGTTTTTTCTATATTATTGATGGGATGTTATAGTAATATAGTTTTAGAAAAAGGACAATCTGCAGGATGGGCGACAGCCCATCGCGTCGGACAAGGCTGTGGGAATCGAACCCACAACCGAAGTGCGACTGGCCTTTATCACTTACCACTGACCTACAGGAAGTCCCTGTTTAGTATAAACTAGTTTTATTATATTACAAAGTATGATATACGAAGTATAAGTCCATTTTAGGAACCCTATATGATTAATCTCACTATAGATGGACTTATGTATTTTTTGATAACTTTTTTAACCTTTTGTTTGAGATAGATGGAATGACCCATCATTCTATCACATGATCTTCTAACACATCACGAATGACAATTTCAACTTCATTTCTTTAAGAGATGAAGTGGAAATTTTCCAAAGAACGACAAATGGTGAGACTATACCAAAATCACGAAAGTATTTCTTCTAATTCCAATTTCATCAACTTTAGGGAAATGATCTTGAAAACCAAAAATGTTGTCCTAGTGATCTTATATCTGATGAATCAGATGGTACATTAGATAATCAAAAATTTATGGATTTGTGATTGCGGGCTTTTCCATAGCCATGTTCTCTACCATTCTCCATCAGAACATGATGGTTAGATTTCCCTTCCATATCCATATTTTAACCTATGTGGAAACCCAGTGATTAGTTTATTTGGGTAACCGTTACATTTCATACTTTTGTTTTTAAATATTGGTTTTGGTATTCCTTTTTACGATGTGGTTTTCTATTAAAGAAACTTTCGAATAGCAAACCATTTATAACCCCAACGAATTTCGAGGGAGAAATTCATTTTAAGGGGGGTAGAATGTAACACCCCGACAGTTTATGAAAAATATTCTTTTAATTTCATTAATATCTTGTGTTGTATTCTACACCAAGTTTACCTTGCGCTATACGCAACACCGTATTAGCTTGCAGTATACGCAACACTATTCTTGGATCGTGTTACACACAATTTGGCTAATAGTTATTCTACGCAACATTGAGTATATATATATATATTCAATGTATAAATGAAATATGGTTGGATTCTATTATACGAAACAACGAAAGATTCTTTCACAACACGCAACCCTGACTTGGCTTGCATTACACGCAATCGCGACCTTCCTCGATAGCTTGTGTTGTACGCAAAACTGGGTTTTAATAAACAACGATATATTATTATAATATTGTCATGAACTAGCCATTATGAATAGTGTTAACTAAATTTTGAATTTTATAACATTATTATTCATCTTACTCATTTTCTAGAATATGGTATAAGAACAAAATAAATTTTTCGGGTAAAATAAGTATTTTTCAAAAAATGCAGTTTTGCCGCCTTTTGATGGCACATCTACTTTAAATCTAGTTTTGACATGTTTATAAGTTCAATTTGACAAAATAAAATTCTTATTTTGAATCAGGATATAAAAATTTACATTAGATAAAGTTTTGATATTTTTCCGATAACTTTCATATTTTAATGAATAGTAAAAACACGCTATATTTTAATTAAAAACAACTTTTTTCATCGTAATATCTTATGTGGTAAAATTATAATATTGAATGATTTTAAAGTATAAATAGAATATATTTTTACCATTAAATGTAATTTATGTCATTAGCATTGATTTTACCTTGAATTCGTAGGTTAAATCAATTCAATCTTTTGCAATGTTTTAAAGAAAACCTGTTTTCATTCGACAACGGGATTAATTTTAATTTAATTTCTGAAACTTTTGCGTATTGAATTTGGAAAAATGGATTCCATATTTGGAATCAGTGGATCCAAATTATGTTATTAAGATACTTTTTATTTTTGGGAATTATGAATAGTAACTACGGTAAATTTTATTTACCAAAGTTAAAGGTAAATCGGGTAATTAAGGGTAAATATTATATTTTAAAATTACCCTAAAAAATTTCAAAATCCTATTGGATGACTAAAAGTCGACTCATATCACCTAAGGGTCGGATTAGATTCATTTAATTAAATTTTGTCAATGAAAATAATTTAATTATTATTAAAACCAAAGAATGTGACAACATGTCACTTTCTTAACTCTTATAAGTATAATAATTTTAATCCAGTGATAAACTTCATGAAACTTCGAACATGAATAGTCTCCAGAAATATAATAAAATTATCTACATCATAGGAATTTATTTATAATTTTTAGGGATTAAATAATTATCATTTATTATGACACAAAGATGATGCAGTAATTGTCTTATTAATAAAATATTGACATAAGTGATGTTATAAATGCCCAAATAAATGTAATTTGAGACTGTTTATGACTTACACTAATTTTATAGGTTAATATGACATGTTATTGTTTATTTAAGTAACTTTGTTAGAACTTATCATTCTGTTATGAATTTCATAAAAATCATGTACCTAATAGTGTCAAAATTGACATAAAATAGTTTTTAAAACAAATATTATATTATTAATTGTTATTTTATTCCTAAAAATCTAAGGATCGGAAAAATGACTTATATTCGATTATATATACTAATAATAAACAACTTGGGGTTATTTTGGCTTTATATAGTAAGTTTATTAACCATATAGTGTAAGAAAACAAAAAGACACGGTAAAAGTTAAATTATTTAACTTAGAGTTAAATCTATTTGATAAGGTTAAAATAATAACATAAACTTGTCTAAATACTATTGGATGAGAGGATTGCGACCCATCCCCACCTTAGCCTCTAAATAAATCAATTTGGAGCTATTTAAAACCGAACTTGACTTTATAATAAAATAATATTTTTAGTTATTCCAAAGGTGCCCCTTTCCTCCCTTATAAAAGGGCACCTCCTCCCTCTCTTCCTCGCACAACTTTGAGCCTTCAAGCACGGACAAACCATGATAAATATTCTTCTCCACTTCCCTATAAAAATCCTTGAGGTTCTGGTCTTCCTCAAAGACCAATTTTAGTGCCCTAAGAAGAGGTCTCAAAGAGGCGCTTCAAAGAAGAGGTAATTTCCGTTACCGATTATTTCACCTTTATTTCTTCTTACACTTCTTCTTCTTAGGTTGTTTCATTATGAAGAAATAACATCAGTATCACTCATATACTGATATGTTATTATAAGTATGAAACAATCCTATTTCACCATCTATCCATCCTACGGAAAACGAAATCACCGCGCGTGCGTACGTACGGAATACCGTCTCCAAGCCGTGGTGAAATCTATTTTCCACCACCACCTTACTTGGATGGGTATAATAGTGTAAATAATAACTATATATTATAGTTTTAAATTGATATTGATTCTTAAATAGTATACATACACTCCAATATAGTCCCACGATCATGAGAACGATATCATCGCTCGTGCGTACGTACGGACTACCGTCTCCACGACGCGATGAGATTCATTCTCCACTTTAACCATTCATGAATGATTATAAAATATATATAATAATTAATCATGAAATATATGACATTATAATGATACTGGATTTATGTGTATATATATGTATTTCATCTACTTAATTCCGTTCAACTCAATAAGGAAACGAAAACAGCGTTCATGCGTACGTACGGCCTACCGTCTCCATGAACGGTGTATTTCTTTCCATTTTCTGATTTATTATATATATGTATATTCTGAATACATATATATATATATAAATCATGTTTTATATTCTGGAATTAAGTAATCATGATCTAAGTAATCATATGAATAATTACAAGTTAAAACACGGACGTCAAATGAAACAATTTTACCCAAAACGCTCTTTAACATGGAATTTACAAAAGAATGGGTAATATAAAGTCATAAGTGAACCATATATGATATCATAACATTTAATATGATTCTGGAATAATTCAATAACATTATTTAAATCATTATACAGGAGGTTCGGACACTTACAAAGCAAGTCGGACCTAAGGTAAGGGAAAATATCACAATCTCATTTTTATCCGAGATTGTTTTTACTTTGGCATTTACTGGGGTGTATTGTATCATCCACATCCATGTTCCCTCAATATGTAATATTATTTACATCCACCTACAGTTTTTTAAATCCAATTTTACCCTTCGTTGAGTTTTTAGTAAAATATATGAAAGGAATCTTATGTCGTTTTCCGTACGAGGTAATTTTTGACTTTTCCAACAAAAGTACAAAGAATGTTTTTTTAACTTATACGGCATGAATGGATTTTTAAAACATTATTTCAAAGAAGATTCCTTTAAAAGTTTTCAAGTTTATTTTTAATCAACTTCTTTTAGTTTATAATTGAGTGACATGTTCTGAAATGAAAAGTGTTTTTGAAGAAGAAAGGATATTTTCCTCAAGAATGGAGTTCAAGTGTTTTATAAAAATTATTTTCCATCTAAGACAATAAAGGGTTTTGTTTTTATCCCTATTATTACATTGATTTGATTATGTTGTGATGGAATTATTTTTATGAATTCTTTTATCTTATATGAACAGTTTCATGATGTCATGATGTTTAAGATTCCCATTTGTATTACATGGGTTATGCAATGATGTATGATTTATGATTTTGTGGCACACATAAGAATGATATCATTATGATATGGGTGGGACCTATATCTCCCTCCAATTCATTGGGTAAAGATTTTATATCTCATTAGATAGACATGGCTGGAATGGTAGGTTATATCGGTTCAGTGAAACAGGACTGAAACGAGGGTGACTCGGTTCAGAAAGGGAGATTGTCAACTAAGATAGTCTTGGCAATGAGTCTTGACTAACAAGAAATGATTATTTATGATTATGTGTGTATGCCACAATGTTTCATGTTTTATGTTATGATTATTGTGATTACATTCCACTGCCATGATTTATCCCATGTTATGAAATTATGCTCTCTTTTGTAGGTTAAGATTTTCAAAATGTTATGTTCTTATGATGTGATTGATATTTCTTTTGTTTACCCTTACTGAGCATTTGAGCTCACCCTTTTATGTTTTCTTTTCCCCAGGATATAAAGAAAGGTTTTAGGTAAAAAAAAAGAGGAAGATCTTTATGGGAGATGTTGAAGATCTTTCAACAGGATTAGAAGATTATATTCCGAGTTTCCAAAGACACTAAACTATTACGATCCTTGTGGGTGTGTTTTTGTTATGTACTATGTATTCCGAAAATGTAATGTAATGTCAATGTACATCAAGCTTTGGGTCTCTACATTGTCACCATGGGTAAAACCTATTTTTTATGAAGAAATAGTATTGAAATATTTTACTCTACGTTAATTATGGAAAACTCAATCCCGTTATTCTAATGAATAAGTATTGAATATGAAATTACAAATACTCCCCTCAGAATATTGAATAGCCACATTGAGTATCTCATTATTTCAATTTTCCTAAAGAAATTATCCTATTGTCATTAGGAATGTGATGAACATGATTTTCCTGGAGTTACTTACCACATCCATGATGGGTTTCAATGATGAACTTATTTTTTACATAATTCCCATGGTGGATCAAGTGATTCATATAATTATAGTTCTAGAAATCCTATGATATCACATTCATTATATGGATCATTAAAAGTGTAATTTTTGGATAGGTGATGTGATGTTCTTTGGAGACATAGTGTCGAAACATGGAATCTCAGTCAATCATGAGTAGGTAAAGGATATTATGACATGGGAGTGACCACATAATGTTTTTTATATATGAATATTCTTGGTCCTAGTGTGGTATTAAAACATCATTGTTAATGATTTATTGAAACTAGCTTCTCCTATGAAATATCACACTTTGAAGGGAGTGATGTTCTTATGGGATAAAATTGTCAGATTTTTCCTATTGAGTTGAAATGTATTTTCACTTATAAACCATTGTTTAGAATTCCATAGGATAGAAAAGTATATGTTTTAATCTATGATTCATCATGTTTAGGTTTGGGTTTTTTTCTTTATATGGTGTGTTCAAGTGGCGGAATATGTCTTTAGACAACTTATGACATAGTAGAATAATTATCTGAACAACATCCTTGAACTCAATTTTATGATAAATGGTTTTATGAGATTGAAAAATTTAATATTTGGAGAAAAATTTATTATTTATGGAAACCAAAATGACAGAGTAATATATTCCATAAAAAATATTATAACTTCCATAATAGTAGTTGGGTAGAGTACAAACAGTCTATTCACAAAAAAACTACACATTGATGTATAGAAATTTCATTTCTGATTCATTGAGACTGAATTAAATGAACCTTGATTTGAAAAATTCTTCATAAGAGTGAAGTTGATGGTTATTTATTCATAGGTGAATTTAAGTGTATAGGAGGAAGATTCCAAAGTTGTGTAGGAATTTCTTTAGTTGAACTCTTCTCTCCTCAATTTAATTCAACTGGAATAGTAGCTTGATGAAGAATTTAGTTTCATCACGGACACTCTTTATTGTGCTGATACATTGGTGATTGTAAGATCTATTCTGGGGAAATAAATATGTTTTTAGAATCAATTTATAGTTCTTTTATCGATAAGGATGACTATAATGGTGTATTTTTATAATTCCTAGTGGGCTTCCATCCCTTGAACAAAATTTTGTTTTCTGGTATTTGAAAAAAATTATGGTTGATAGGTATGATATTGTACATTGATGAATTTTATTCAAACTGTTATATTTATCACCATATTAAATTTGAACACAAGAAAAAATCTATTTTTCTTCCGCAACTTACATTGCCAAGATGGATATTGGATAATATCTCTTTAGAATTTTCGGTTGGGTTTCTAAGTACTGCCTAGAAAAAGAATATGATATGGGTTGTGATTGATCACTTAATGAAAAAAATCACACATCATACCCATTTATGACACAACCAATGGTGAGGACCTAGAATTTCTCTATGTAAGGGATTTTTAAATTTCATTATGTTCTATATTCTATTATCCCATCTATGAATTCATGTTTTAGTTAACTTTTTGATGTGGCCTCTAGGATGCATTGTGATATCAGGTATGTTTTAATAGAGTGTATGATCTAAATATGGATAGACATATAGAATGATATATATATATATATATTCGGGAGGATATGATTTTTCCTATTTCCATGATTTTGGTGGATAATTGGTCTTCCACTTAGAAATGGTTCTGTTTGATAATAATAATTATTACTGCTGTAAAATTTTGATAGATTATTTTGAAGACTTTTGTGGATGTCCTTTTAAATTTCTATTGTATTGGTTGGGGATTCGATAAGCTTCCTTATTTGGAATGAGTTTGGTTCAAGAGACAATAAAAATGGAATAGTTTATTTGTCAGAGACTATTAATGGAACATACCTGATACAGATCTTATGAAAACCATTTTGGGAGACCATTGGAGTTTTAGTTGACAACCATGTGTTTTTTATATTTTCACCTCGTTTGGGTCATTGACATCTTGGAAATACCGAAAGCATTCACCATGGTTTTTGGGACCTATTGAGGATTTTTATAATATTTTTAATGTTGAATACTGTTTAGAAAATGCACCATAGTTATCATCAATACAGAGTTTCTTCCATGTATATAAGATTCAGAAGTATCTTTTTGATCCAAATCATGTCTTGAGTATGGATAATCTTGATGTTGGTCTTGATTTATCAGTGATTGAGAAACCAGTTTGGATTTATTATTCTAATAAAAATTCACATCATTGGAGGATGATCACTTTGGTCCATCTGATATAGAATCAATTTTCATAACCATGTTAGACGGGGGAGCATGAGGTACTAATGAGATAGTGTGGCCTCATGTATTTTTTATCAAATTATCTTGAAAATATTTATGGGGACACATTTTTTTTTATGTTGGGGTGTTTGTAACATCAAATTATATTATTTATTTCATTGAACCATATATTTATCTCCTTATTGTTGGGTCTTATTTTAGGGTGTCTTAGGTTAAATTTGGAGAATTTTGTATGCACTTTGTTAAATTATCGTTGGTTTACGGTTTTGGAAAACCATGTAGTTTGTCCAAGAAAATCATGTGGCATGTCATAAGACACTAGAAAGAGCACACAATGTAATGACCCCGACCTAGTATACTAGATTCAATGTCTTCTTTAATTCATTAGTAGAGATACTATGGGATGAATCATGGAGGGATGATCATTTTAGTATTTTTTTGAGAACCATATAAATACATGATAACCATTTCACGTTGGGAAAAAACATAATACATAGAATATAACAACATAAAGGAAACTGAATCCTTGAAAACTAATTGAAAGATATATTGTTCATATCCCAGGGAATGGAACAAAAATAAGGGTGGTCTAAACGCACAGTAAGTGTTAAGTACAACATATGGTATCTTGGATCAGTAAATAATAATCAATATGGAATTGTAAGTAACTGAAAACATATTAAATTTAATAACATTAATGCCTCAATAAATAAAGAATAATAAATGTGGAATGGAAAATAACTTCAAATTCATTCCATTTATTAAATAATAAGGGAATGTAATTCACCCAGAGATAATATAATCGTGAAAATCTAATTGATAATACTAACTAAACTATTAATCAATCAAATACTTAATTATTGGATTCTATGATATCAAGCATCATAATTTTTCTATTATCAAGACCACAAATAAGAAAATTTAAATTATATTGGTAGAAAACTATATAATTTGTCCATCTTAATTTGTCTCATGAGACCTACTAATGCATAGTGGGTCTATATTATATAGGGACCCACCCATCATTGTAGTTCCAAGAATTCCTCTTATATTGAATAATAAATTCAATTCATTAATCCATTTTATTTATCATAAAAAATCTATATTTATAAAATGATACTTATTTAGTAATACTTCCCTATTTACTAAAATAACATTCAATGTAAACACAATATGTCGAAATAGTATATATATTTAGACATAAACATGTCTAAAATTCATGAATATTCATATTTAATAGAAATATAATCTCAAAAGAAAAAACATTTTAAAAAAGTGATAGTTTTAAGAGAAATTTATCAATCACAATAGAAGGTAATATTGTACTATAACATCACCACATAATAATATTCAATCAAATCCCAATGGATAAAAGTATTCAATTTTAAACATAAAATACCATGAATTATGAATGAATCATGATATTAAATGTCAATGGTGATGTATATACACAATTTAGATGTAATGAGGTTTATAACATTATAATATACGACAATGAAGCGAAATCCAGATGATGTCCCTTACCTCACACTTTCCTTTAGTTAAATGTGATTTAAACTATTATATAATGGTGTTATACATGTAATTAATTTAGTAAAAAAACATACTCATATTAATAATATCATATATGACATTCTTATAACATTATACAACCCATTTATTAATAATATTTCATTATTATCATTGTTTTAGGTTTTAATCGCATCGTTTCCCATTCATGTATTTAATGAATGATCCAATTCTTATTCACATTATATAGTAATATCAACTCCAAAATAATAATTATGAAATAATTATCAAATTTATATGTAAATTATACATTTAATACGAAGCATAAAATATGGTTTTGAGAAAATAAGTACGTTATGATCATATAGATGCACAACTACAAAAGAGGCATTTAATAGTGCTTGTATTTATCAATGCCAGAAAAAAGCACTGATAAATGACATATTTATCAACGCAAATAAACGTGCTTTCAAATTTAACCCTTTACCAGTGCTTTATTTTTTGTACTGATAAAGGGTAACCATTATCATTGATTTATTTTTTTTAGCACGGATAAAGGGTACCCTTTATCAGGGCTGTAGTTTTAGCACTCATAAAGGAATCCTTTATTATCACTTTTTTATCACTCAAAAATATCCAAAAATAATAATAAAATGAAATAATTAAATACATAGAAAATGGGTTTTTAAAAATAATATTACCAATTTTATTAATTGAATAATTTTTTATAAAAATAATTAAATTGATTATACTATATATATTATAAATACTATTAAATAGTGTGTATTAAATATATATATATATATATTTAAAAATTTAAAAATTTAAAAATTAAAATTAAAAATAAGTAAATGAGGAAAATTATTAAACATTTTATTTATTAGATGATTATTAATAATGTTAAAAAATAATATATATATATATATAAATATATATATATTTCTATATATAAATATGACTTATATAATAAAAATTATTATTTATTCTTTAAATTATGTATTAATGTATTTAGTGGAAAATGGATTATAATTAAAATCTAATATGAATTGAAAATACTGTATAATTGTATCGAGTAATGGACATAATTTAATGTCATTAGAATTTTTAAATTTATAAAATAGATGAAACATATTAAATTAATTTTATAAAAACTTAATTATTTCATTTTTATATACATACGCACACAGATAATTATGTTTTTGGAATTAAATCAATTTATATTATTTATTTTATAATATTTGTTTACTATATTTGAATATTTTCAATATGTATTCAACATTATTTCAATATATTTCCATTTTTTAATAATTTTTATTTAAAAAACTTATTAAAATTTTCAATCTACAGTACTCTTTTTTAATTAATAAAATTTACTCATTTTTATAATGCACGAACATAAGATTAAATATTCATTATTAATGTTAAAAAAAAAATTTTAGAAATATTTATAAATAAAAATATTTATTACTGTCTATTTTTTGTTTTTATACATTTATAACTATAAATAAATAAATAATATTTTCTTAATTTTTTTATATAATTATAAATAAATAATTAAAAATTTATAATAAATGTATTTAAATAATTAATATATTTACTATGTTTATATATATATATATATCATTATATAAACAAATAAAAGGATATAAATATAGTTATTTATAAAAGTACTTATATAATTATATAATTATAATTTTATAAAAAAGTATTGTTATATGTATTATAGTTATATATTATAATTACACTATTTTATAATGTATTCGATTTTTAAAGGTATTAAAAGTATTAATCCGCATATTTTTATTGATGATAAAAATATAGGTTTATCAGTGATTATTTATATAGAACTGATAAAAGGTGTCTTTATCAACACATTTTTTGGCACATTGATAAAAGTTTAATGATCAATTTTAAGAACCCAATCCATCACAGACCAGTTTCTGATATCCAATACCCTTCATGGAAGAAACCTTCTCTTGGTGTTCCTTATTACCGAATCCAAGCTCCAATCTAGGCTATAATCAAGGCTCCAACTACACCAAGGCTATAATCCAAGTCTCAAGCAATTCAATGGTTGAATGTAACCATGACTTGAACGAAATCAAGGTTTTTCGATAACTTTAATTTCACTCCGTTATCCAATGAACATTCTCATCCCAAATATGTGTATCCCAACAAGTCTAATTGCACAAGCCTATAATAAAACAACCCAAAATACATAGTTTTTTAGAAATATTAATGTATGGTCTTCATCGATATCATGTGGGTCTCCTCGGGACAACATTGGTACTATGCAACTATAAATATGTCAATCCGAATGTTGGGTCATGTTTTTGTGAGGTATAATTGGCCAATAATACCTATATTCATTGAAATATTCCTCCTTAAAATCCTCTACTTTTGAAAAATTCATCCATATTGTGGTCGGTATTGTCATTGGTTTTGAATATTATATTTAAAATCACTTGTATGATGAAATATTTTACATCCTTGGGGTCATATATTATGTCATGAAACCAGTGGAACTAAGAGGGTTGGGTGAGGAGGAACTAAAATATTAGTTAATCCCCTTCAATTTGATATATAATTTTAGAAGTTATTTTAAATAATGGATGATAAAATATATGACACATGGGATCAACTATATAATTATTTTCATCATGGAATTATTTTATAGGATAATGAGGACTGAAATATTGTGTAAAATTAATGGATTTATTTAGGATGACTGTTAACTATTTCAAAAGGATTGGGATATATTTAAATTTCACTTATGAAATGTAACAATAAAATGATTCTAATGAATCTATAAAATCATATGAGAAAAAACATTATATATATTTGATTTGTTGCCTTATTTTTTTAACCACTTCTTAAAAAATATATTGTTTTTAGTTTTTAATTTTCAAATATTTTAATATGAATTTAAATAATATTAATTAAATGATATAAAAATAAAAATCAAAAGGGTTTATGGTTTTATAATCCTTGAAGTATATTATATAGAAAAAATGATTTTGAGATAAAATGTAATTAATATTTTGATTAGGGTTGTTGAAATATAGTAAAAAAATAAACAATTAGAATGAGTCATTTTATAGGAAAAACCTTAGCATCATGGTGTTTTAAGAAACAAAATTCTATCTCATTACACAGTGCATAATAAGAGTACATTGTGGATAGAATTTATTGTTCTTAATCCTTTAGTTTTGATCAAAATTTCTCTAAATTTTATATTTTATTTGAAAAAAAACTTATTTAACGGGAATTTTTATCTATTATTCTATTTGAAAGAGTATTTTAAATCATTCAAGAATAAATCTTATACCCCTATATTTAAGTAATTTTGATTAATTGAAATATTTACATTGATTGATGTATATTTAATATATAAGTTTTAATAGAATATATTTTGTTAAAATAAAAATTATTTTTCATGAAGTAAATAATTACCCCTTTATAATCCCACATCAATTCAACATTATTTTTTTTGGATTTGATAATTTTTTGACATTATATATTCAATGTGGATTATTAATTCTATGGAATTTTATGGTTTAGTATTATAAACATAAATCTTTTTTATATCCTTATAGTGAAAATATGATTCCCTATAGATGTAACAATATCAATTAAATGACATAAAAAGATGTTTCATTATAATAAATTACTCTGAGCTTTTATGTTGAAATTTTTATTGAATTAGGAAATAAAATTAACTAAAAAAGACAAGTATTTTTAAACCAATGAATATTTTTTGGAACAATAAATACTACAACTCGATCCGGAAGAAGCCTTAATTTTTATTATTTGGATAAATCTTCTCATGTTACACATTTCTTATTCAGATCAAGCTCATCATACATATATTTGATCAAATTATCATCCCATTCAGCATCTAAAAATAGTTTAGAATCTACTTGGGATAAAATGAGGTTTATTATAGAGTTTTAATCATATTTTTCACAGAAACATTCTGATCACCAATGAAATTTTATTCATTTATTTCAGTATTGATATTATTTGTTGTAGTTGATAAAAATATAGCCATATTTAAAATGATACCCCACTCATCAATAATTCATAAAAACCACTTCATTTCATTCATCATGCATATAATAAACACTATATTTGTTTTACTTTAGTACATGTTAAAATAGATCATTCTTTAACATTGCCTTTTTGGTTCCACCCTTAGGAACATCTGATTACCATCCATGTAAATCTCACAAATGGGAAGAATTCACCTTTGATAATGAATATCTTACATGTGTTTATTTTTTTATTGTAAAATATGAATATTTTATGAACTAAATAGGATATATTTACTTTCTCTCAGACAATTTAATGTTTCAATCCAATGTATCATATTATATCCTCACCATCCCCACTCATTGATTGATTGTTTGATGAGATCTATTTTACTTTTTCAAATCATAATTCTTGATTTACCGTCGGCAAATCCCTATGGTCAAAAATATTTTCATTGTAAAATAATTATCCATATAATTAATGTACTTTTCATATTTATGTTTAATTTATTTCATTTTAGTATTACTCATATAATAAATATTTTCTTATTTAACAAGATTATTTTTTTTAGTGGTAGTGGTTTGTTTGAAGCTTCTCATTCCCATTAAGGATCAGACTTTGAGCATATAATTGAGGTAATGAGTGTCACGACCCGCCCTCGGGGTCCGTGCCGTGACTACCCCAAGCCCGCCTTCCATAGGCCAGGGGCTGGCGACTAGCACCAAGGCGTAAATCCCAGTAAAAAGGGAAGGCATTGCCTTTGAAAAGTAACCAACTCCACAGAGTAAGCAAGCGGAAAGTAAACACTAAACAAGCAGAGTACAACTGAAAGTGCGGAAAAGTAAATGGGCCAGAATACAAACCCAAACTGAAAGTAAAGTACAACTCGAAAAGGGAAAAACAGCAACTGTAAAGTAAAGCCGCTACTCCGAACTGTCCACCGGAAATCCCACCTGAAGGGTGGGTACAGATAGCTTCTCTGCTCCACGGGTCCCGCCGTCCGCTCCGAAGGCCCGGTTGGTTTCGTGAACGAACCAACCCGGCCGAACTCAAAGTAAACCGAAACCTTGAGTGCGATATACCGAAACGACCGTCTCGATCCAAGGATCGCGTTGCCGCAGACGGTTCGTCATTCGGAGGTCCGAGGCTCAAGTTATGAGCCAAAAACCGAATCTGGTCCGAAACGGGGGGGTCCGGGTCCGGAACGACCCGGCCCGACCCCCCCCCCCTTTGGGTGGCGCGGCGGCCGGCGGCGGCGGCCGGCGGCGGCGGACGGCGGCGGCGGGCCACGTGGCGGCGGCGGGCCGCGTGGCGGCGGCGGACCGCGTGGCGGCGGCGGCTGGCGGACCGCGTGGCGGCGGCGGCTGGCGGACCGCGTGGCGGCGGCGGCTGGCGGACCGCGCTGGCGGCGGGGTGCCGCGGCGCATGCGGGAGGCACGCGGGGCTAAGCCCCGCGTTTCTAACAAAACGGCACGGCTTAAAGCCGTGCCTTGAAATATAAACGGCCCCCGCAGGTGGGGGCCGGCTGGACAAAAACCGGGGGGCTTTGCCCCCCTCCTTAATTGAACCGCCCCCCCTCTTTAAGAGGGGGGTTTTGAAGAGCCGGCCGGGGGTTTAAACCCCCGGTTTTTATGATATCCGGCCGGCCTGCTGGCCGGCCGGTTTTTACCAACGGGACCGGAATTTCCGGTCCCGCCCTTGACTTCCGACGCCGGCGGCCCGGCCGCCGGTCTTTCCTTCCGCCGCGGCCCGGAACCGGCCGCGGTCTCCTCGTCTCACCGCGGCCCGGAACCGGCCGCGGTGTTCGTCGTCCGGCGCGGTGCGACGGCACCGCGCCCCTTTCGCCGTGCCAAGAATCCTCCCAACGCGGCGTGTCGGCGTCGCGGTCTTGAAATCTCTCCTCGGCGAAGCGCGACGGTATAGCGGAAATCATAAGCATGTTCATCCGCGTGGTGCGACGGCACCACGCCTTTTGCTTCCACCCGCATGAATCAATATGAACGAAGGAGGGGGTTTCGGCCGTGTTCGTGCGGTCCGACTCCCCTCGCGTTAACAAATAACATAACTAAAAAGTCTCACGTTTAGTCATGCTAAAATCCACGATTCAGGAATGGAATAAAATAATTAATAAAAACATCCCCTACCTCGGGTTTGAGATTCAAGAAATCCTCTACGTTCCGCGGAAGACGGCGTCGCGGAAGTCGGGCGTCGCGGTCGTCGTTCGTCAAATCCGTTGACGAAGAGTTACGTCCGATGCGATACGTTGTTGGCGGATCTTCGTTTGTCGACGAAGAAGGTCCGAAGAGGAAGTAGAGGTCCGAAGATACCGGGTCTCCGAGTCGATGATCCTTGACGAAGTGTTATCGTTCTTCGTTGAGGATGAAGACGTTCTTCGTTCTTCGTCAGAGCTTGAAGATGAGAAAGCTCCCAAAGACAAACTAAGAACCCTCAATAAAATAAGATTACCTCTTATTTTATTAACACAACACAAGGGAATTTCAAAGCTTTGAAATTCAAAAAGGCATAACTCCCATAATTAAACAAGGGTAACTTAAGCCATTAAAAGGGGGGTTAAGAACGTTGAGAGAAAAAGAAAAGAAAAGGGGTTCGTGTGGGCCCCACCACACTTAATCCTCCCAAGGGAGGTTAAGTGGGTGTGGGTCCCACTTTCAACCTCCTCCGATAGGTTTTAAAAGAATAAGTTAAAATAAAAATTGTTTTACACAAATTTTATTCAACTTAACTGAAAAACCCCAAAACGTAACTTTCAACCCGCAACAAACGCAACTCCCGAAAAGGTCTCATTAAGCGAATATCGGCGCTGCGAGTTCATCGGTGCCCTCGGATTTTAATTCCGAGCACCGGATCAAAAGTTAGGAATTCCCGCTCGTCCGTTCACTGAACGTACCCGAGCCAAACTTCGGAAATTAATTCCGGGCACTCCGGGCCTCGGAATCAGGTGCCGTCTGAAACCGCGCTCTTGTAAAAATCCAAAGAAAATTAAGAAAAAATTTCCCTTGAATTTTACGGTCTTTACATTACTCCCACCTCAGGGCTTTACGTCCCCGTAAAGATACAACAAAAACTAGGGAAACAAATGGGGGTACTGAGCACGCATCTGAGCCTCCCGCTCCCAAGTGCTCTCCTGGAGATTCCCGTGCTGCCATCTGATGCGCACAAGAGGAATCGATCGCCCACGTAGGACCCGCTCCTGTCGATCCTCTATCTCCACCGGGACCTCCGTAAAAGTCGCCCCATCGTCAACGTCAAGCTCCCCATGGTCAATGATGTGCGTCGGGTCGTGCACGTATCTCCTCAGCTGGGATACGTGAAAGACGTCATGCACCCGGTGCAACTGAGGTGGTAGAGCCAGGCGATAAGCCACCTCGCCAATCCTGCTGAGAATCTGAAAAGGTCCGATGAAGCGCGGAGATAACTTGCCGCCTCGGCCAAATCTCCGAATACCACGTCGAGGTGAGACCCGCAAGAAGACGTGGTCGCCATCCGCGAAATCCAGTGGTCTCCGCCTCCTGTCAGCATATGACTTCTGCCGGCTCTGAGCTGTCCTCATCCGCTCCTGGATGACCTGGACCTTCTCTGTCGTGGCCTGGACCATCTCCGGTCCCACTAGTGCTGACTCCCCTGGGTCTGTCCAGCACAAAGGAGATCTACATGGTCGGCCGTACAACGCCTCGTACGGTGCCATTCCGATGGTGGAGTGGTAGCTGTTGTTGTATGCGAATTCCACCAAAGGTAGGTGGTCCTCCCAGCTACGACCAAAGTCAAGGACACATGCACGGAGCATGTCCTCGAGAGTCTGAATGGTCCTCTCCGTCTGACCATCCGTCTGAGGGTGAAAAGCTGTGCTAAGACGTAGCTGCGTCCCGAACGCCTCCTGCAACCCCTTCCAAAGCCGGGAAGTAAAGCGGGCATCACGATCGGAAACGATAGATGATGGCACGCCGTGGAGCCGCACAATCTCCTGAACGTAGAGACGTCCCAAGCTCTCCACCGAGCCCTGCTCTCTGATGGGTAAGAAGTGTGCCGACTTGGTGAGTCGGTCAACAATTACCCAGATGGAGTCGTGACCTCTGGAAGTGCGTGGCAGTCCAGTCACGAAGTCCATAGATATGCCGTCCCACTTCCACTCCGGAACCTCCAAGGGCTGTACCAAGCCTGCTGGTACCTGATGCTCAGCTTTCACCTGCTGGCAGGTGAGGCATCGAGAAACGAACTCTGCTACTGCCTTCTTCATGCCCGGCCACCAGTGCTGTCGTCTGAGGTCCTGGTACATCTTCGCCACTCCAGGATGTACCGCTAATGGTGAAGTGTGAAACTCCCTCAGCACTTCCTCTCGCAAAGCGACTGGTACCATGGTACGTCCTCTGAAAAGGATGTCGTGCTCTACTCCAAGGGAGAAACCATCAGGTGTCTGTCCCGAGGATATCTGTGCACGTCGTGTCTCACAGTCAGCGTCCCCATGCTGTGCCTCCCTGACTCGCTGCAGTAGTGGAGGAGTGACTGTGAGAGACTGAAGAAAGGCTGCTCCATCTCTATCCACGAAGGATATCTGCAAAGAGGCTAGCTGCTCCGTCGCCTCCTCAAGTAGCTGAATGCCCGTCCTCCTGCTGAGGGCATCGGCTACTACGTTTCCCTTCCCAGGAGTATAGACTATCTCAAAGTCATAGTCCTGGAGGAACTCGAGCCATCGTCGCTGTCTCAGGTTCAGGTCCTTCTGCGAGAAGATATACCTGAGACTCTGATGATCGGAAAAGACTGTAAAGCGCTCGCCCATCAGATAATGTCGCCATGTCTTCAGAGCGAAGACCACTGCTGCTAACTCCAGGTCATGGGTAGCGTAGTTCTGCTCATGCGGTCTCAACTGTCGTGATCCATAGGCGATCACTGCCCGCTCCTGCATCAGAACACATCCGAGTCCGGTCCCCGATGCATCGCAGTAGACCACGTACCCTACTCCCTCCTCAGGCAACCTCAAGATAGGTGCGCTAGTCAATCTCTGCCTCAGCTCCTCGAAGCTCTGCTGACAACTGTCTGACCACACGAAGGGTTTCCCCTTCTTCGTCAACGCTGTGAGTGATGCCGCAACTCTGGAGAAGTTCGGCACAAATCTCCGATAGTATCCAGCTAGTCCCAAGAAACTCCGAACCTCAGTCACGCTCCTGGGTGGCTCCCATGCTAACACAGCCTCAATCTTCGCGGGATCCACTGCAACTCCCGCCTCAGAGATTACGTGTCCCAAAAAGTGGACCTCACGTATCCAGAACTGGCACTTCGAGAGCTTACCATAAAGCTGGTGCTCTCGGAGTGTATCAAGAACAACTCGCAAGTGATAGGCGTGCTCCTCCTCTGTCGTAGAGTAAATCAGAATGTCGTCGATGAAAACCACGACAAACCGATCGAGGTATGGCTGAAAGATCCTGTTCATGAGAGCCATGAACACTGCTGGAGCATTGGTTACACCGAAAGGCATAACCAAGAACTCATAGTGGCCATACCGACATCTGAAGGCCGTCTTCTGCACATCCTCGTCTCTGACTCTGAGCTGATGATAGCCTGACCTGAGGTCTATCTTCGAGAACCACCGTGCTCCCTTGAGCTGATCAAAGAGGTCATCAATCCTCGGTAGCGGATACTTGTTCCTCACTGTCACCTGGTTCAGGCGACGATAGTCAACACAAAGTCGCAAGCTCCCGTCCGCCTTCTTGGCGAACAATATCGGGGAAGCCCAGGGTGAAACACTGGGTCGGATGAATCCCTTGCCCTGCAAGTCCTCCAACTGTACCCGTAGCTCTCGAAGCTCGGCGGGGGCCATCCGATATGCTGGAGTGGATATCGGGGCTGTCCCGGGGTACAAGACAATATAAAAGTCTACCTCTCTGCGAGGAGGTAGCCCTGGAACATCGTCGGGAAAAACGTCCGCATACTGATCCACCACTGCAGGAAAACCAGGACTCCGCACGTCTACTGCTCCAAGGATAAGGCTAGCCAACTGATGAGTGATGGGCTGTCCTCTCCTCCGCGGAAATCCATCCTGTGCTGCTAAGGCTCCCTTCTCGCCGGTGAAGGTGAACCTGCTCCCGTCGGTGCGTACACATCGCACCTTGCGCCTAAAACAGTCAATCTGTGCATGGACCGTGGACAGCCAATCCATGCCCAAGATGACGTCGTAAGGCCTCGACGCTGCTACAAGAAGATCCCAGCCGAAGCTCTCGCCTCCTAGAGTAAGCTCACACTGCCGGCACCAGTGCGTAATCGTCGAGTCTGCTCCCGTAGGAGTCTCTAGCCGTAAGGATCGAGCCAACGGCTCAGTCGGAATCTCCGAGCTCCGAACAAGGGCAGCGGCTATGAAAGAGTGACTCGCTCCTGTGTCTATAAGAACTGCAGCAAGGGTGGAATAGACACAGATAGTACCTCGAATCATCTCGGGTGCGCCGTGGTCGTAGGCCTCTGCTGCCTGGAGCTGAGCCTGTCGCTGCCCGCCAGCTCCCTGTGGTCGGGGTGGACCTCCTGATGGTGGTGGTGGTAGAGCCTCAAAGCGTCGGCCACCACCAGCTGCTCGTCCAGCTCCTCTACCTCGTCCGCCTCCTCCCTGCGGACCGCCACGGTCGACCCTCTGCCTCTGCCTCGGTGGTCCATCTACTGACTGCTGCTCCTCGGTACGGCGGGTCGGGCAGTCACGAGCCATATGGCCCTGTCCGCCGCATGAGTAGCACTGTCTGCCTCTCGGAAGACTGGCTCCGCGCTGTGTGCCCTGCACTGCTGAGCCAGTGCCCTGAGGTCGTCGGCCTGAAGGTCTGGTCTGTCTGGACCCCTGAGTCATCCGTCGACTGCCTGCTGCAGATGACTCTGCCACGTGCCGCCCTGCGGTGGGTCGCTGTGCTGGTGTAGACTCAGCAAGGAAGCTCTCGATCAGAAGAGCCCGCTCCAGTACTCCTGTCTGAGTCGGTATGCTGAGGGAGATCAGCGATGCCCTGATCTCGTGTCTCAAACCCTGCTCGAAGGTCCGGGCCCGGAAGAATGGGTCTCGTACCATGTCGGTCGAGTAGCGCGAGAGATCGGTAAATCTCGCCGAGTACTGGGCGACCGTCATGCTGCCCTGCCGCAGCTGTAGAAGCTCCTGGATGCGTACCGCTCGAAGGGTGGCCGGGACGAACTCAGAGCGGAAGAGGCTCTCGAAGTCCGTCCAGAGTAGAGATGCCTCATCGTGCACCTGGAGCATCAGGCTCCACCATCGTCCTGCTGCTGCGTGTAGTAGGCTCGCAGCGAGGATCACCATGAGGTCTGCTGGTGTCCTCACTAGCCTAAACACTCGAACTACTGCCTCCAGCCAGTCCTCTGCTGCCTGGGGATCCGTCTCCCCGCGAAACCTGGGCGGTCGCTGTCGCTGAAACTCATGTAGTGCGCTGAGGCGACGTGCATCGTCAGCGGCTGCTGCTGGAAGCATCGGGGGCTCGGCGGGTAAAGCTACCGCCGGTGCCACTACTGGAAAAGGGCCCTGCACCGAAGCCTCGTCGCTCGGTGGGCTGTCGTCTCGCTCGACCATCGGAACCCTAGCTGGCTGCCGTCGTGGGGCCATCCTGAAAAGGAAACAGGTGCGCCACGGTTAGAACAGTATACCTGGTGAGCTGATATAAGTAATCACAAAGAAAACTTTGAAACACACACGCAATCAATGTTTTCGTGCATTAAGTCGGAAATCAGACGTCAGGGTCCTGGTGTATGGATACGTCGGCCGCCGCACCAACACTGGACTCCCTGGACTGATAACCACACTCAATACGCTAAACATTATTGCTTCACATAGAAAAGATCAGTGTTCGCGGTAGAACCGAACTCCTCTGATACCAATTTGTCACGACCCGCCCTCGGGGTCCGTGCCGTGACTACCCCAAGCCCGCCTTCCATAGGCCAGGGGCTGGCGACTAGCACCAAGGCGTAAATCCCAGTAAAAAGGGAAGGCATTGCCTTTGAAAAGTAACCAACTCAACGTAGTGCGGGCGAAGCCCGTGCAGGGGTGAGTATAAGCTACTCAGTAGGGACCCCGAGACCCCTGAAGATCTCTAAAATCCACAAAGGATAAACCACGAAGAAAAGTACAATCACGAAGTAACAACCGACACTGCTTAGGTATATGCCCATACATATACCTAAGTCATCAATTCAAAAACGCTCCAACCTCCGAGCCCAAGTATAACTCAGTCCACGCAGGAAAGTATACGTATTCCACAAAGGAAAGTAACAGGATTCAGCTCACACAGGTATACTTCTTCAGGGACGATAAAGATGATCACTGATCCATCTAAGTCGTCGGACCCACGAAGGATCGATAGGTAACTAACCCCCGCAAGACCCACACAGGATCGGGCTCACACAGAACCTGTAGGCGCTGGCTCACACAGAACCGCTGAGCGCAAGGACCCACACAGGATCGGGCTCACACAGAACCTGAAGCACTGATCCACGTAGGATCGCTGAGTGCTGTAGTCGTCGTCGTCGAATCCACACAGGATCTCTGTACTGTCGTCGTTGAATCCACACAGGATCTCTGTACTGTCGTCGTCGCAGTCACAGTAGCAGTCGTAGCAGTAGAACAGTAGAACAGTCGCAGCCAGCACTAGGGTTCCCGCACACAGCAAGCTCGTACGGAGGGTCCGCTCCACGAGCCGAGAGGCTGATACATCAACTGTCACGAAGACCGAAGTTGATGTATCCAAAAGTTCCGTATCGACAAAAGGAACTCAACGCAACAGACGGCGCGTCGATCGGACGCCCGGTCTGAGAGTTATAGGCATTTTCGTCTCCGGGGCCCGGTTGGTTTTTAAGGCAAAACCAACCCGACCGTACTCCACCTGCGTCCAAACCTCGGGCGGAGTATGCCAAAAGATCCGTCTCACTAAGAGGAACATTACGCGACTGACGGCACGTCAATCGGACGTCCGTAGCTCAAGATATGAGTGTTTCCGCTCCGAAGGCCCGGTTGGTTTCGTGAACGAACCAACCCGGCCGAACTCAAAGTAAACCGAAACCTTGAGTGCGATATACCGAAACGACCGTCTCGATCCAAGGATCGCGTTGCCGCAGACGGTTCGTCATTCGGAGGTCCGAGGCTCAAGTTATGAGCCAAAAACCGAATCTGGTCCGAAACGGGGGGGTCCGGGTCCGGAACGACCCGGCCCGACCCCCCCCCCTTTGGGTGGCGCGGCGGCCGGCGGCGGCGGACGGCGGCGGCGGGCCACGTGGCGGCGGCGGGCCGCGTGGCGGCGGCGGACCGCGTGGCGGCGGCGGCTGGCGGACCGCGTGGCGGCGGCGGCTGGCGGACCGCGTGGCGGCGGCGGCTGGCGGACCGCGCTGGCGGCGGGGTGCCGCGGCGCATGCGGGAGGCACGCGGGGCTAAGCCCCGCGTTTCTAACAAAACGGCACGGCTTAAAGCCGTGCCTTGAAATATAAACGGCCCCCGCAGGTGGGGGCCGGCTGGACAAAAACCGGGGGGCTTTGCCCCCCTCCTTAATTGAACCGCCCCCCCTCTTTAAGAGGGGGGTTTTGAAGAGCCGGCCGGGGGTTTAAACCCCCGGTTTTTATGATATCCGGCCGGCCTGCTGGCCGGCCGGTTTTTACCAACGGGACCGGAATTTCCGGTCCCGCCCTTGACTTCCGACGCCGGCGGCCCGGCCGCCGGTCTTTCCTTCCGCCGCGGCCCGGAACCGGCCGCGGTCTCCTCGTCTCACCGCGGCCCGGAACCGGCCGCGGTGTTCGTCGTCCGGCGCGGTGCGACGGCACCGCGCCCCTTTCGCCGTGCCAAGAATCCTCCCAACGCGGCGTGTCGGCGTCGCGGTCTTGAAATCTCTCCTCGGCGAAGCGCGACGGTATAGCGGAAATCATAAGCATGTTCATCCGCGTGGTGCGACGGCACCACGCCTTTTGCTTCCACCCGCATGAATCAATATGAACGAAGGAGGGGGTTTCGGCCGTGTTCGTGCGGTCCGACTCCCCTCGCGTTAACAAATAACATAACTAAAAAGTCTCACGTTTAGTCATGCTAAAATCCACGATTCAGGAATGGAATAAAATAATTAATAAAAACATCCCCTACCTCGGGTTTGAGATTCAAGAAATCCTCTACGTTCCGCGGAAGACGGCGTCGCGGAAGTCGGGCGTCGCGGTCGTCGTTCGTCAAATCCGTTGACGAAGAGTTACGTCCGATGCGATACGTTGTTGGCGGATCTTCGTTTGTCGACGAAGAAGGTCCGAAGAGGAAGTAGAGGTCCGAAGATACCGGGTCTCCGAGTCGATGATCCTTGACGAAGTGTTATCGTTCTTCGTTGAGGATGAAGACGTTCTTCGTTCTTCGTCAGAGCTTGAAGATGAGAAAGCTCCCAAAGACAAACTAAGAACCCTCAATAAAATAAGATTACCTCTTATTTTATTAACACAACACAAGGGAATTTCAAAGCTTTGAAATTCAAAAAGGCATAACTCCCATAATTAAACAAGGGTAACTTAAGCCATTAAAAGGGGGGTTAAGAACGTTGAGAGAAAAAGAAAAGAAAAGGGGTTCGTGTGGGCCCCACCACACTTAATCCTCCCAAGGGAGGTTAAGTGGGTGTGGGTCCCACTTTCAACCTCCTCCGATAGGTTTTAAAAGAATAAGTTAAAATAAAAATTGTTTTACACAAATTTTATTCAACTTAACTGAAAAACCCCAAAACGTAACTTTCAACCCGCAACAAACGCAACTCCCGAAAAGGTCTCATTAAGCGAATATCGGCGCTGCGAGTTCATCGGTGCCCTCGGATTTTAATTCCGAGCACCGGATCAAAAGTTAGGAATTCCCGCTCGTCCGTTCACTGAACGTACCCGAGCCAAACTTCGGAAATTAATTCCGGGCACTCCGGGCCTCGGAATCAGGTGCCGTCTGAAACCGCGCTCTTGTAAAAATCCAAAGAAAATTAAGAAAAAATTTCCCTTGAATTTTACGGTCTTTACAATGAGAATAAGGAAATTCTTTAAAAATTTAAACATCCATCAGGAAAAGGTGAATTTCTAATACTTATTTAATTAATTTTGTTATCATTTTATCTACAATTTTAATTTAATTTTCTAATCATTTATTTCTAATAATTATATAGTGTTTTTCCAATATCTTTTATGATGTCATATTTCTCTTTCAAATATCTACAAAAATACATAAAAGAGATAGAATGATTCTTTATAAAAATGTATCCACCTTTTTTATATTCATTTCCTTTCTATGATGAACATCTAACACTGCATATTTATTCAATGTTTTTAGCTCATAAACCATTATATTTGTTGAAATCATGGAGAGTAGAGGAATCTCATGTGCCCATTGTGGTGATTTCTCATGATATATTAGGTATATGATGTTCTTTGTCTCTTTCGACTTTGAAAATCAAGAAAAAAATTCGATAAGAACATCGAATCAATATATAGTGTTGGATGTTCAATATCGAAAGAATATGGAAATGTGGTTACATGGGAATTTAGTATTATTTTGAGACTTTGGGAATTTTAAGAATCAACCACACATCAATCTGACACACAATGTGACTTGTATGACTCCAAGTGTTTTTTTTATTTAAAATTTACATGTATTTTAGTAAAAAGGAAAACTGACAAACTCATAACTGAGAAAATATATTATAAATATTTTTAAATCTTTTGGGAAAGGATAAATATGTAATTTGGGATGTGTCGGAATTTACTTCACCTTAATCTAATGCACTGTATGACCACTATGATTTAATTTGTGTGTTATTAGTTTAAAATCGACTGTTTAGTTCAAAAAATATCGATCACTAAAAACAAAGGAAAAAACTACGAATTTCATGATAATTTATGAAATTGATTCCAATGTTATTTTTTATGTGTAGGAATTAGTCTCACATCAAAATGCTGCATTATGTGATCAGTATAGGTCAAAGTGTGTCTTTCTAAATTAAAATTACATTTTAGTAAAAAACATTAATGATGTACTCAAAACTGATCAAAATCATTCTGACTATTTTAATACTTTACAAAAATAATCCATAACTCATTTGAGTTGTGTAGGAATCAACGGTACCACAATCTGATGCACAATGTGACCAGTATGACTCCAAGTGTGTCTTTTCATTCAAAAATGATATTTATTTTAATAAAAAGGAAAACTAACCTACTCAAAACTGAAAAAACACATTAATATTGATATTATAATTTATAAAAATATCCTTAAGAAATTTTGGATGTGTAAAAATTAACCTCACCTCATCCTGATGCACGGTGTGACCAATATGACTCAAAGTGGATTTTTATATTTAAAATTCCCATCAATTTTAATTAAAAGGAAAACTGACCTACTCAAAAAAACTAAAAACACAGTAATATTATTTTTAAACGTTATTTAAATGATCTATAAGTCATTGTTTACGTGTAGGAATAAACTTGGCCACAATATGCTACACAGTGTGCCCAGTATGACTCAATGTGTCAGTTGTCAATTTAAAATTGGCATTTTTTTCAAACAATTCACTCACTGAAAACCAATAAAACTTTTATTGATAATTTATGAAATTGATTCATAATTCATTTTGGACATGTAATAATTTTTCCCACAGCAATATAATACATTATGTGATCCGTTTGAGTCAATTTGTGTGATTCTATTTTAAAATTTCATTTTAATAAAAAAGACATTCTATATACTCAAAACTGTGTAAAACATTCAAATTTTTTGATAATTTATGAAAATTATCTTTAAGACTTTTGGGATGTCTAAAAATTTGAAAATCCTCAATAAAATTCATGGAGATACCACTATGAATGAAAGTGTGTATTTTTATTTAAAATTGACATCAATTTTAGTAAAAATAATAACCAACTTACTAAAAAAATAAAAAATGCCTTCTGATCATTTTAATACATTAAGGATATGATCAATATGGAATTTTTGATGCGTAGGCATTAGGCTCACCTCAATCCAATCACAATGTGCCCGGTAAGACTCAATGTGTCCTTTATCTGTTTAAAACAATCAATTTTGTTCAAAAAAATATCACTCACTAAAAATTGGGAAAAAAGATTATATTTTATTAATAAATTAATACATTTATTCATAAGTCATTTTTTATGTGTAGGAATATGTCTCACGTCTAACTGATACAAAATTTGATTGGTATGAGTCAAGGTCCTTATTTTTAGTTTAGAATGACATTTTAGAAGAAAAAACAAGTTACATACTCAAAATTGAGTAAAAATGTTAAGACTGTTTTGATACATTATGAAAATGATATATTGTCTATTTGGGATGTGTAAGATTTACCCTCACCTCAATCCATTTCATGGTATGAGTGATATGACTCAAAGTGCATCTTTTTATTTTAAATTGAAATAAATTTTACTAAACACAACAATTCACCTACTAAAAACCAGGAAAATGCATTCAGATGGTTTTGATACTTTAGGAAAATGACCCATAACTAATTTATGATGCGTAAGAATCATCTGATCCTCCATCCAATAAATTATGTGTTTGGTATGAATCCATGTGTCAGTTATCAGTTTAAAACCAACATTTTAGTATAAAATGTGTCACTCCCTGAAAACCATGAAAATAATCTTGGATTGTCTTTATAATTTAAGAAAATAATTCAGAAGTAATTTGTGACATATAGAAATTAGTATCAAGTTAAACCGATACATTATGTGACTGTTATGAACAAAGTACAAGTTTCTTCCTCAAAATGAAATTTTAGTAAAAAACACAAGCGGTGTACTTAAAAGCGAGCAAAAACATTTGGATCATTTTGATTCTTTAAAAAAATTATCCATAAGTCATTTGTAAGATTTAAGAATCATCCACATGTAAATCTGATGCTCGGTGTGATCGATATGACTCCGTGCATGTTTTTCCAACATATAAGTTTCATTTTCTGTTAAAATGCCCATCAAATCACCAAAACCTAACAAACGAGTCTAGATTTTATTATATTCGTTTAAATAATTTATTCTTACATGATATTTTTTATTTCATGGTGTTTTTGGTGTTGTGGTGGAGCTGTAGTGTGCTACAACATCACACTACAGTATTCCCCTTTATCAGTGCTGTTAAATGTGCTGATAATAGGATCCTTTATTAGCGCTTTTACAAGCACTAATAAAAGACTCAATATTTTAATCTCAATCTAGTAGTAAATGATTCTTTGGCACTAATATAGGCCATTTTTATCCTTGTTAAAGGATTAATTTTTAGTAGTTATAGTAGGTTTTACATATGCAAAAGTAACATTCCCATGATCCAATGATCATTATATAAAGAAGGTAAATAATATATTGTCTTCACAGAATGATCATAATATCATATATGACATATTCATTATTAAAATAAAATTATATATATAATCCATGTGTTGTGGTTTTGAAAATAGTGTCTTGTCATTTCCTGAAGGTAGTAGTCCACATGTCTATGAACAATGTTATGATCATTCATTGCGTGAAAATTCAAGATAAATAATGATATATATTAACTTTTCAGAATGATAAATATTTCATAAATATTTTTATTATTTTAATTTATATAAAATATTATTAAATTTATCCTTCCCTGCTTCTATGTAAAGTGTTTGTTAATGAAGAATCATATCACTTCGTGAGGTGGAAGTCCAGCCAACACATTAGCAATGTTATCATATCTCATATAGAAAGGAATGAATAAAATTTATATATGATATAAAGACTCTATATGAATAATTATTTTATAAATATCATATAGATTCTTCATATCAATAATCATACTAACCATGATATGTTTTAATGGAATAATGAATGACATTGGTTCATGGGGTGGTGCTGCTCTATACAAATGAACAATGATTTCATAACCGATTTGATGGGAGTGAAGATTGTTGTAGGTAATAAACTTATTATAAAAACATAAAAATGTATTTAAGATTGTGAGGTGATTATATCATAATTTTTTAATAATAATTGATATATGTTTTCAAATAAATAAAATAAAAAATTCTTATTTAAGAACATTAACTCTTCTTCAGGTATGCTCCACAGGATTTGAAAAAAATCGTTCCATTGATGGAATTATTCGAAGAATAAGGATTCTGGGATTAGTGGTGGGAATTTTTAATATGACAAGGGATGGAAATTCCCATTACAAAGAGGCATGAATATGTGGTGAAGGGAGGAGTGGGGGTGACATTTTAAAAGTGTTGCGAGTGTCAAATTTTTATGTTTTTGAAAAGATTTTAAAATAACCAATTTTTATCATGATAAAAGCCTAAAAAAGGGACCTTATGGATCCTCAAATATAAGACTTCAAAATATGACAATCCAAATGGTATTGGAAGTTTTTTTAGGTTATTTCTAACCTTAATCTTCTTAGCTTAACCCTATAGTAAATCCAATTTTACCTTTACTGCGGTAATAAATCTTTTACTTCTTTCACTATTCATTTTATTCATAAATTATGTTTCTCTTATTATTCATTATAAATTATTTATAGTATAAAAATTCACTTCATTTTCATAATTAAATTCAAATAAGTGGAAAATTTTAATTTAAAATTATTGTCATAGACTGCATGAGAAAAAAGGTTCTTAATGAGAAAAGTTTCAAAATATTATAATGTTTTTATATCAAAATTTTAAAGGAGAATGTTTTTAATGAAATAAAATTGATTAATTGATATATAAGTGATCTAATATCACTTTAAACACAATTAAACATATAATTTAACATTATAATATTTTAAAACAAAAATTAAAATTTCAATTAAAATTTAATATTTCTCACTATTCTTAAAAAATGAACATTTTTAGAAAAAAAAATTCACATTAAGATAATATTAAAATAATTATTTCAAAAATTATTTTTATTTTATAAAATAAATTTTATAAATTTTTAAATATAAAATTTAAATAATGTCTGTAGAACTTGACAAAATAGTCATTTTGAAAAAAAATCTGAAAACATTTTTTTCCTTTAAAAATGATTCATAATTTCATTTATAATAAAATGATAACCATAATTTAAATAATTTATTAGTAATATTGATTATTAGAAATTTAAAATCTAGGTTATAAATATCTTATTATATATTACTAATTTAATAATATGAACTTTTTCATTAAAACTCATTGTTGTATGTAATATAAACTAAACTCATCGATCCATGTAACTCATAATAAACATAGTGTTTCATGATATTCACGAAAATTAAGAGAAACAATTTACATAAAAATAAAAATATAATAAATTCTCTGTATTATATTTTCTTCTACCTTTGGGTGGTGTGGTAGACACTCAATCCAAAACAATGTATTTATTTTATATTTTTTGGATGTTACACTCTAACCACCATAAAAAAGTAATCCTTAATATTTAATCTTGATCTTTTTAATCAGGGCTTTGATATTTAATTTTTTTTTAAAAACCACATATAAATATGATTAAATAAAATATCCTCTCAATAATAGATAAAGTATTTAACTATAGTCATTTGGAATAACAGATTAAAGGATTGTAAATATGGAAAAATATATGTGATGTGAAAACATATACATATAAGAGAAGTCTAAAATCCAAAAACTAATGTAGATTGATAGACAACATGGTCAGGATGAATTTAAAGAGCATAAAGACAAAATTTTTGTGATTGAAAAAGGTCATTGATACGATCAAAATTAAGATGATAGGAGATCATTTTATTTCAAGATCGTTTTCATAATGTAAAGGAATTATTTAGTCTTTATGAATATAAGGATATATACTAACTTGATATATATATATATATCATTAAAAAAATATCATCCTTCTGTAATGGTTAGTTCAATATCAAATTCATCTCTCACTATAGGAAATGATTATCCATAAATTATTTTTTTCCCAATCCTTAAAAATTAACATTTAAAAGATCATAAGTTCCATAAAAGAGTAGCAAGTATTTCTATCTATCTCCAACTATTTTTAAAATACAATTCAACTTGAAATAGTTATCCAATATGAATAAATATATATGTAATAAATAAAGACATTAATATCTAAAATATCACCTAAATATTAACTTAATCTATAAAAACCCATGATTTTATGGTCTGTAACTTTTAAAATTTTATTGCCTTGGATAGTGTACATTTCATAGAACACCAAGCCTAAAGAAATGATTAAATAATATTATTGTGATTTTTATCACATAGCCATTCAAATGGATGGAATTAAATATATTACTGAAATTATGAAAATATATTTTACACATAATTATAAAATTTATTATTTGGTTACTAATTAATTATAAATGGAAATAAAAATCAATTGAACATTAAAGATGAGTTGTTATATAAAACTATTTTAATGACCAAAATGGAATTTTATATTAATAAATTTAATTGGTAACTATTAGTGAAAGATATTAATAAATATTATGTTTTACATATTCAATAAAATGTTTGTAAATTCAACTAATAAGTTTGATAGGATTCATATATTAATAAATCTAATTTTACAGATAAAAGACTATACTTTCAAATGATAGTTTCACCACCTCTTAACAACAAAAATTATTTAACACTATAATTTGAATTATTTATAAATTATATTGAACAAAATAAACATCATTTTTTAAAATAGTTATAGAAAAATTAGTTTAGGGTGAATTTTGTTTATTTTTTCTGAAAATATTTATATTCAATTGAATAGTTAGAAGTCCTAATTTTTATAAAGCGGTCACTCTAATTATATTAATTGAATATTTATAATTTTAATATAAACATCTCCTATGAAAGTGTAAATAAAATTTAGGAATATTATAAATGAAAATATGATATACTTATATAATGGATTACATAAATAAAAGTTTTAAAATGATAAATTAATTATTTGTATTTTTGTGAAAACATAAATGTTTATATAAAATTCAATAATTAATATAATTATTTAAAATCAAATTTATTCTCATAGAATATATTCATAAAATAATAATTTTTTTCTTATGAATATAATATAATTTTACCAAACTTTAATTAATTTCTCAAACTGTTATAAAATCAGTCATAATTTTTATATCGTTATTTTTTGTGTAAATGATGATTTCATTAAAAAATTATATTTACCTTATTTGGAATATTAATTTCATAAAATTAAGTTTCTTTTTTAATTATAAATGTTGAAAAAATGGCTATGGTTAATTTTTTTTGGATTTTTTTAAAATAGTATATTTTTTTGAATTGTGAAATATGGTAATTTACGGTATTTATTAAATACATGAATTATTGAGTCATAGATGACGTATGTATGATATAAGAAAATAATATAAAACTATTCTCCATTATTTTAATATATTTAGTTATAATTATCACACTATTCATATTCTTTATAAAAAATAATAAAAAAGGAAAAATTATTAAAAAAACACCCCACCTCCCTTATAAATAACACCCTCACCACCGATTCTCCCCAAAAATACAAATAAATTAATCTTACTTATATTATAAAAACAACCTCTATTAATCCTATATACCATATTTTAATCTTTTTGTTCTCATCAATAGATCATTTCAAAATTCCTTAATGAAGTTCTCACGAAGAGGAATTCAAGAGGTAAATCCACTTCCATTCTTTTAATTTTATTTCAATTTAGTTTCTTATAATTTACTTACCAACTCTATACTAAAATGAATCATTTATCCAGTATCATATATATACTATAATTTTATTATGACAATGGAATATCAAACATCAATTCTCTTCTCTTCCCCATTTTATTCTAAGAATGAAAACATCATCCATGTAGTGCCAATTAACTACCTTCTTGGATGATGAATTTTTTCATTTAAATTCCTCATTAAAGGGTGGTCATACAACTATTTTTATGGTTAAAAAGTATCTAATATATGTAAATAATATTTATTTAATGTTCTCTAACTATAATATATACATAATATTAATTCATAAAACAAAAGCAGTTAATGATGATAAGCAAATCATCAAAATAATCCAAATGCTTATCATTAATGTTTTATCTAATGAATCATCCTTATATTTAAAAATAAAATGATATTTAAGAATATGAAATCTTCTAGAAGTTCATTAATAACATATCATTCCAATTCATGATAAATATTTTCCATTTTACTTGATCTTTCTTACATGTATACTAGTTAACCAATCATGAGAACCAAGGAAATGAACACTCCTGAATGACAAAATTAAATGTTATAGCTCATAAAAAAGCCATAATGATCATAATAAAAATATTAATAGGTTATTAATTAATTTATTAATTAATATAATTTCAGTATCCATGACATTAAGCATATGTGAAGAACACTTTCAGACATCAGGTAAGGGTTTTGTCATCTCACTTTTATTTTGGTGAGATATGCCTTATTCAACACTTATATCTCATGTTAGTGTATGTATACTACCTTTTGATGTATAATATCATGAATTAATTTATATTTATGGTATTCAATGTTTTATTCTATGATTATTATTTTTATGGGACATATGATTCGATTGATTACAATGTGGTAATTGTTTCTTCACAAATCTCCATTTTTCATTCGAGTTATGTTTTTTCTATCTTTTCCCCAATGTAATTGTTCATTATTTCTATACAATTATTCTACATTATGTGTATGTTTTCCAAACTAATGTATCCCTATCATTTTAAATTTTTTCTATATAAGAATACATGTTTTATAATGTTTCCCTTTCAATTCCTCCAGATAAGAAAACCCAATTAAAGGGAACTTCTTAATTTATTTCCCATTCTCTTATACACTCCATAAATTTTTTTAAGACACCATTATTTTTATAAAATCACTCCTGTTTATCATGAAAATTTATTTTATTAAATTAATAATTTTATTAATACAATTAATCATTTGTACTATATAAAGACTCTAATTTTTTCTTTTAAACCCCATGGGAGTTTGCAAATTCTAGTTTGTTTAAAAAACTCTTTTTAAACAATTTCACTTAAATTGGACATCAATTTTGACTAAAAAATAATTTCATTATCCATACCTTTTATTTTCTATGATAAAAATAATTACAATATGATTTTAACAAAAATACAAATAATTTTTTCAAAATAACACTTCTTTGCAATGTAAAAAAATTGATTTCTCTCAAGAATTCTTTTATGTTTTTATTAGATTATTTTATTCTATTTCAAAACTCTCTATTATATCATTAGATTAATGGGGATTGGTATTTTAAGAAATAATATAACATATTTTATTAAAATGTATACGAGCCGTTGGACTATGGATGTTATATCTTGATAAAATTTATCATATAACTTAGAATGGTCGGTGATTATGTTTACTGATTAGGAAAAGTTATGTATATGTTGTTTATGTTTCCCCCAATTAATTTGTGGAATGTATTGGAATTATTATTTGTTTTTTGGGGCCTTATATACCCCCTTGTTGATTCGATGGGTCTCATTAGAAAAAACTGATATGGGTTAGGCCAGGGCCTTAAGCATATATTTTCAGATGTTTTGGTCGTGGCCTTAACAGTATGTTTTAGATGTATTACACTATGCATTCCCTCATCATGATATTAGTAATTTATAAATCATGTGATAATTATTTTTTTGTATTATCCATAGTTAAATTTCATGTCATTATTAATATTTCTTCAATTATTTGCCTTTTATTACTACCATATTACGCTCAAGATTATGTTTTATTGGCATGTGTTTTAGTTGTTTACCATGCCTTATTATTTATGTTTATGATAGACTCCACTTTATTGTTTACGATTACTAAGAATTAGATCTCACCCCTTTATTTTATTTTATTTTTCTCTAGGATTCGAATATGTGTATTCTGAAAAAATTATAGTGATAATTTTGGTGTTTATGGGTGTTTAAAATGTGGTTTACATGTTTCTTTTCCATTCAAGTTGTAATCCAGAACATATGTTTGTGTGTGGTTTTCCAAATCAGCTAAACTATTTAGTTATTTCGGATCCCATACCATGTTCATAGTACCAATGAAATAAATTAAGGCACCGACTTTGGGATACTGGGGTTAGGTTCTTTATAGTTGGTATTAGAGAAAGTGTAGTAGAAACCATGGAAACATGATTTAGAAAACAAAGATTAGAGAATATAAACCCACAATTTACATTCAAGACAATAATATAAGATCATCCTAAAATTTTGGTAATGTATAGATTATGTTGGTTTTCCTAGAAATATATCCATGTCTGGATTCTACATGTGGATGTGGTTCTGGGACCAATGTACCTAAGGGTAATAACTATGACAATGTGTGTCGGGCCTGACTGGGAGAATCCTGGTACACGATAATGGGCCTTACTACACACCTAGTTTGATACTCCCAGGGGATATTCAATGGATAACTCAAATTTTATCTAACAAAAATTATGATGAATTTAAAAGCAAATATGTCCAAAAATAAATCATTTCTATGATTATGAGCATAACTCTGCACAATTTTTTCAATTTATGATAAGTTATACTAATTCAAAATTGTGTATTATGATTCATAATCTACGTTAGTGTTTGAAACTTCTCAGAAATGGAAACTAGTTTATGGAATGGAAACTCTATCAATGTGTGTTTCTCATGTAAGGATTTCTCTCATATGCAAGATAGTGGTGTTGGATGAGAAGTTGCAACTGAATTTCAGAAACTTATTTCTATAATAGGACAACTAACAGAAGTTATGAATAATAACCTTACCTATATGAATAATCCTGATCCATAATGTGGGGTAACATTGTTAGACCGATTGATTAGACAACAAACATAATCATTCAATGAGGTTTCAAACCCATTTTTTACTGAGCAATGGATAAGTTCCTTAGAGAAGAAATTTCTTGATTTTGGAAGTAATGAATGGGGTATGGTTATCATTATAGCTTATCATATCTCAGGGGATGCTGATCAATGGTGGTCCTCAATTCAAAAAAAAGGAGGAGGAAGGAATTGAAAATATTGAATGGAATTATTTTAATGAAATTTTATTAGAAAAATACTTCAATCGTGAATAGTGATTAGATATATATAGGCAATTTTTATGTTTGATAAAAAAAGAAGATGAAAGCATTACTAATTATGAAGCCTACAATATATGGTTAGAAAGGTATGTTGCAGACTATATAAATAATCCATAGATCATGATTGACCGTTTCGTTGATGGACTTAATAAAATTCTATAATGCTGACTGGTTTCCTATACATTATCAATATATGAGGATATAGTCTCATGTGATTTAAGATGGAGCAAAAATATTATTTGTATTATAAATTTAAGGGAATGGAAGGGAAGAAGAGAATGGTAGGGAATGATACAGATAAAGGGAAAAAGACAAAAAGATTTTCAGACATGTTGAAATTGTATGAAGAAACAACTCAGTACTTACCTAAAGGGAATGTGAGTCTATTAAAATAGTGGAGAAAATTGTAAACAAGAACAAGAATGTTAGGGAAATAAAGAATCTATAAATGATAAAAGTTACAACGGTATGGACATGGGGAACTGCACAACTGAATGTCCCAAGCATCAAGAAAATAAATCTCATAAAAAGCTCAGGGATCAAGGTCAAGATTATTTTGTTATGACAGTATGAGTGGAATAATTCATGTATTTGTATGTTTATATTAATGAATTAGGTTATGATATTCTCGTTATAATAATCAAGAGTTCAATAGGATTGTACTACAGTAATTCTTATTTATGTATTTTGAAGTATGAATGTATTTATTAAGGTTTCAAGGTGACCAAGGTATTAATATATTTGTTATATGGGATTAAGAGATACATTAGCTAGAGAATATTATTTTTTATTGATTTTGGAAATTTAGTGAAATTACTTCTAAATTTTTGGTAATTTTATTTGGAAAGACATGTTTTGTATGAGTATTATGATTAACCACTTGTGGAATAGATCATGTTCAACTTTGGAAATTATTTTTTGTTGATATAATGTGCTATTTGTTTGGGGTTTATTATACATTTAATTATCAGTGGAATTAATTAAGAACTATATAATTCATTAATAGTTCTTCAAGCATGAAAGATTCTTCTTGAACATTCATTTCCAAGTGTGATGTATGATGTAAAAAAAGATTGATGCATAAAAAATGAAGAAATTATGATTATCAAATGGTATGTAATCAAGTATATTTACATTCTCATGTGGATACATGGATAATATAAGAAACCCTCAAATCTAAGAAAAGAATTTTATAAAAAAAAATCACCCATTTACTTTTCCTTCTGCGAAATCAATGGAGTTTCAAATGATCACAAATTTGTGATTTTTTGATGATAGACATTATCACGTCCATTTTTTCTATCACATTCCTTCATAAAATGATAGCTATATTTATCATCAATGTCTATAATTTTATTAATGTTATCCTACTTCAGAATCATAGTATTTTGGTGTCCTTTTTATTTCTCTTAACCTCTTTTTAAGATGAATATTTATAAACCCTCTTTATGATAAGGGAATTCCACAAAGAAATTTTCATGTATTTTCCTTTAATTTTTGAAGAAAAAATTAAATTATGAGGATACAGTTTTTTTAAAGTGGGAGAATGTTACACCCCATGATTTTATGAAGTTTCGCCTTTTAAATTTTATCTTATTCGATATAGTATGTTAAACAGAATATACGACTTAAAAAATGATAAAATATTATTATTGTGAAAGTAATCATGTAGCCGTTGGAATGGTTTGAATGAATGAGATTATACAAACTTTGAAAAATTAGTATATAACATAATTATAAAATGACTTATTTGGTTACCACTTAATTATAAATAAAAATTAAAAACAATTGATCATAAAAGATGTGTTTTTAAAATAATCTATTTTTTTACCATAAGGTTATTTTATATTAATATACTGAAATAATCACTATTATTGAAATAAATTAATGGAAACAATTTAATATATATTAAATAAAAAGTTTCTAAATTCAACTAATAATTTTTATGGGCATTATATATGAATAAATCCAATTTTAGGCATATAAGATTATATGTTATAAAGATAGTTTTACTACCTTTTAATGGAATAATTATTTTAAAACTAAAGTTTTTCAAACATTTATAAATTCTATTTAACAAGAAAAACTTCATTTTTAATATAAGAATGTTAAAATTAGCTATGAGGGGAATTTTGATATTTTTATGAAAATATTTAGTTTCCAATGAATAGTTAAAAATCTCATTTTTTATGAAAAAATAATTTTCATTATATTAATATATTATTTATCATTTTTTTATTCAGTTCACCTATGAATTTATAAATAAAATTTATGTATCTTATAAATTAAAATGTGGTATATTTATATCATTGAATAAGTAAATAAATGACTTAAAAATGGTAAATTATGTGTTGGTATTTTTGTAAAATGTAAATATTTTAATTAAAAATTTATATTTATTATATTGATTTAAAATAGAATTTATTACCATAAATTTGATAAGTAAATTAATATTTTTATCATGATTATAAGATAATTTTAACATACCTTAAATAATTTTTCAAAGTGTTATAAAATAAGTGATAAATTTAAAATCAATATTTTTCAAGTAAAGTATGACTTTATTTAAAAACTAACTTTCTCATATTTAAATTTTTTTATAAAATGTAGTTCATTTTATAGTTCTAGAAATTAATAAATGTTTATTGTTATTTTTAAGAGACTTCAAAAATAGTAGAATTTTTTATGAATAGTTAAATATGACAATTTACGGTATTTAATAAATACATGAATTATTGCGTTATATATGATGTATGGATGATGTAAGTTGAAGATATCTTAGTATAATTCATTAATTTAATATATTTTGTGATAAATCTAAAACTATTCAAATTTATTAGCCAAAATAATTTACAAAAGAATAAAATATTCAACATACACCCCTCCCCTCCACTCTAAACCCCGCCCCTAAAAATCTCTTCTCCTATCACATCCAAAGCATTGAATCTTTTATATATTATACCTATTTCATCTACCAAACCTCACCTAGACGTTTTTTCCTTTTTGGTCCCCCTAAATGTCCATTTTAATGTTTCTAAAGAAGGTTATCAGGGAGAGAAATTTAAGATGTAAGTTCCCTTTTGTTCAATAAATTTTCAATAAATTAATTTTCTTTTCAGATAATTTCATTACCATGTATATTAAAAAATTCATGAAAACTCTAGATTATTAGATATAATGTAATTTTATTATGTTAATGGAATATTAACCGTCAATTATATTCTCTTCCACTTTTTATTCTACAAATGATAACATCATCCACTAGGTGCCAATTTACTACTTTCATGGATGCTGAGTTTTCATTTTTTAATTCCACGATCAGGTATGGTAATAAAACCATTTTTATGTTCAAAATAAGCTTGAATATATGTAAATAAACTTATTTAATGTTATAGAACTAGTATATATATAAAATAAAAAATCATAATACAAAACTAGTTCGTGAGGATAAAAAACTCACAAATAATATAAATGGTTATCTTTAAAATTTTATTTAATGAATCATCTTTATATATGGAAATAAATTATATATAACACCATTAAAGATATTGAAAGTTCATTAAAAACATATCATTTCAATTCTAGTCCACTATTTTCCATTTCACATGATCCTTCATATATATATATATATTCTAACCAAACATGATAACCAAGGAAACACACAATGTCAAATGACAAAGTTGAATCTTATAACTCATTATAAAGAAAATAAATTAATTTAATATAAATTTAATAGGCTCTATATTTATTTCTTAGTCAATATAACTTCATTATCCAGGATGTTATGTACAAGTGTTGAAAAATTTCATACATAAGGTATGGATTTTGTCATCTCACTTTTATTTCGGTGAGATACACCTTATTCCCCACTAATATCTAATGTGTGATGAATGTATACTACCATTTTATGTATCAAATCACGTGTTTCATTATATTCATGGTATTCAATATTTAATTTTATGATTATTAGTTTTATGGTGCATACGATTCGATTGATTACAAAGTAGAAAGAGTTTCTTCTCAAACATCTATTTTTCATTCGGGTTATGATTTCTCTCTCTTTAAAAAAAATTAATTATTCATTATTTATATATACATATTAAATGTTATATGTATATGTTTAAGTATCATTAATATATTTCATTTCAGGTTTAGTTTATGTAAAAATACATGTTTTATAAGTTTTACCATTTCAATTCCTTCCTAAAAGCAATCCACATTAAAACAATCTTCTTAATTTCATTCCCATTTTCAAGTAAAATCTTAATTTTTTAATCCTCCATTGTTTTTATAAAATTAATAATTTTATCCTAAAAAACAATATTATTCCACTTCTGGTTTTATGTAAACAATTAATCCTTTTTCAACTTCATTGACTCTTATATTTTCTATTAAACTACACAGTAGTGACCCATTTAAAAAGTTTCCTAAAAACTCATTTTAAACATTTTCTCACAATTCAGACAACATTTATCCACATAAAATAATTTCAATATCATTCCTTTTGTTGTTTAAGATATTGATGTTTATAATCGTATTTTATGACAAATAAGAAATATTTTTCCAAAAGAACTCTTCTCTGTAATGTAAAAAGTGTATTTCTCTCAAGAATTCCACGATGATTTTACTAGAGTATTTTTATATATTTCAAAACCCTATTTTAAATATTATGATTAATTGGAATTGATATTTTATAATATTATCCAACATACTATATTATATGTTTTCTGATTAGTTTAACTATGGATTTTCTATCTTGATAACATTCATCATATTTCTCAGAATCTGTAGTGATTATGTTTATTGAATGGGGAATGTTATGTATATGTTGTTTATGTTTAACAAAATTAATTTTAGGAATGAATTAAATATATATTTTAAGTTTATGTGTCCTCTATATCCCCATTATGCATAGATAAGTCTCACGATGCAATAAAAATATGGGTTTGGTCAACGCTTTAACCATTTGTTTAGTTGTCTTGGCTGAGGCCTCAATTGTATGTTTTATATTTATGACATTATACATTCCATAATAATGATATTAGTAATTGATAGACCATGCGATTATTTGATTACTATAATATCCATGGTCAAAAACCATGTCATTATTTATATAGAATTATTTACTTTTCAATTATTTTATACCTTATTATGTTCAATATTATTTTTTATTGGCATATGATTAAGTTCTTCATAATTACTTATTTTTTAAAATCATGAGAGATTATACTTCTTTATTTACCTTTAATATCATCTAGAATAACCCATTATGTTTTTCCCTAGGATGTAAAGATATGTATTATGAATGAATTTCAGGGATAATCTAGGAGTTTATGTGTGTTTTCAATATAGTTTATATATAGTTTTTCTTTTTATGTTTTAATGTAAAACTTATGTTCTTATCTAGTTTTCCTAATATACTAAACTATTCCATCCTATATGATAAAATTATCAGTTCATAGTACAAATACATTAAATTAAGGAACCAGCTAGAGGATACTATGATCAGAGCCTTTATATAAACTATTTCATAAATTATTAACAATTTGTCCCTTCCAAATTATTAAGATCCATAAATTATCAAAGAAGGTGACATAATTTCCAAAATGAACATATCATTATACCCTAAATAAACATAATTTTTCTCGTAATCATCACATACCAAAATTGTGAATACATTAATCATATATTCTCTTGAAACATTATAATATCTTGTACAATAATAAATCCTTATTGAAAATGTTTGTTCTTCATTATTCCTTAATAAAAACAGTGAATATTAGATTTATTCCAAAAATCCAAAAAAAACGTTTTATCCTCCATCAATGATAACATTAGATACCTTTAACAAATATTCATTAAATAGTCCCAATATAGAAATTAATATCTAATTTAATTTACCTATATCAATAATACCTTAATAAAAACATTATTTTCCCAAGAAAATAAACATATTTAGGGTTTTCTTTCCTTCAGTCATGTATTTTCCAATAAGTTATGAATTATACTGATTGATTTTTCTTTGATTTTGGTAACATATAACATATGATCTTAAATATTTAATGAAATAATACTATAGTAAATTCCTTATATATTTTATAATCATTCTCATGATAATATAATCAATAAAATAAATATTCAAAAAATTTATTGGATGAATGTAAATAATAATGTTAATCATTTCACATCGTTAGAATAAATATCATATGCTTGACCTTGATCCCATACCAGCTTCTGAGGTGTATTTATATGATTCTTTGAGCATTCACTTGTTAGTGACCCATATCCTTATAGATGAATCAACACAAAATAGTGTTTTCTTTCTTGGTGTTCCATATCTCTAAACTTATAGAAAACTCTCAATCCCTTCAAGAATATACAAGGGTGTTTCTTTACACAATTATAACATGTAGGAAAAAAATTATTTGCCTTTTCCATTTAACCATTTGTTTGTATGTCCTCATATTCATATCATGATTCCATTTAAATCCATAATACATGTAGAATTATTCCAATATCTTGATAGCACATAAATATTTTTCATCATATAAATAAACAATTTATGAGACCATTTCCCTTACGACTTCTATCTTAATCCCATCAAAAAATGATTAATATTTCCCCTTGTGATTAATTTGTATTTCGTAGCATACTCATCTAACCTTTTAAATTAATCTTCATAAAATAGAACCCATTATTATTCCTTTTTTCATTAATAAAATCAAATTTTTACTCATCTTTGTTTTTTCTCAAGAGGGAAATATTTTTCAAACAATATATACTTAAAATAATTCAATTCAATGTGTTAAATTTTATCTTCCTACCAAGTATTCTTGATAAATGTGAACCACTGATCAATATCTCTTTTAAGATAATAAAATTAAAATACAACCTTTTCCTTTTCACCTAATCCCAACAACATTAATATATTATCCAAATAATAAATGATGTTCTTGGGTACTATTGTATTATTAGTCCCACTAAATTATTGGGGATTCAATCACATGAATTTATCAAGCATAAGAGAATCATTATATAGAACATGTTTATCCATATGGGAAAGGTTATTTGTTACAATGTGATTATTCTAACCAAATATAGGCATAATTGTTTCAATTGAAATAATAGAGTTATTGACTTCCACAAGAGGACAATCTCTACATTTTCTTTGAGTATTAATACACTTTGTCCTTCCAAGTTCTATTTCTAAATAAGGGAATATAATGGATTTCGTCAAAAAAATATGAACATTATATCATATTTTATATTTCTAAATATGTTGTAAAACTAAACATAAATAAATTTTTATTCATTTATAATCTTATTATTATAACCATTCTTTCTTGGGGGATATATCATTTTCAAATACTTTATTAGTGTTTGGGAAGAAGATGTGGATTACCTAAGGACATATCATTAAATTATCAAAATATGTGTGGAATAGGGCCCATTTTCATGCACCAGGTGATAACCAGGTCTAACATAATTCTCTCTTTATAGAGTGATTACACCTACGTATATCTGTGACATAACTAAGTCTAATAATAGTGTATAAGAATGGATTTATTTCTATGAAAATCCATATTACCTCAATATTTCAAAACATTATTTTTTAATTCAATACAAATCTTTAATACCACCATAGGGTTTTATTACAAATACATGTTTTCCTTAATCTAGTTCCTATAATTTCTACCAAACTTCCTATTATACCAACTATAATGACCAGGACCCCAGTATCCTAAAGAGGGTTAATTCATTATTACATTGGAAGAGATACAATGGTGTAAATCCAAAGTACCAAAAAATTGTACTTATGGAGAACCATATAAATACATAATACCAATATTACATTACAAAAATAGAAAATTATATACTACTTAACAAAAGTAAATATACTAAATCCTCAAAAACTCATTTGATGATCTCTTCAACAAATTAAAGACATAAAAAATAAAATAAGGGTGAGGTAAAATGCTTAGTATGAGTCAAGTAAAATAGAAGGTATAATATATCAGTAAATAATAATAAATATGGAAAGATAAATAAGTGAACAAAAATTCATTTTAAATAAATTGATTACATGAATTGATAAGTAACAATCAATATATAAATTTAAGTAACTAAAAACTCAACACATTTAATCATCAATCTAAGAGTGAAATTTTTCTAGATATTATATTATACTGAATATAAGAGTTCTAATAATTAATGAATTATTAATGAAGGAAATACTTAATTAATCGATTCAATGATCACAAGCATCATGAAACCTCTAATATGAAGACCTTGGATAAGGAAATTTATATTATATATGTATAAACCCATTTAATTTGGCCATCTTAATTTTTCTCATGATACATACTGATGCATTGAGAGGATATATTAGCCAACAACTCACCCATCATTGTAAATCCAAATAAATCGTCATTTTTTAATAATCATTTTAACTCATGAATATACATACCTTATGACCATGTATATGTATTTAGTAAAAGATACAGATTTATCAATATATCTATAGTTAATCAAACAACATTCAAAGTGAGCACTATATGTAAAAATTATATATAGTTTAGGAAGAAATAATATTCATCAATCGAGAATTAGGATATTTAAGATAAACATAATATACAATGAAAAATAATTACAACAATGTTGTTGTTTCAAGATAATATTAACAATCACAAAATAAAGTTATATTATGTAATAACATCTCCCCATTGTAATTTTAAAGTAAAATCCCCTTGGATGAAATGTTACATAGTGATACTTAATATACCATGAAGTATGAATCTATCATGATATTACTTGTAAAAATGGAATTATATACACCATATAAAAGTAATTAGTTATATATCATTTCAACAAGCCTCAATGAAGGGAAATTTATTTGATGTACCTTACCTAATTATTTCCATTAGTTAATTATATTTTACATTTTCTATAATGGTTTTAATCTTCTTATTAATTTATAATAGAACCACAATCATATTAATAATATTACATTTGATATTTTTATAAAATTTTACAACTTTTTGATTAATAATATTTAATTGTTTTCATTATTTTATATGTTAATTGCCTTGTTTTATTTTTCCTTTCTTTAATATTCTAGATTTCTATGCATATTATATATTTCTATCTCCTGTAAAAAATGGCTATGATATAATTGTCATTTTATATGAAAAATAACCATTTAATACCAATCATGATGAATGGTTTTTAGAAATGAACAATGTTACAACCATGAAGATGGTTGGCCATAAGTATGCATGAGTAGTGTTACCATTTTCCAATTATTATTATGTTATGTTGGTCAGTAAGGTATTACCTTTACATAATGATCTTAATATAAAAAATATATATTATTATTTCTTTTAAATATAATTATATATATAATCTATGTGGTTTGGTTATAAAAAGGGAGTCACATTTTTTATGAAGGTTTTATTCCACACATATAGTCATTAAAATTATATTTCTCACTATCTATTTAAAGAATCAGTGAATGATGGATCACATTGCTTCCTATGGTGGTAGTCCACCATAAAAATGAGAGGTATAATCATATATCTGATATAATTGAATGTAAACTTGTATATTTTATATACTGAAAACATAAGTATTGTTATGTTATAGTTATCATATATATTCTTTATATCCACCATCATACCCAACTACAAGAGGTGGTAATGGAAAAAATGAATGACATCAGTTTGTGAGGCGGTTGTTGGTTGCTCACAAGAATGATGATTTTGTAACCCATTTGATGGATATGGAGATAGTTTTATGTCATTAAAATATCATAAAAATATTGCAGTATGTTGTACATTCAAAGGATGTTGTATTGTCATGGTTTAATAAGAATTTAAATATGGGTACATTGAAATAAAATAATAACTCTCATTGAATATTGTAATGTCTTTTCTGGGTACACAACTTATGTTATCACCAAACTCATTCATCGAGTGGATTTTTTGCACAAAATAAAGATCATAGGTTATGTATAAGAAATATTGGATGTTATTTGGGTAGGTTGTTATAGTTCCAAAGAGTTATGAGGGTGGGAGTAAGGGAGAAGTGGGGGTGGCCTTTTACAACTGCGGTTAGTGGAACACTTCTGAATTTTGGATAATATTCAATTATACCCACGTTTTTTCATGTAACAATCCTCCAAAATGATAAATTATTTATCATATAATATATTTTATTTATATATTTCAATAAAATGGGGATTATACGTTTTAGTTGGTAATTTTAACCGATATCCACTTAGTTCAACTGCCCATAAATAAATTTTATTTCATAACTACAGAATTGTTTTTTACTATTTTGAAAATTAATTTTGGAAAACAATTATATTAAAATTATTAAAAATTTTAATTTATTATTATTATTGCAAATATGAAATCCATTTTTTATATTTAATTAAAAATGGTGGAAAATATTAATTTAATATTAATCCCATAGACGAGATGAGAATGCATGTTTTTAAAGATAAAATGACCAGAACATTACAATGTTTTTATATTAAAATTTAATATAAACAATATTTTAGATGACAAAAAATAGAATGATTGATATATAAGTGAATTAATGTCACATTAAAAATAATTGAAAAATTAATTTTACATTATCCAATATTAAAAAAAATAAAATATTCAATTGATGTTTTTATTTTTCATTATTCATCAAGAAAATAAATAATCTTAGAAAATTAAAAAACCTTCCACATCAGATAATTTTGATATGATTATTTGGAAAATAAATTTTACGTTTTGGAATTAATTTTTTTTATAAATTAATTTTAAATTATTCTTGGAAAGAACAAATAAACTCTTTTTTGGAAAAAATATAGTTTTTTCATGAACAATTATTTTTCATCAAAATGAGTCTTATTTTATTTTACAATCAATAAATATGAATAATTTACATAATTTTTTTTAATATTAATACTCTCCAATTTATCATCTAGGTAATAATTATCATGTAGAATACTATTATTTAAAAAATATGTCAACTTTAATTTAAACTCGATGATGAGTGCAATGGAAGATATAATCCATGTATCATGTAACAAAATCTAAAATTAGTGTTTTCTTTAATTTAATCGATTTAAGGGATTTATTTTTTTAAAAAATAAATATATCCTATAGTCTCAATGTGTTATGTTTTCTTCTACGCCCATGGTTTCATGTCATATATGTTATTAAATACAATGTTTTTATTTTATAATTTCATGGTGTTACACGTGTTTTTTATAACCATACATCTATCGACTCCAAACTGTACACCCTCACACAATTAAGGTTTTTATGTTTGCTGTATGGTTAATCAAACCATGTGGCCAAACTATGATCCACATAGTACATTAGTTTCTTGGTAATAGGTTCCTTATACTTCTCATACTTAGCATAACAAATTCTAAAAATGTCTGAAAAAAATGTAGGGTGTGTGCTATAAATCCTAGTGGGGTTTCACTAAGTCTTCCATGGTCATTACCAAGACAATTTACTATTTATTCAATAATTCTAAATAAATCAAGAAATGAAATTATATTTTCATATTTTATTTTTCTATAGTGTACTGACATAACTATTTTTTTCTATTTCTGTCTCCCAATGGATGTTTTGATTATTATAATTTATAAACTTTTATCATAAAAAAGTGTGTAAAAATTAAATTTCCTTTGATCAAGTATGATTCCAAGTTCTATTTTCCAGCCCATTGAGATTTGTAATTCCATTCAGGCTTTGTCATAGCAAGATGGGGTATTATGGTACCATGGAATCTGAGTTGGTTTGTGATAGTTCATGATACTACCTTGCTGAATAATAAATTTAAATTTATAGGTCACTTTTTTGAAATCATATTAATTTATATTTTAAATAATAATGTCCATTTATTATCATATAGAATTTTTAATTCTATTTTTTTATATATGTCAGTTATTTGAGAAGTTATGGTAAATTTAAATATAAAACATATAGTATATTGACCATACATTAGGGTATAATAGAAAATCTTATCAATCTCCAAAAATTTATTGATTTATTTTTTTATTATTCCATTGACAAAAAATTTATATAGTAAAATAGTTTTTTATAATATTTTTTCAGATTGTGAAATATACTCTTATATCTTTATTTTAGGTGTCTATGTTTACTATGATAATTTATTGTTAATATCACTTATAGAGTGAAAAATGATTTCATTATATAATATTAATAGTTCCACAAATAATATTAATGTAACTAATTTTTTAATGAAATCTATGTTAGGTGGAGATGGAAATCAAAGCAGACCACTTCATGGAGGCTTTAGTGGAACATATTCTCAATCAATGTTCTTGTGTTTTTCTATGTCGATGGGAAGGAATAAGTAATATTTGATATTTAAATATAATAAAAATTCATTATCATATGAATTTTATTGTACTATAATACTTATTTATGCTTGGTTTGAAAGATAATTATTAAGACGAAAAGGATATGGAAGTAGTAATACTGATATTGAGACATAAATAGTTTCCTAGAAGTTTCCTTTTAAATGAAGGTATTAGAAAAAAATATGGTGATTATGGACTTTATTTTTTTAAAATAAAATCATTTATAAAAATATTGGGATGGGATTCAATGAGAATTTGGAAAGTATGAGAAACATTGTGATGGTGTTAGTGACCCCCATTTATATGTGAAGAAAAAGAGTAATTTTTTGAACACCTATCATTTTCCAATAATAGAATTACACAATTCATGAGGTAATGGATCTAAAAGTGATAAATAATGGTGTTTTATATGATACATCTTCTATAATTCTCTAATAATCATTTTTTTAAAATGTAAAAACACATTCATTTTACAACATGATATTTACATTTTACCATTTTAGTTTTTACGTTGTTAATTATTTTTTAGCCTTATAGTTTAGATATTATTAAAAATTTAAATAAACCAATCAAACATAATTTTTATGTTCTAAATAGAAATTTATTCCCAATAAGGTCTAATTAAATTTAAAATATGATATAATTAAATTTTAAAATAAAAAAATATAATATATAAAAAATTATTTTGTAGAAAAATGTTTGTTTTACCATCATGTGTTCATGAATATATTCATTATTTATTGTTAATTAAATAAGTGATAATATATTTGAATATATCTATAAAAATAATATCAAATTTATTATTAAAATATTATCAATTTAATCTAATAGTAAAAAATTCCATAGCATAATTTTTTGAATAACGATTTCACCATTATCATGGCCAATAAAATTTTCTATAGTAATCAAATATTTTTTCTTAGAAAATATTATGACCATAGTAAATAGTATGAAGATGTTTACCTAATATTTGAAATTAATTTTCAATGAATTAATAGATATTTTTTATGAAAAGAAATTATTAATATAAGAAAATGAAAACAGTTTTAATACTAAAATGTTAAATATATTTCTAAAAAACTATACATGTGTATTATAAATTTAGAAAATAAATTTATAAATTTATATATTACATTATAAATATTTATATAGAAAGGATTGAAATATTTTTATATAATAAACGTGATGGTATTAGAAAATTTGGATTCATCACTATTCACCTAAAATTCAATGATTTCAGAAAAATAAAAAATTTAACGTAAGATATTATTAAAATATATAATATAAAAATAATAAACTTTTTCTAAATTAAAAAAATGAAAAAATAAAATGTGTCCTTCATATTAAAATATAGTATATATGGAAGAACTTCTTTTATTAAATATAATGACCTTTTTAATATTCACATATCTTTAATATTATTTCATATATATTTTAAATTTATTGTATGTTAATATATCATTTTGTATATATTAATATTAAATATTAAAATAAAATTTTAAATATGATCAACTTAATTTAATAATTTAATTTACGACACCATTTTTTACTAGTATTAAAAAATAATTTCTGTAATATATGAACTAAAGAAAAATAATAATATAAAATTATTATATTCATCATGAAGTTTTATATTTTTTATATTTCATTTTACTTAAGTGTTAGAATATTTTTTGGGTTCCGTGGGACGTAAGATTTAGGACTTTGTATTAATTTAATGGGATGAGAATATCGAGTCATTGCAATGTATCTTTTAAAATTAATCTTCCCTCATAAAATAGAAAAATTAATTTTATATAATATATTTGTGAATTCTATATGTCATATTCATTAAATTTGTTTTCATAAAACTTTTTTCCCTATAATTTATTAGAAATTTATATAAACATATTCATTATCACAATGTGTTTTAATATGTTTTTAAGGGGTCTTATTTTTGAATGATAAATTTTTTATGAAATATTTTTTTCAAATTTAAGATTAATATAATTTAATGATTTTCAAATGGAATGGAATATGCTAGAATGTATAAGTTGATTCTTTTTTAAATGGATAATATGATGTGACTGTAAAAATAAAAACATGTTTTTATAAATAATATGGGAGAAGTTATCTTATCAAATGATATGGTATGAATTAAATTGATTTATAGATGTGTTTTATGATGTAATATTATTTAAGAATGGGATGTTTTGTAAAATTTATTTTTATAATGTATTTATTCTTATAATTTGATATTTTATTCCTTTTTATGTAGTTAACACTTTTATTATCAAATTAACAATCATTATTATTCATGTTATAATACAAAGAAATGATATGAATGGGTGATTTATTATATTACGTTGGTAACTTATAAAATTATTTTTTGGGAACTCCCCATGGGAAAATATATTTATTTCAGTTGGATCCAATGAAATGTATCATGATATGATTTTTGGAACATCTAATATAGAGGTACTATAGTATACTGGAATTTTGGTTCTATGTTAGTTCATGCTGATACTATGACCAATATATATAATTATACTTCACATAATAGGTTTATTTTTTGGGATGATAATTCCTCAGATAATTAGTACCACTTGGGTAGACCATAACGGGAAGATGATAGTTATAATAACACCTTATCTTGATATTTTCTGTGCGTATGTAGTTTCTTCTAATTTATAAGGATCCTTGCATTTTGAGAACTATAATCCCCCTATGTCCAATCTAATATTTTCTAACTGCAATATTATAAAATTATTTTTTTATTTACGCACACACTACTATACATGTATATATATATATATATTATATTATACATACATTAATACATTTTATTAAAATTATGTTTGAATAAGAATATATTTATGTTACTTTTTTTCAAAAAAATTAAATGTATATTTTTGGAGATAAAGTTTAAATTTTTATTTATGGTTTTCCAATGTAATGTGAAAGAATGTATTAATAGTGGTATCATGCTGGGATATATATGATACAGTACATAAACACTTTATGGTGTATATATACCTATATTTTCATAGTATTTTTTTCAATGCTCAAAGATTTTATATGTATTCCTATACAAAAATTTGAATTATTTTTATGAATTATTTACATGAAACCCCATGTATAAATAAACATGAAAGTTTATAAACATTATGACATAGTGAATGTATTGACAGTTATGAATCAGATTAACTATTTCATGAAATATATATAAATATATTATCCCTAAATCATTTGTATCAATTATTTAAAAAGAAATAATAATTCATTTTTAACAAAATTATTTCATTATCAAAATACAGTTATCCCAATAAATTTACTCATACATTGGTTATATAATTATTTTGAATGAATATAAAATATTTTAAAGGAAAAATATTTATTATTAAGAAGACTATATTCATATATATAATATTTTTTTCTTAATAAATAAAACAACCACCAATGATTAATTATTATAATCAAATATATAAATTCTATAAGAATTTAAATATTTTCAAATTCATATAATCTTTTTTTAATTATCATGGAATAAAATTTATTTAAGTTATGTGCTTAAAAATGAGTTTTCTAATGAAAAGCCTCTATATTTATTTTGCATGATAATTTTAATTATAATTTCATAGAATTATAGAAATTGAATTTGATAAAATTGATTATATATTAAAAAAATGTTTTAATTTTTCTTAAAAATTTATTTTTTGTTATAATTAATCATAAAAATAATAAAATTGTTACTATACCCTGGGATAAAATAGTTATATGCTAAGAGTTAAAATAAAATATTAGGGTAAAATTAAAATATAAATTATGCTAAATGATATTTATAGTATATTTTCTTTCCTTATGATATATTATCTTAGAATTAATGTCCATTTAATGTCACATTCATAATAAAAATTCATTAATTTATATATATCCTTTATGTAATTCCATGTGTGTCTATACCCTCGTAAAATATAACTACTTCTCCAACATTATAGAAAATCATTGAGCAGTATAGATACACAACAAAAAATAAAAAATCATTTCATGATGGTATCCCTTTGTTCTCGATCTCATGGTGTTACCCAAAACAAATATTAGAGAGGATTAAGATGTAATCCAAATGAGGTCTATCATAGAAGAGGTAATATTATAACCAAAATATTTCATTTTATATTTATTATTATACTTACTAATAATATATTATATCCATAATAAATTTATCAATCTTTTATAATTAATATACTAATCCATTATTAATGTTAAGGGAAAAATCATTCCACTATATTCTACCTAATGGGATTTGAATGTATTTTATATGCGTATATGTGAACTACCTCCACCACATAGCGATATGATTAATTTAAATTAACTTACTCAATTAGATGGAAATAATGATGTATTTACTTAATATATATGATATATATTATTTAATAATGATTCTATAAGGTTAAATTAAAATTTAATTTCTATAATATTTTCTCATCCCAAAATGGTATTTTTGTTTATGCATGCAAACGTACTATATTATCCATGATTGATATATTTAATTTTCATAATCTACCAATTATGGATGGATAATTAAATATATATAATTCAAACAATGAACCTTATGAAATTAATATTATTCTATAAATTTTATATTATGATTATATAATATAATATTCTTATTTGGTCTTTATAAAATGATATTGTTTTGGTCGGTTTTACCACGTACATGCGTGATACAATGAAGGTTACAAGATGAATGAATAAAGATTGTTAAATACTAGTGATATTATGTAAAAATATTATATATATTACCTGAATAAAATTACTAAGATGATGGGACCATGATCAAAGTTCAAGGACCAAAACCGCCAGACTAAAATGTTCTGGATAAATGAAACAATTCCAACCCCGATCATTTATTTTAATGACGATTTTTTAATAAACAGTTTATATGATATTATATTTTTATCATATATAATATTATAATTATGAATTTGGATCTATTTTACAATTATAATAGATTTATATTCATTTTATAATAGTATCATATCACATATAATGCATGTTAGAAATGAGGTAAGGGTTTTATCTTAATATATACCTTTTCGTCATGATTATTTATGATTATATTTTTGATGAATAAATTATATAATATTTGTATAAAAAATTATATTTATTTTATTATCTTATGACAATTTATATAGAATATATAATTACCATTCATTTTCCCCTCTCTATTTATTGAATAGATTGAATAACTTTTTTAAGGATAAATTATTTTAAATCCCTCTTTAGTAGGAAAACTTTTTTTTTCTATGTTCATATTTTATTTTAAATGAATTTTTAAAAAAATTATAACATTATTCAATGATCAATTAAATTAATTTTAACCTAATTATTTGATTCTATCAAATGGTTTAAAATGAATCTTATTTTCATTTTCAAAATTATGTTACATTTACAAATGATATGAAAAAATCAATAATTTTTCATATAACACACTAACGAAATTTACCACTATCGTGACTACCCATTTTTTATATACTTACTATTCATTTTTCAAATGTAATTTTGAATGAAAATTATTTTCCACATATTTTAAATTTTTTTATATTTTATATATGTGATTTCAAAATAAAAAGGGGTTTTCCTCAAGAAATACACCATTTCCCTTTTAATGTTATTTTTATCTATTTTTTAATACATTGGTGTTTCATATTCATCATTAGGTATATAAACCAATGATATGATCATTTTTTCATTCAATGAATTTTTATTGCTTATAATGATGAAATCTTGATGAATCCCATTTTCTATCCAATGTGTAATGTTACCATGAAATGATTAGTATTATCATTATCTTGAAACACACATATAAATGTATTATTATTATATAATGGTTGGATAATTTAAATACATATAATTAAATAGGTAACAAATAATTCATTATAAGATAGAAGGGTAATTGGGTCGGTCTCTCAAGGATAATAGTGGATATATGGGTGGTTATCCCAATCCCAAAGCAGGTATACATGTGGTTACCAAAAATATAACATTAGATGAATTTCATAGTGGGTATCCTTGAAATTTTAATTATATTATTTTCAATATGAAATAATTTTTAGAATGCATATGTATTCACGTTACATAGAAGAATTAAATGGGAAATGTTTAGTTCACAACATGACTGTTTCCTACTATATTGAATTTTATTGTAATTAACACCTTAAAATATTTACATAAGTATTTATGATATATTATAATTTAGTTATTTAATTGGATTAGTTTGTATTAATTATTAACATCCTCTTATAATAAAAAAACAATGTTGATCATGCATATGTGTCTATTATAGCCACCATAAAGCAATGAGGTAACATTTTCATCATGCCTCTCATGGTTAGATACAAGGATGTATTTGATTATTATATCTACGGGAAATGTCATAATTATGCTTATAAAATGATAATTGATCATTTAAATTCATTCCACTCCATTCATTGAGAAATAGAATAATTAAACATGTGAATGTGGGGACTACCTCTTTTACAAATGATAAATTTCATTTTCATTGCCACCCCTATTCAATTTTTTTAAGAATAAATTTTAATAAATTAAAATATATTTATGAATTGATAAATTATATTTAATTTTTATATTCATATTCTATGAAACATTTCCATACATAATAAATCATTATTACACTCTCTCTATTTTGTTTATTTTACATCCTGAGAGAACAATGTTTAAATATAAATTCAATGAATAATAAAGGAATATTACATAATGATAATATCATCATGTAATATTGTATTTCATTTTATTTAATTTCTATATATTGTTATAATTTATATTTATTTAATTTATTAAAATATCACCTTTCATTCGTTATGCATGCCAAAACTATTTCTTCAATATTTCTTATATCAAAAACCATAACATTATCATTCACAAAAAAAACATATGATGAATAATTGAAATATCACAATTATTCAATCATATATTATATTGTAATGATTAACTTTAAACCATTAAGTTATAATAAACCATTTAATATAATTACTTTTATAAAAAGTCAATCAATATTTCATAATATATAATTATTGAAGTATTTTATGATCGAGTAATATGTTTTTAATAGATAAATGTAAGAGTAGTTTATAAAAGGATATAGGTATGAGTAAGATTACTTATTTTTTTTATTAAGAATTAATTTCTATGTATAGGATATTTAATCACGTTTTTGGAATTCAGTAATAATTTTAATGGTTTCACATCCATATTTTTACTCATTATGATATGATTTTTATTCACAGTATTTTTCCATTGTGTTGTGTATATATTTCAACAGAGGTAATTTTATCATAATCCAAATAAATTTGAATAGATTTATGAGTCTATTTCATTATAAATCACTCATAATCTTTTAAATAATGTTTTAACAAAACTATTATAATAAAAATTCTAATTTTGTATCATAAAATTTTTGTAATAAAATTTATTGTGATGTTTCCTAGAAATTACAACCCCTTATTGATAGTAGAATGTTGTTGTGGTGGTGAGAAAAATATTAATTTGTGAAACACCCTAAAAAATAGTTTCTTATTAGCTAAATCAATACTTACTACATGGAGAGTGGGACTAGGTCTACTCAAATTTTATGAACTCTCGAGGGATATGATTTAGATTACTCATTTTCTCTTGCAAACCATAAGGGGGGATTTCACTAATATTTTTATTGTATCCTAACATTATAATCTACGTAACTGAATTTAAATATTTTATTGATAATCATACACTTTAAAATTAACCTTCACCACTACATAATCATTATGTTATTGATATATGTATGTTCTATTTCATAGTGAATGTTTATATGGTTGGATATTGACCCATTAAACCACACTAATCCATTAAAAAAGAAACACTTGAGAATATTTATATATATAATTTATATATATATATAATTATTTATCAATCACCCACTATTATGGATGATGTAACATTGGGAAAATTTTGATATGAGTTATTTTACAGCTAAACTTCCTTTTTATTAAGGGATATGACTATTTTATCCAGTTTTTTTGACATGGTGAAATGTATTGATATTTCCTATGTTGTAATTCCAATACATATGTTTATGAAGGAATGTTTCTTATTCCTGTTATTTTTATTCACATATTTTTTTAATGGTGAATCTATTTGACATAAATAACTATTGTGTGGTGCCTGAGAGTTTATAAATCATCAATGAATAAATTCATCACCTGATACAATGTATTGGATATATGGTATATTTTGAAATAATTAAAAATGATATATTTGTTGTTTCCCTAATGGCCGTAATGATAACATGGCTTGGTCCTTGAACATTATAATAATTTTATGGGTGTTTCCTTGATAGTAAAGATAAATATCTCTAAAATTATTCATTCTATCACAATTAATTTTAGTTTTTACATCCAAGTTATTATTTTAATTTATTTACTATCCATGGATAATTTTCTTATCAAGATAGTGATAATACTACATATTTATTTATTATTAACTCTTCAACAATGAATAATAATATAAGGATGAATTTTATTTTATATATACCTTTATTGAGAATTTGAGATCAAAATTTATTTTTTATATTATTCCAGGGTACTAAATATGAAAATATTAATAAATTTTGGGAATAACTAAAATAAATAAAATGTTACATGAATTTGTTTTATTATATTATGTTTTTAAATTAAATATTGGAATCTTGTATATATCTATAGTCAAATTATCTCTAAATTCATTATACCATTATGATCTAATAACATTTATCATGCATGAATGTAAAAATGTATTCAATGACTTTGGGTTACTAAAGATATAATGTTATAGTAGGTGAGTCAAAAAGAGGTCAAAAAAAATTTCAGTTCAGTTTTTATTAGTAAGTGTCTGCGTGGTTTCTTTGATAAATTCATATTTTAATAAAGAATAATTTTTTAGATAGGGATATAATATTAGTATCATATATTTATTGAGCATAAAATTCCTTTAATAGCTACATTGGGTGTCATGGATGCTAAGAACTATAAGATGGAAATTTATATTAATTGGTTATCTTGGAGAAGTAATGGAATGTCTGATGCACTACCTAAATGGCCACTGAGTTATGTGAGTTGGGTGAATGGATTCATAGATAAATAATTATTGTGTAGATCTAATTTTTAGGGCATAGGATTCATGTTGAGAAGACTATAAATTTTTAGAATAATCCTTTATATGTTAATTGAGTGAATGGACACCAAATTAATAATTTTAGAAGTTATAATAGGCCAATTAGAGGATAAATTTATTTCTAAGAGGTTAATAATATTTTTGGTAATAACCCTTAATAAATTTCAATATCTATAGTGTTAGTTCTGAGCATGTGTAATTGGTCTTTTCGTTGACCTAAATGATCAATTGTCCTAAATAAACATTAAACCCATTATTTTCTATAACGTTTTATCTAATCATCACACAAGTGTACATTTATATAGAATGTGTATGGAAATGAGTCATAATATAAACTTATATGTTACATAGCTATCAGTTATTATATATAGTGTCCAAATTGATCGATGTGGGAACATATATTAGTATGGGATGTTTAGCACTAAGATACACATTCGTATCAACCTCATAAACCTAGTTTCATAAGAAATGGTAGATTGTATGAGCATGAGGAGAGTGTGGTGAATGGTACATTCACATGATGAATTTTTTTTGGAACACATCACTGAAAAAACATATAATAAATGAAATTTGGTTGTATGTTTCAAGGTAGTGGAAGCCAATTATTCAGAAAATTTAATTAAATTCAGGAAATTAGTCATTATGATTAATTCAATTCTAAAATCATTCAAATTTTATGACCCATAAATTAAAAAATAATATGATATATTTAAATCAATTATGAATAAATTATATTTTAATATGAAATGTGTGAAATCAATGATTGATTTATAATCCATGGTCAAATATTATGGAGTGCACATGTGGATGTGTGGGTGAGAGTACAGGTCTATACAAGGTCACATTCCTTAACTATTCATGAGTTACGATGTGGGATACTAGGAATAAGTAGTCTCTATATATGTTTTACTCTTTCAAAGATATAGGTGTGATTTTTGTGTATCCCATTTACAATCACTATAATCCAATTTTATCTCATTCATAAAAAAATTTGGATGAATAAAAATAATTAAACTAATAAATGTGTTTTTAATAGATGAATAAATTCCCAAGAGGGTTAAGTACTCAAAAACTATAACATCAAATAATTTTTTAGATATTCTAAATTAATATGTATAATTAATATAACAATGCTATAAATTTCTTCAATATTGATTTACCTAGATAATATTATTATATTTTTTATAGATAATGATGGATGTCCGTATAATTCATTATAATAGTTTTTTCTTTAAATATTCAAAAAAAAATTTCATCTGAAAAGATGGATTAGACTAGTGTGAAGGAAAAATATTTCTCAATATAAATATAATGGGTTTTAACCTTCATATGATTCCTCCACTTTTAATATATCAAATGCAAAAAAAATTTATATACACAATGATGAAAAATCCTAAGGACCTGGGACTTGAAATTTTCGAAGGACTCACATTGATGTTTTAAAACCTAGATTGTAAAATTTCAGAATTAATTTAAATTTAATGTAATAGGTGCGAGAAAAATTAATTATGTATTTTAATGTATAACAATATTTACCAAAATAAGGGTGATGTTTTAGTTGAAATAATTTTTCAAAATGGTGAGGTAACTTATATTCTTATGTGAATTGAGATCCCTATACTAGAATAAATATACTTGATGATAGATACACATATCTATATTATAATGTTTCAGACTAACGGGGAAGTGAAGAAACCTGAACCAGAGGTTCAAGAGATTAATTTTTTTAACACCAATTATACATGGTAGTAAAGTCATATATGCAATAAATTATGTTCTCTATACATAAAAATTGTAAAAGAGAAAAACAAATCATGTAAAATCCCTATCGCTATTTTAAATTATTGGCTATGTGTTTTAATGATATGAAAGTATACTATTAACGACAATATAAAAAATAAAAATTTTCAATTACAATAAAATTATTTTAATGGTATGTTGTGTTAGATTGGATCCTAAATTTGGATGTAAAATAATCTATATAAATTTATATGAAAACATGATATTATGTTTATTCACCAATAATAAATAGAGGATAATTTTAGGATTTCATATACTTATTTCCAAAAGAGAAGTATGTTCAATGTTATTTTAGATGCAAAAGTTACAAATTAAGTAGTATGGGAAATTAATATTCTAAGGTAATTGAGGACCCCCAGTTTAGTAATGACCAATATTATGTAATTATAAAATATAAAAATAGAGTGGTAGTGGATATAGATTCCTGGAATTTTTAGAGAAAAATAGACCTGACAACAATATATATACTGAAATAAAAACTATCATTTCACATATATTTATTAAGAAAAAATATATAAATTATCCTAGAATTGTATATAATAATTAAATAACTAATTTTAATGAGTAAACCATACATAAGGAAAAGTATTTGATGAGAATGGAATATGTTGCTTGGCCTAAGATAAATGATCTTGATATTACTATGTATCCTATTATAATTGATATATAAAACACATATTTCTTATAAATGATATAAAACCTATAATCTTGATACATATTTAGTGAAGTAACAATTGATGTGAACTAAATATTGATCTAGTGGTAGGATGGTGCAAGAAAATTGGATGGTGATAAATTTTAATGCAATTTTCATGATTAGTGATCTGGATATCACTATATATCATAAAGTTATAGGAATTGAGAAATATATAGTTTCCAAAAAAGGTATTTTTGTATAGTATGCTTTTAAAAAAAATACATCGAAATTATTATTTCATTGGGATGGTCGATGTTTAGGAAAGTCAATATTAACTAAAGATAATCACCATAACAAAGAAGTACACATATAATGAAAATGAAATTTTTAGATGGTTCCATGATAAATGAATTGTATCTCATTATTAATTAGGTGATAATAAAAATCAATCAACACATAGCACTATAAATACATGTTTAGGTCAATCTTTTTTTTTAAATTTAAGTTGTTGAATGATGCCAGTTATAGTGAAAAAATGAATGTACCATAATTTTATTTAAGGATATTTCTATTCTGGGAAAAAGTAAATTGCTTCCATCTTATTGAAGTGAATAAATATTACCCAACATAAGTTTATAAGGAAACCAAAAAAATATTATGTAATAGGTAATTGTTTAAAAAATTAAATTTCCTACTGGGATATAGATTGGAGATATATACATCACAATTTTTCAGATTATTATAATAAACAATCCACATGTTGTTCATGTATAGAGGGGAATTTTTTCATCCAATTCAAGTCCTATAAAATGAAAAAAAAATTCTCTAGAATATTCTACATGGGTCATAATAAAATAAAAGGAATTATATCATGTGGAATAGAACACTCCATTTTGTTTGTTGAATATTTGTTTTGGACCTTCATGTCATTGAGTTTAATATAGTGTTATAAGGATAATATGTTATTAGGTTGAATTCATGGTGTGTGGAATTTGGAAAAGAACATCTATAGAGGATTGGATGATGTGTATGGTAATTATGAAATATTTATATATTAGTACTGATATATTCAATGAAAAATAATATTAAACTATTCAAGAGTTTTGAACTAATAATAAACAAAAGGTTAATGGTGATTATTTTTTCTATTTGGATTTTTAATTGGAGATCTGAACATCAGTATGTGTCCTACTATTATAGGAATCAAGACACATGATGTTCTTAGATATGTGATGGGGATTTTATCATATAATAGTCTTATGAATGATTAATATAAAATATTATCACTTAAATTGATTGGAATCACATGTATATAAACTAAGCCATTTGAGAGAGTTAAATCCAAATAAATTAATATTCTACAAAATTTTACCCATTCCCAATTGTCTTACATCCTACAACTGGGATGATAATATTTTCTATATAAATTCATGTAACAAGGAAAAATTATTTAAATTGTTTTGGTTCATGTGATATGGCCATATTCTATTCAATTTAATTACATTTGTAATGTTCTTTAATTACCCATTGTGAATATATATAAAGAGTACCTCATGATAGTCCATTCATTGGTGTTATAATTAATAAACTCTCTATCAATTATGATAATGATGTGTGACATATTAACTATGTAATTTTTTTGGACAAAACACATATATAATTAATGATGAATATCAACAGACATACATATGAAAATCCACGAAGGGAAATTGTCCAGCCAGAGCTGGTTGTCCTAGAAGGGTCATGATACTGCCTACTGGTGAGCCGCATTATTTCCTTCCCTTTTGGTACAGGAGAAGGTGCAGAAAGAAAAGCATTGGCGGAGCGAGAGAATTATCTTGATGATAAGGCCAAATAACTAGAGTCCACTGCTGTATTGGTTAATGGCATCGATCACGGTGAGGCAGTCAGACTCGATGATGATATCAACCCATCCACATTCCAATGATAGCATAAAACCTACCAGGATGGCATTAGCCTCTGCAACAGTTGGTTCTCAAAAGTCATGATGTGATTCATACTTTGCATCGATAATTTTCTAGAGTTGGGTTTGTGCTAAGAGACCGAGGGAGACAAGTCCATCCTTGAGGAGAGATGCGTCCACGTTGATTTTATGAATCCCTTTTAATGGGGGGTTCCAATGAGGGGGACAAGAGGGGGGAACATCAGTCATTTGATGTCCATTGTGGTGTTTCCATCCCTCAATCCATGAAGTGGCCCGTTAATTCCAGAATTCAAGAGGTTTATGCATGTGATGGAAAACAACATCGTTACGCCGGACCTATATAATTCAGGCCAGGGTGTAGACTGAACCTAAATTAGCCAATGAGAGAGAGGAGCACCAGTGCATCAGGAGAGCGGGGAGATCAGAAGCCATGCCATTTGATGCATCTGGAGTCGGGGCCCATTTATTCCATATTTTTTTAGCTCCTGGTCAATAAATAATGGCATGAAGAGGGGTCTCTAGGACATTCGGGCACAATGGGTAGAAAACGGAATTGGAGATATATCGTTAAACGAGAAGGCTCATGGTAAGAAGGGTGATCATGTATACCTACCACAAAAAGTGTCATATTTTTTGGGGGAAATTGAGCTTCCAAAGCAATTTCCATGGTCCCTCATTCCAGACGACTGGTTGGTTGCCAAGAGCAATTATGTATTCGGATCTCACAGTGTATTCGCCTAACATGTCATTGCTCTAGAAGAGATGGTCGTAGCCAGCGTCTGGAACCCATGGGTTGATTAGAATAATTATTTGGTATCTTTCGTTAAACCATTTATCAAACTTATCCACACACCACCCCATCCCTTGGTCAGAAAAGAGACATCTGACACTGGCATCTTCAATGCCTGGTTGGGCGTGCGATGTAGCCCGCATACCTTCCGCATCGATTAGCCATGGATTGGCCTAGATGTTGACAGATGATCCATCCCCTATCTTCCAGCCCAGTCGTTTTTCTAGGTGCATTCCGGCCCCCCAAATGCTTTTCCAAAGGAATATAGGATGAGGTCCAAGAGAGGAAACATGGAAGTCCGAATGGGGAATGTATATAGCTCATACTACCCATGCACAGAGAGATGATGGACGATTAATAAGGCACCATCCTTGCTTGGCCGAAAGTGCGTCATTGAAGATAAAAATTAACAAATGAGGAATATTTTCAGCTATATTTTTTAGTATGAGGAATATTACTAATTTTTTATTAACAAATGAGTAATTAAAAACATTCCTATTAAATACTCATCAAATATTGTTCAGATAGACATAAATGTTATGGAGTTTTTACAACCTATTCTTGTTATATTTCTATTACTCATCAATCCATTTTTGAGATAGTTAATCTTTTGAATGTTGATTATAAAAGGTAATTAAATGTAAAGGAAAGAGGAAATGAACATGAATTATTTCTTATATATAAAATACTTGTAATTATATGGATTCTTATATGGTAGAATGGGTTATTTCAGGATAATCCCACAAAAAATAAGGTGCTTTTATATAGAATAATTTTTATTTCCATCCTCAATATTCAAATAATTAATCAATAGATACATTTTTAAACACACCATTACACTATTTGTGGCATCCTGATTTTTGGAAGAATTATCAGAATGAATATGGTCATCCAAGTAAAATATATTTAACATAGAGGCATAGAAGTTAGTGTCGTTATTAGTTTTCATTTTAAAATTTACAATAAATCTAGTAAGGATGTTATATTTTTTGTATATTATCATTACCTTTTACCATACCATGTTTTGGTGTATAACATCATCCTATATAGAGATGAATTTTTTTGTTGTACAAATTATCATAATCTTGATTACAATTGAAAACATTTATGGTGCCAAAACATTTTTCACCCTTATGTAGAATTTATTGGGGAAAATAATATTATATTGTAGCTTTGGGAGCCATTGATTAATATTGTAACATGAATCTTGAATGCATGAGTTTTTTAATTATTTAAATGGAATTATATATCCAATATTTTATTAAATAATAATTTATTCTAATAAAATGAATGATATAAGACCCTAATTATAGAGTGTTATAGGAATTATCATATAGTATAATTTATTCTATAATATTTTAATTCAAATGTGTTTAGATCCATTGATGAATCATTTATATAACAACATCTTGGATTTCAAGCCATTGAAAATGAGGATATTCCCTACCCACTGAAGGATATTCCCTATCAAGGCATAAACTTATAGGACAGACCTACTCAAGAAAAAATCTATTATATTAGACATCTAATTAGTTATATAATAAGTAAGTTATGGTGTATTATAACTTTTTTAGAAGGTAATGTTAACCTTATATATCTCAACTATATCAATGTTGATGAATAGGGGAATGACCAAATGATGTGTAATGAAACTCATGATCTCATCCTAATCTATATCTATTAGGGTGTAAAATATATTATCTTATATACAATATAGATAAATATATTATTACAAAAACATGATAAATTTTCATCATTAGAAGATTCTATTACATAAATCCCACAAATAGTTGAAGTAGTGAATTCATTCTTCTTTTATGATGGTGTACCCCCCTTCAAAATTTATAATCATCAATTTTGAATTAACTGTGAAATTTAACAATGAAATATATCACTATAGATCCAAATCTGAGTATATTTTGTGGGTATAATATGTTGCCTCATTATTTTTACACCGTTTATAGAGGGAGAATTAATATTTAAAGACTTCCATTGTTGGGGAGGTTACTATAATCCACATTCTATCCCAATTGAGTATCAAATTTTATATCCATATCAATGATGGCCAATATAAAGAAAACTTGATGTACATTACTATGATTTAGAAGACTCATTATTAAAAAAATTCCATTGTTGAATTCGATTTCCAATGGTACCTTCTTTATACTGGTGTATGATGTATGAAAATATGTATATATATTCCCCATGATAACATTGTAAGATGAAAATAATATGTTGAAATGGTGAAATATCACCTTCAATCATGAAAATATTCCTATAAACATGGGGGGATTGTGAGTGGTTTGTAGTGGTAATATATTTGAAATTTTCTTTATCTTGTGATGTTGAAGCTAACAAAAATTTATCACCATTATGAAAATAACTGAAATTTAGTTACTCTTGATATCAATGTATCATGTCTCATATTCCAACCTTTATATATTTATTTATTATTTAATTTTAAAAATTTCTAAATAATTATTCAAGGATTTAGGAGAACTAATAATTTTCTTCTTGATTTACACATATATGAAGAAATGATATTATTTCATATAGGGATATAATAATAGGTGATATATAATACTATTCTTGTGGTAGTAAATGGGAATATATAATTCATTATACCACTATTAGGCTATCCTTTTCCTCATAAAATCCATTAAATGTAAAAATTTATTGATGTGTATTTTGGTAACATCCCGACCTGGGTGCCACATGTTAGTGACCTGAGTTGGTTTTCCACACAACCTCAGGCTTTACCCCTCATAAACCAGAGGTTTCTGACATGAAGTAAGGATCTAATATGTGATATGGGGATATTATACCATATTTATAAAATAATAAAAACTATAAAAATACATAAAAAAATATCCAAAAGAAAATAAAAAATAACCTAAATTATATAGTAATAAATAAGAACCAGGTCACATGATGAATTGAGAACACTAAAAATGACCATAAACCAAAGATGTAGGTATTTCATTCCATATATAAACCAATTTTCAAATTAAATCCCAAAAATAAAGAAACACTAACCACTACTATAAGGGTCTCGACATATTTTTTACTTCTCTCATCCCTTAACCATCATGATTCCCAAATAATCCATCTAATATAGGGCTCTTGAACTTATCCTACCCTGAAAACATGCAGTTTATTCAGCTATCAAACATACGACCTCAGTAGTGTGTGAGTACAACATAGTATGATAGTAAAAAAATAATCTAATCCAATATAATATCTATTGTAGTTTATTTAGTTATATAATTAATAATTATCAAATGATAAGGTAAATAGTTTTAAAATTAAAATATTATTTAATTGATTATGTAGGTCCCCATGTTCACAGTGACACTGAAAACATAATACCTACTTTATCTTTGGGAAGATTATGAACCTCACAACAAAGGTATAAAAAAAATTCATTCTATTATGGGCATCCATTTATCATTTCATTTCCAATTTCAAATTATATAAAATGGGGACCTAGATCATCCATATCGCACCCTATAGGTATTTGGAGAAGTTGTATTTATCCCAAAATTCAGTGATCACATGCGATAAAGAAATATATATGTATATATATCATGGGTGGCCTATAGTAGAATTCTATAACCCTATGAGTCTTTTGAAATGAATCCACTATCCCAAAACATGTTTTTTACATCACTCATATATATCAAATAATATTGTTCCACAATTACAACCCATTAAAAAAAATGTTTATAACCCCTCAATAAACCAAATTCATTATCCCTCTCTGAAACATATTCATAATCTCAATTATGAACAATACATAAATAATAAATCAAAATTTTCATTATATTAGCACACCCCATTTGTTTCTATCAAGTCTAGTGTCAAAATCGTCACTTATTCCAATGGGATCTTTGATTTTTATTACAATAGGAAGGGAGAAAAATAAATTAAACAAATTTAAGATGAAATTTTCCAACATGGAAATTTCAATTTCACTATTACATACTATTAGACCCATAACGATCCCAAAAATAGTTATCGGGCTCTTAATTGGGCTTCTTTACTTGGATGAGTATCATGTATTTCTCCCCTATCCAGTTAGGGATTTATTTTTCCTCCTTGAATAATTGAACATAGGGGTTGGCTGGAATTTAACCAACTATGTATATTCACTTGTACCAGTCCCCCATTAGTTAAATTCCAGTCATACATAGTGTTTGATTCTCTAGGGATGTGAAATAAATCCCCAACTAGCTAGGTAAGATATCCATGAAACTAGGCCATGTTAAGTGCCTAATGGCCCGAGTGTAGTGTTGGGGAGTATCTTGGTCCATTTTCGGGAGCATCACAGGTCCCACAAAAGGTACCTTTTTAATAGACCTTTGCGACAACCAAGTCCAAGTATTGTGATACCCTACACCCACCATTTCTATGGAACAAGCTGAAATGGGGTTAGGGAATTTATTTTCTTGAGGCCCTACTTAGATTTAATATGCCTCCCCCATTATTGGAACTTGAGACCTTAGGCTAAACAGCCTCCATGGAGCATCATGAGTACCACAACGCCAACATAGTGGTATGCGTGAGGCTCCCTGGTGGATATTATGCATGAGGTCCCAGTTTTGAATCATGGTGGAGGGGTATTTAATCCTAGTAGGGAAATGGGAAAATAACTGACATGTGTGAAATAACCGCAATTCATCCTAGTCCAAAAAAATTGTTGGTGTGGGTCGTGGCCATATAACGACCTAGTTGTGAAGTTGGTCTGTTAAAATGTGTCTTTTTGTTGGACCCATGATGCTCCCGAAAATGAACCAAGATCCTCCCCATACCCTAATCTTATGTTACTAGTCTCTTAACATGGCCTACCAACTAGCTAGCATATTGTGGATATCTCCCATAGCCAAATTGGGATTTATTTTACCTCCCCAAATAATCAAACCCAAGGATGACTTGTATTTAATAAACCGAGGATGTTCTCTGGTATCGGTACACCATATGGAACTATGGTAAAAAAGAATCTCCTCAGTTGGTTAAATTATAGTCATTCATGGGTTATATTCCCTAGGAGGATAAATAAATCCCCTGATCACTAGGGGAGGTATCCACGATACTTGGAATAATTGAGAGGCCCATTTAAGGGCCCATTAACTCGAGTGTAGGGGATGGGGAGTATCTTGGTCCATTTTTGGGAGTTCTAGGAGTCCAAAACATACAACCAAATAAAGTCAATAATATGGGAATTAATAATTAGATCACCAAAATCAAGATCAAAGAAGAAATCTCTCAAGAATTCAATCATCAATTTGATGTTGAATAATCAATTTCACAATGATGGAAATGATCTTGGATCGAAACCTAGAAACATGATCAAGAAAAGAATAACTATAAAAAATTATATCAAATTCATCAAAATGGAATTAAATACCATCCCTCTTCCTTGATAATGCGATATGGGAGAGAGTGTAAATAAAACGAGTTAGATATTATATACATTAGTTAAGTTGATATTTCAATTATATATTTGTTTCACCAAGAAAGGGGTTTGAGGATCCTTGTAATTCTTCCTGGGAACTCCAAAATTCATGGAAAATGTTCTAGGTCAAGATGAGGTATATGAGGATAAAAAAGGGGGATGAAAATGTTAATAAATTTTTGGGGCTTTAAAACCCATGTACACTATTTCCTAGAATTTGGGACTTTGTTTTCCATACCATGCTTTGTAACCATGAAACATTACTCAAAAAGTAAAATATTAATCCTAAGTGGGTGCATAGTTTGAAAAACCATAAAAAAAATTAAATGGCATTTTTTTAATGGTTCATGGTTTTGGGAGGGAGAATACACAATTTGTTCAAACCGTGTAGTGCCTCATGTGGCTCCAAAATGGGCATACATTATCCTTGGGAAAACCACAAGGTTTTCCTTAACCATGATTTAACCAAGTTTTGAACCACGTGCTTCCAATTTTATCTAATTTCACTAGAAAAAATCCCAAATAAATACAAAAAAAGGTATAACTATAACAAGGTAAAAAAATGTACTTGAAAAAAAAAGCCTTAGGCATCTCTAGAAAGGTCAAGATCTTACAATCTCCCAACCTTATAATAGATTTCCCACAATCTAAAATCCAATGAGTATCTATGATTTTGATATAAAATTTTTAGGACATTGAGCTGAAATATCTTCTTCTCTCTCCCATTATTCCTCCTAAGAACGTTTATCCTGCCATAATACTTGGACAATCCAAACAGTTTCCCACGTAACACATTGTCACTGTGATCTATAACACAAATCCAAATCACCTCAATATAAACAAAATCCTAAATAGGAAGATCATCAATATAATCATACTAGTTGGATCAGGGAAATAATTACAAAGATAATATACATGAAAAACATCGTTCAATACAATGTGCCTTTATAGAAGATCCAATCAATATGAAACCATCCTGATCCTCTCAACAATCTCCAATGGTCTAAAAGACATGGGATCTAACATTATATACCACTAAATCCAATCGTGACCCAATCATGGTGAAACCCAACTGAATACATGATCACTCACTGAAAATGCATGAGTTCATTGATTCCGATCAACAAAAAACTTATGCCTTTTAAGAGCCATATCTATATGTCCTTGAATAAACTAAAACTAATCTAACATTTACTGCATGAGTTCTATTCCCAATAACTCTGATTCACCCACATCCATTCAACATAAGAATGATCAACATGGAATTCCATAAATTCTCTTATAAGGTTTCATCTAAATAGTCCCCTAATTATAATAATAATATGTAAACTCAATGAATTATGAATGATTCTCCAATGAAAAACCAAAATAAATGATGCATGTTCCTTTCATGTCCTCCATAACCTAGATAGTATGTTCTGATGGCCTAAATACCATAGGGTGGAATGAATTAATATGAAACACCTTGGCACATAACTCCATTATAAACCCTTTCATAATATTGATGTATAGAACATATCATATTCTGAAACAATACACCATGAAAGCCCAGAAAAATAGACTACCTTAGAAATATAAATTTCCACAAATGATCCACTTTGTATGCCTCCCAAATAGGTAATAAATGGAAAACATTCATTAATCCGTCCACAATCACCCATATAGATTATTTCATTCATGGATTCTTATGAATTCCCACAATAAATTCCATGGTAACTTCTTCCTTCATTCATTCTGCAATGGGAAATTAATGTAGCAAACCACCTGGTCATTGATGCTTGGCCTTCACCTACATATAGTTGTGGCATCATGTTATGAACCATGTAATATCCATTTTCATGTCTAGCCACAAATATTGTCTACATAGGACATGATAAATTGTATTCAAACTATGATTAACTTCCTACTTTGAGGAATAGAACTTGATCATCCAATCCTCTCACATACTCATTGTTATAACAATACAATTCCATACATAGATGATATAATCATATTCTAAAGTCTAATCAAAAGGTAACTCCCGACCTTCATAGAATTACCTCAGGGAAAACACTATGTATCCTAATATTGTGTCAACCTGTTCCACATCATTAGTGTGTACTCAAATAATAAAGATACAATATTGATACTCTAAGACCCCAAATTTTTTCAGGTACACATTTCTATGAGTTTTTTGTTTGATACTTTTAGGAAAATTCATGTTCAGAGAAGAATATCATTTTATGGAGGAAATGACCTAATGTTTGATGGTGTATTCTTGTTTTAATTAGTGAAGTCTAGACATGAAAGGGAATAAGTGTTAAAATGGGTTCATGGTATGTTGAAAAGTATTAATGGGGATTAGGTTGGTGTGAATGGAAAATGGGATGAAAAATAAACTAACTAACATTTACACCTCATGTAATGGGATTACAAGTTGTATAATTTCTTGTGGGTTTTAATAAAATAAATCTAAGTTTATGGGTATTTGTTTGCATACCATTAAAAAAATTACTGATGTTAAACCATGTTATACATCATGTGAATTCCTGGCTTTCTATTTGAACAATTTTTTAGCTGAATTATGATATGTTTTCTCTAAAAATACCCTCCTCTCAAACCTAGGACTTTATATACATTATATTAGAGTTCCAAATACCCTTTCAGTTTTCCCATTTATGTGAGAAATCTAGGGTATGTTCTTTTCCTTGAGTTTCGTCATTCTCATTTTACTTCTCCAACCCATTGTAGTGCAATCATTTGGCTGATTGCACTATTGGTTTTTATCTTGATCAGTTTTGATCTAGGAACCTCTTTAAAATCATCTAAACCTTCTTTATCATGTGTTTTTCCATTGGAAGCATTGTTTGATCGTCAGTTAAAGGCATGGGGTCTAAATCTCAACTCTATGGTTTGACTATTATCAAGTTCATGCAATATCATGATTGTTACCTCATTACATGCACTTAATTTATTTAATAAATTGAAAGTGATTATCCGTTGTATTCATTAGGATTCAAATGGATTTGTAAGTGGATAATTGCTTAATGTATGTTTATGATAACTTGTGATCTATGGTGATTTATTTTTATAGAATCCCAAAATTGTGGCTTAATGATTATTGAATTATTTTTTAATCAATTTTAAATCTAATTAAAAAGTTTCATATGAAAAAATAGTGGTAATTCACATAATTAACCATTGAGATATGATGTGATATCTTGATATCCATGTTGTATGATAGGAATTTTGTTCCATACTGAGATGCTTATATAATGGGCTTGGCCAAGTCACTTTCACTGCAAATAATTCTTCTAGTGAGTGGGATCATCCCAATCCCATGTTTTAATTATTATAGGGATTTAACCTAGAAATTTTTTAATGCTTATAGTGATTTGACCCAATAATAATGTAATGATTATTAGGATTTCACCCTAATATATATTGTGATTATACCATGGTTATATGCTTGTGGTTGGCAGGGTTGTATGACAGGCCTAAATATATTTTGGCATGGTTCTGAAGAAATTTATTTACCTTGGTTATATTGTTTTGACTGGAATGGTTGTAAAACATTCAAATAGATTATATATCATAAATCCAAATAATGATATTGTATTTTCTTAATTACTGAATTAATTAATATAGATGTTTATCACTTGATTGCATGCAATTCATATTAGACTGGTTTTGTTTTGACATGGTGGTGTCGATCTACTTATTTTTACTAACACCATATTCTAGCCGCCCTTTAGAACCTGTGAAGACTTTATTAATGCAGGTTTGGACAATGGAAAAAGACCTTGCTGTTGATTTCCTGTTTGTTGTTGGCATGTAGTTTGGATATGGAATTGATGTGGGATTTAGGACCCAAGACATTGAGTCTTTTATTTGAGTCTACATGTCATTTATTGTATTGTTCTAGAAATATGTTTAGATACAGTCTATCCTGTCATTAAATTATCCTTAATATTTATTATATTATTCAATTGGACTTCATTATCATCTTACACATTGTTTTACTCTGATTATTTCTATTTTCCAATGAATTGTTTATTATACTATGAAATTTAATACGAAGGTGTTATAGTCTCCCGACTATAATATCCACACTCCCACTAGTATTCGGCAGCCTCTGACTTATGGGGAGGTGTAATTGAGTTCTCATAACCAACACATTCCGGTCATGTGAGAGAGTACCACATTGGTGGATGTTACAAAGTGGTATCAAAGTAAAAGTTTTCCTTTTTTATTTTTCCTTACTGTGTGGGAAATGTGGAAAGAGACTAGGATATTTCGGGGCTTGGTAATGATATTGTGAATAGGTTTAGCAAACCCATGAATGGGGGAAAATCTGAGTACCTAGGGATGGTATTACTGTTTTTTCTCTATGCTTGTTACAGTTGATGTTATTTCTCCTTAGGTGGTTTAAATGTTAGTTGAGAATTATTGTTTTATGATTTCATTGTTTCTTGATGTTTGTACTCGTGTCCCAATATGATGCTAGATAATAATTCATGCATCATAATAGGCACAAAGGGATATATTGACATACATTTTTCATATTAGGTGAAAATCAATTTTTTCATGTGATATAAATTTTCTTGTATAAACGTGTTATGTGATTTTTATTTCACTAGTTAAATGAAAAAAGTTTTCATATCATTCTCAAAAAACTAGAATCCATGTCTAGATATACAAAGAGTTAGTGGTTCTTTCATGTAGTCACCAGTTGGGGTTGACCTTTCTGCTAGCTAGTTTTCTATGGTGTGTATTTGTCTTGTAGAGAAAGAGCTTCCACATTGTCTTCAAAATGATTGTCAGGAGATTGGAAATCATCATGCTACTAACACAACTAAATCATAACTTCGTGTAGTTCTTGAAGAGGAGATGGATGTTCATATTCATGAGAACTTCCTAAGGGTGATGTGATCCATATAATGGGAGACTCTTCATACATTTATTTTGATGTATGAGCTGACAAGAGAGTTTTATCATAAAAAATGACCTTTGTTTACTAGGGAATGGGGATACCAAGTATCCATGTTCAAGATTGAGTCAATCAAGAAAATATTTAAGAATCCCAAGACTCCAATAGACAGAAGGGAAAAGCCTGATGTGTGTATGCTATGTGGACATTCCAAGTGCAGGTGGGACATTCTAGAGGAATCTTAGTAGAATTATAGGCTATCTTAGAAAGACATAGAGAAAATTTCCTAATCCATTTCCATCCAGAAACCTTTATGGATGAAAAATATCATGAGTTCATGTATTTTATATAGGAGGGTTTCTCGATAATGGACTATGCTGGATGTTTCACCTACCTATAGTGCTATGTTCTATATTTGGTAGTGGATGAGATCTGCAAGGAGATAAATTTCTAGGATAGTCTTCCATATGAAATCAGGTGACTGGTAAATGTTTTTTAATAATCATTGAAGAAGTGATGAATCGGGCTCTCATCACAGTAGGGAATCTGATACATGCTCTGAGTAGTGTTCAATATATTTTATTATGGAAATCTAGGATTTATTCATTGAGTGGTAATAAGTTCCATTATAGAAATTTCCAATAAATAATTAGTGGTTAGTTTTGTTGGGGAAGTGGAAAATTATCTCTAGATCGTGTTCCATTCCAATTATATCAGTGTTGATAGTTTGGTCACAAGATCCCATAGTATTCTTAACATTCAATCGAGTGTCTTATCAATAACAAACTAGGTCATATTTAGTGGTTCTACTTTGACATTATACAATATAATAATGGAATAAGATCACAAGAAGAACCAAAATAATGAATGGGATCAGCTACACCTTAGTAGGCTGGTAGTAAGAGTTCCACAGGCCATTCAAGCTATGGTAGGGGACATAGTACCATAGTGCATGAGCAATCGTACCAAGAATGGGAAGTATCTCAAGGTATTTAAACTATAGAACATTGTATAGGGAAAAGTCATTTCCATATTATGCAGACTACTTCAGAAAATGTGGATGCCAGACCATCTACCTTCAGAGGTATGATTCTTGTGTCATCTACCTTAGTTTTTTTATATAAAAGAATCACATTATTTTCTATCATCTCTGTTGGATAGTGGTTTGGGTATGGATGTTGAAATATTATATAGTGTTTTAACCATTGATACACCATAGGGAGTGCGGTCTAAAAAAATCAAATGTTTCAGAGTACCTTCTATGGATATGGGTTTTTACTGTATCTTTTGGTAATTGTTCATGTGGGAAATGATAGGATTTTAATTGATTATTAGAATGAATTGGTTAGTTATATACCCGGCTAATATAAACTATAAAATAAGAGTGTTTCCTTCCTATATTTATAAGTAAGAACCTATTTTCACTAGAGTGAGTGGGAAATATAGGCTGGTCATGCGGGACCAATTCAATACAAATCGGATTTTCTCATGGCTCAAATCACTAGTCTTCCTCTAGATAATGGTTCAATACAATATGATTATTTTCCTCTAATGATATACACTTGTTAGGATGTTTTCCAAAATGAGTTCAATAGATTATTGTCTGAGTGAGAGGTCATGTTCACTATCGAGTCGATGCAAAGAGCAGAGCTAGTTTCTCTCTCTCCATACAGAATGACAACGAAAGAGAGTTAGGAGATTAAGGTTTGAATTGAAGATATAGAATCAAAATGATTCATATGAAAAATAATATCTCATTGGGTTTATCTAGTTCTATTATCCAAAAAGGATGATGGATCTATTTGCTTATGTGTGCTCTATCAGAGGGCGAACTAGATAACGATCAAGAACCAATATCATCTTCCATGCATTGAAGATATTTTTGATTAGTTGATAGGTGAAAATATCTTCTACAAAATTGAATTGGGTTCATTATATATTTAGTTAATGGTGAGACAGTTAGACATACCTCAGACTGATTTTAGGACCTTTTATGGCTTGTATGAATTCGTAGTAATGCCATTTGGGTGGAATAATGCTCTTATGGTATTCACGGACTCAATGAATAGGATCCTTCATCGTTTGTTTGATCAGTATTTGGGGGGTTTTGTTGAATATTTGTTATTTTAATCATAGTTAATAGACGATGATCCCAAACATCGTGACACCAACCTGGGTACATTGAGCGAGCATCAACTTTATGCCAAGCTAACTAAATGCAATTTATGGATAAATAAAGTTTACTTCTTGGGTATTGTGATCTCAGAGGTAGTTGTTTCATTGGACATAGATAAATTCACAACCATGATATCATGGGGACACCCTAAGAACATCTTCAAAATACATTGCTTTTTTTTATTAGGTTCTTACTGAATTTTATTCTAGATTTTTCTTAATTTGAAACATAAAATTATGAAATGACCAATAAATGGGTGATGTTTGTTTATCCTAATTATCGTGAAAGAGATTTCTAAGAGCTTAAATATATGATTACCTCAGAACCTATCCTCACTTTACATATTCTAGGTAAACCAGTTACCCTACACTGTGATGCATCCAGAATTAGACTTTGAGCAGTTCTAATATAGGATATTCATGTGGTTTCTCATGGCTATAGACTATTGAGAATTCATGGTAGGAATTACCCTAATAATGATCTGGAGTTTGATACATTGGTTAATTCCCTGGGATGTTGGAGACAATATCTCTTGGCTAAGAGGGTGGTGGTAAACATGGATCACAGAACCCCAAGTACATATTTTCTCAGTGATACCATAACCTTTGATAGAGGAGGTGGGTCGAGTATATGTAGTCATACGTCATTGAATTTGATTATACACCAGTAAAGGGAAACATCATTTCCAAACCATTGAGATGAAATAAACAGAAAGAGGAAATCCTAGTGTATTTTGAAGAATGGTGGATAACGAACCATTCTGCAGACATGCATTTGGATGCTCAAGAATCTCAAGGGTGAGTAGCTCTAACATAGACATATATAATACAAATTCTTTTAGAGAGGATTAAATTGAGATGTTTTCTAATAGAGAAGGAATAGTTTTGGAGACAAATTATATTATTGGGATCCACCATCAGGATGGTCTCTCAATAGTCGAAATTCTCTTCTTTTATGTTACCAAGTATGGGTTCCTACAGGCTTGAATAAGGAGATGATGAGGGAGTTTCATGATTCTAAATGGATGGTACATACTCATATAAAAAATATTTATCATGATATCTATATACATTACTGGTGGAAAAAAATGAACAAGGAAGTGGAAAGCTTCATAGCTAGATGATTCACTTTTCAGCAGGTAAAACCCAAGTATCAGAGTCCAGTTAAGTATATTTGGCCATTTCTCATTTCAGAGTGGAAATGGGATGATTTCATAACAAATTTTCTAATGGGATTACCCTGGATGACTCATAAGAATGATGTTGTATTTGTTTTTTAGATCAATTATCTAAGGTATCCCACATCTTACCTATTAGTGGATCCTTTATAGTTTAAGACTGGAATATCATAATGTGCATGAGGGGGTTTGATTTCACAATGTTCATAGGAGTATTGATTTAGAAATATATCATCTTTTCACATTGTTTTTTATGGTAGGGTCTTCAGATTGCTATGGGATCACATGTTATTTTAAGCACAACATTTCATCCATAGAGTGATGGTTAATATGAGCAGATTATTCATGTTCTGGTGGATATGGTTGAAGCCTGTGTTTTGGATTTTACTGCATCATGGGTGTGTTATATGGCACTCATAGAGTTATCATACAATAGTAGCTTCTAGAAATCCATCGAAATGGAACCTTTTATGGATTTGTTTGGAAGGATATGTTGTTCACCTCATTTTTTGGATAGTGGTAGGTGAGTAACCCCTTGGTGTGTCCATTCTCAGGCATGAGACAACTGGATGGGTTATTTTGATCAGAATGTAGTTTATGGCCATGTAGAGAAGGCATAAATCATACGATTGACATCAGAGAAGACCTATGGAATTAAAAGTTTCTCATCATGTTTTGATTCAGGTGTCACCTAGGTGGGGGCTGTTCTGTATTAAGAAATAATGAAAGATAAAACCTAGATTTACCGGGTCATTTGAAATAGTGCAAAGAGTTAGTCCCATGACATACCATCCAACCCATATACAACACTAAAATTAATTTCATGATGTGTTACATGTGTCACAACTAGGATTATATGATCTAGAACCATCCCATATGATAGAAATAGAAGATGTAAAGATTTTTGGTGATGAATCCTTTGAAGAGAATCCAGTACAGGTTGTGGGTTGTAGTGAAAACTATCTTTAGGGCAAGACTATACCATTGGTTCATGATTAGTGGAATCATGTGAAATTTTAGTAGATACATTGGAAATGGAGTGTAATATATGAAAACATTGGCAAGACGTTTTTGTTTAGAATACACAGTGATGCTTGGAGTAGCTCATGGATGAGATGTTTTAGGGTGGGGAGGTTGTAAGATCCTTCCTTTTTCCATGTACATTTATCTCTGTGTTTTTTTGAGCCTTGGTGGAAAAGGCTTTAGAGACATAGATTCATTTTTTTAGAAAATCACCTATTGTTCGAGGCTGTATTCTTTTTTGAATAACTAGAGTTAGGTTATAAAAGGTTCTATGTGTAAAAATGAGTTAATAGTATTTTGAGAAAACTTAAATGGGGTTGGGTTGGTGTAAAATGAGAAAGGGTAGAGAAACTAACAACAGAATATTTAATCATCATGTAATTTTTCTTGTATTTTAATACATTAAATCCATGGTGATGGGTTTTTTTTATTACCATTAAAAACATTTACACAGCATGATACCATGTCACTAGTTGTGTAAATTTCAGACCTACAATTTAAACATGATGCGTGGCTTAATTCTGATATGTTTTCAGTATAACATTTCTCTTGTCAATTGTAGTTAACTCTAAAGGAATATTTGGACTTCCAAATTCACTTTTAGACATCATATTTGTGTGATAAATCCTTGGTATGTCCTATTCATTGGGTTTCTTCCTTCTGTCTTTTCTTCTCCAACCCATTGTGATGGAATCCTTTGACCGATCGTGCTTTTGGTTTTTATCTTGATCATTTTTGTTCTAGGAAACTGTTTTCAATCATCCACACCTTCGTCCTCAAGGTCTGTGTCCACTGGAATAATTTTTCAATCATCGGTTAAAGGTAGGGGTCTAAATCTCAACCTTATGATATGATTATATTCAATTTAACGCAATATCATTATTGAATCCTCATTCTGTGAACCCTGTATAATTAAATAATTGAATGATATTATCACTTAAATTCATTTGGTTTCAAAAGGTTTTTTAATTTGATAATGGATTGAAGTATGTTTAGCATGACATGTGACCTAGGATGGATTCTTGTTATCGAATCTCTTAATAATGGATTAGTGGTTATTGATATAATTGTTAATCAATTGTAAAATGAATTGAAATGTTTCATGTGAAATAATATTGTTAATTTGTATAATTAACCATTTAGATATGATGTGATATTGAAATATCCATGTTACATGACAGGAATTGTGTTCCATAATGAGAGGGTATATAATGGGCTAGGTCCAAACACTTACACATGAATATTTTTCAATGCTTATAGTGAGTAGAATCAACCCATACACTTGTTCTAATTCATATAGGGATATGTATCGAAAATTTTATAATTATTAAAGGTCTTTGACCCAAAAATTATGGAATGCTATTAGGGATTTGAATCAGATTTCTTTTTGTTACTATACCATGGTTATATGGTTGGGGTTATCATTGTCCTAAAACATGTTCAAATATATTCCAAAATTCCACCGAATTAAGTTATTTACCCTGGTTATATTGTTGTGGTAGGCATGGTCGTAAGGCATTCTCAGTGATATTCTGGCATGAAACAGAAGAATTTTTTTTTTAATTTTTTAATTATTGAATTAATTGATATAGCTGTTTAACACATTGTTTTATATACTTCTTATCATTATAGTTTTGTTTAGACACATTGGTGTCAAGCTATGGAGTTTTACTCACACAATATTTGGGCCACTGTTTGGAACCTGAGTAGACTTTGTGGATATATGTTTAGACAAGGTAAAGGGACCTTTCTGTTGATTACGTGATTGTTGTTCGGATAATTTTTATATATGGGACATACATGGGATTCTAGAATCAATACTTTGAGTCTTTTATTTTTTCATTCTTGTCTTTTCTTGTATTTTAATAGCATGAAATTTTGAGACATTTCATCATGTCCCTAAATTCGACTTATTATTTATTAGATTATACAATTAGACATCATTGTCATATTACACAATATTTTACATTGAATATTTCTGTTTTATTATGAATTTCTTTCTACTATATCACTTCATACCAATGTGGTATAGTCTCCCCACTATACTATCAACACCCTTACTGTTAGTCCCCAAACTCTAGAGTATAAAGAGGTGTAATTGTCATCTTGTAACCAAAACTTTCAAACACATGAGAGAGTGATGGATTGGGAAACATTACACATATGATCCTAGCCCTCTTAAACCACCATATATATCTCATGTAGTAGGGATTTCATTTCCCACTAAGAACTAGACTCCAAAAATTCATGTGTTTGTGTCTTCTAACTCAAAGAATCATCCAAATTGTTTCCAATTCCCAATGTATAGGCTACCTCAAAATCAACACAATTTATATACTCAACTGATCTCCATATCCAAGGATTTAAATATCACTATAAAATGTTTTATTATAAAATTTAGTGGAAGCTATACATAGTAAATATTTCTCCAAATAAGTATTACTACCCAAACATTAAGGCATATATCACCACATTGTACTAAATAAAATTCATAAGTAAATTAAATTTGTGTGGCCTCAACATCCATGAAACATAAACCACATTTCAAAATCCTTGCATTAACACTACTCTATGTCCAATCCCAGATGAAATAAATAACACGATATAGTTCTCACCTAGATCTGGTGGGATCAAAATTTGTTTGGTAGTAAAAATCTTCATCAAATACTAGAATGAATTATCAAAAGCTCAAGACTAGGAAAACTTTAATACCTTATTTTTCAATCCTATAATTGGTGCTTCCAAATAGAAAAATTCTTGGATAATCCTCTGATAATAATTTGACAACCGTAGAAAGCCTAAAATATCAAAAACATTCTTTTGATGCTCCCAATAAATCATTTCCTTCACCTTCTTTGTTACATCTGAAAACCCTTCCTCAAAGATGATGTAGCCTAATAAATGTACCTCTTATACACCTAACTGACACATAGATAGATTAGTGTGTAGGCGATACTCTATTATTGTACCCATGATGATGTCATGATTTTGTGAATGATCATCCTAATTCTTAGAGTATTCCAAGATATGATTCACAAAAAAAATCCACAAACTGATCTATGTATGGGTGAAAAAATTAGTTTCACTAGTCCATAATCATAGCCAAAGTGTTCTCTTGACCAAAAATCATCAAAAAAACTTTTATAGGCTAGCCCTTATTTAAAAATTAGGTTTTTTATATCATAAAATCTATATATCAACTGATGATATCCCGACCTGAAGGAATTCATGGAGAGAAAACAAGCTCCTCTCAAATGGCCAAATAGATCCTTGATAAATGGATGAGGATACTAGTTCATCACTGTCATCCAGTTTAACACCAAGAAATGAACACACTAATACAGCATCCTATTTGACTTCTTTGAAAAAAAACTATAGAACCCCAATGAGATATACTATGATAGATAAATTCCATATCAATAAATTCTTTTGGGTGAGTCTTATTTTCCTAATGCACTTTGGGTTCCATTATATATGGTGGAACAAAATGGGTTATAATCCGGGCATGATATTAATTGTAAACTCAATATCCTTCTCAAGTGGATTCATTAAGAAGTTATTTAGAAGAAATTACTGGAATATATCCACTATGGGAGGGAAGAAATTTTTTCTCACAACCCCATCATAAAAAAGGTTTTCCATTTGCATGGTGAGCTCCCCCAGTTGCTGATGTACATGCCCTGTAAAGAATTTCGGGTTATCCCACTCTCCATGATGAACAAAACTATTACCCAATGGAGTCATAATGTTAAATATCTTATGGTAAAAATCAATAGAGTCTTGTTATAATACCATCCAATCCATACCAAAAATAAAATCACAACCAAACATGTTGAGTATGTAAAGGATACAATATAAATTATTTTTTTGAACCTTGAGAGAACTCCTATTATATAAATAGACACACCTCTAAATTATTCAAATGGAATTTCGATCATAAAAAACACACTCTCAAGCTCCATTTTTAGACTCAAACTATTAAAATGTAGAGAAGATTTTAAATAATGAGAGGCTCTTGTTTCAAAAAATGAATCAGAACATGTAGAGGCTATGAGAGTAGGCCATACTGATACCAATAATGTAAAATCACTATCCCCAAGTATAGGATGAACTATATAAAACTGACATTACCCTCTTCTATTTATTATAGTTTAAGTCCCTTAATCTACAACACTCAAATGATATGAGCACTCTTTCCCGAATTTATAATTTTCACAACATTGAATACCATATCCAGATAAATGCTAACCTTATGACTGATATGAGGTAGAATACAACCTCCCAGTGTAATGAATCTTCATCGATCCTCCATTTTTAACCATTGGTAGAGGGTTTCTATAATACATTTTTAAGTTACCCATCCTTCTATAGTCTTGAAACTCCACTGGAGGTCATGGATAATATCTATGAATGAGGCCCTACTTTCCACACTGGTGGAATAATATTTGTTTACTACTTTGAGTAACTGATACTTATATATGGACACCCTATTTTCAATTACCTAGTTAATTTTCTCAAAGAGACTCTTTCAATGTTCATAAGTCAAACATTATGGTCCTCCAACCAATACCTTTTAAATTTCAATGTACGCCTCCTACGAGTTTCCCTTATAAATGGGATCCTAATTCACTACTTCAACACACTTCATTAGTTGAATGATTTTATACATGGACTTAATCATTAATTAATGACCAGCTTCGAAATAATTCACTAGAGTAGCCTTATTTTCTTCCAGAACTAAAAAAACATACAAATAGTTAAAAGACTGACAAAATCCCTCATGGAAAACTCTACTTTCTCTACCATGTAAACTATGCTTACGTCTCCTTAATAAACATCTAATGGAAAATGTGTTCATAGAACATCCCCTCAAAGTCTTTAAATACCATTTTCTCCAACATCAAATCCAAGGTCTGGATATCCCACTATTATTTTTATATTCCACACAACATATAATCTACCAATTTGACTCTCATCTCTAAAAGAGTCTCTAATGGTCAGAAGTCATTTGGGTAGACTCAGTCCTAAACTGAACTACCTCCGGTCCACCATCTCCTATGAAGGTTAGAGGGTTCTGTAACATGAACCACCATTTTATATACAGATATTCTTCAAATACTTCTCTTAATCACTATTAATGAACTACATAAATTGAATAATGTTATCAACGAACTTCTTTATGTATCATTCATCAGGAACTATTAGAGAATCCACTTGCACTACCTGAGGTACATTTCCAACGATGTCCTTATATCATCCTATGAATAAACATCATCATAGAATAATGTCTCTACAATTCCAAACATAGCCCTTAGGAAACAATCACTTCATTATAACATTTCTTTATTAGGTATTCGCATAATGATATAAAAACCATTCACAATACCACACCACATAGTCAAAACTAAAGCACAATCACTACCCTCATCATCCCTCATAAGGGTAATGGCTAACATTGGGTAAAATACATTCATATTTCATGGAATCTAACTAGACACCCATGTACCAATTAGAAATTACCACATTAAGAACATTTAAGATTTATCAATTTCTTAATAGGTGGTATTATAATTTAAATTACATAAGTAAATAAAATCATTTTCATTTAAACAACTCCTGCAAAACATAGTTTTCCATGCGCTCCTAAAATTAAGCATGTCATAAAAAATCTTGGTCTCCTAGAATGAATCAGTTATACATAAGATCCATTACATATAGGTCAATGACGAAAAAATTTTAAAACAATAATATCACACAAGAAGTGCATCGCCCATGGTGAAATAAAATCCAACTACAATAAAAATACATCAATAACAATAATCCCCCCCATGGTACATAGGTTTTATCCCATATATGGGTTATATTCTTCCTTGAATGAGGCCATGAACAAATAAAAGTGCATCATAGTCTCCTATCTCGCTCTAAAAAAAGTAAATCATCTGAAAAGAAAAGAATATATCATTTGACACCACTTTGTAACATCCCAAATCGAGTGCAACATGATGGTTCCTAGAGCTGGTTTACCTAATGTCATTAGTTGTGCCACCCTGTACAACAGATGCAGATGACTAAAAGTGTGGTTCTAATTGGAAATTTTGGGACACTATACCAACTTTATTAATGAATCATAATAGTGAATATTAATTAAAAATTACCAAAAGATAAAAAAATAACCAGGATGACACCATAATCAATAAGACCAACATCAGAAGGTGAATCTAAAATAATAAAATGACCATAAACCAATGAATTAGATATATCATGGCATATAAGATTCAAGTGAAAATTAAATACCAAAAATAAAGATATACTGAAAACTTCCAGTTGGGTCTCACAATGATGTGTTATTCTTTCATTCATGATTTATCCCTAATCCCAACGTATCTATCTAACATAAGACTCTTGACCATATACTGCCCTACAAAGATGAAATCTATTTGGGTACCGATCGGGAAGCCCAAGTAGGGTATGATTATAACTCAATAGACCAACACCAATGGCATCTAAAACAATATAAAGTGTATAAAAGTGTATGAATTTGTGTAATTATTAATGTAAACATTATAAGGTAATCATTTCTCATATTAATTTATTCTTTAATTAACCACATAGTTGCACGAGTTCACAGTGACTCCAGAAACTATAATATCAACACCAGCATGTGCTACAGTTTAAACCATCCATGAATGGGATATGGAATTTAATTTTATCATGGGATTACATTTATCATTTAATTTAAAATTTTAGATTCATACAATGGGGGATTAGACATCGGTCTGAAACCCCAAGGGTATTTGACGAAGTAATCCCTATCCCACAACATAGTGATCACATACAATAAAAATATATATCATAGTGGTTGGGTGTAATATTCTATCACCCCATATATAATTGTAGTATCATACCATATCCCATAACTCATTGCTCAAATATTACATAACTTTGTTCCATATTTATAACCCTTTTACCAACAATGTTTATGACCCATTAATCAACCAATTTCATAATCCCATTTATCAACTATATTCAAAAATAATTTATCAAATATTAATAATTCATAAATAATCATTTTAATTATAATTGAACACTCCATGGGTTTCTATAATTTCCAATATCAAAATCATCAATGGGTCTAATAGTATCGACTTGGATTTTGGCCCTGTCAGACTTGGAAATATTCCTACGAATATTTCCAGAGTTAGGCGTGAAGACGCCGTGCAAATCAGTGTTCTGGAGTGCTCGGAATTTTTTATAAAAATATTAAGTATCTTTATACTATGCATGAGGTGGGAATGATTTATATCCTAAACGGTTGCTCAGATTAGAAATCTGAGTGCACAGTTGTGTCTAGAGCATTCCGTTTACCCTATGTTGTGTGTAAACATTGTGGGTGCAAGCCCGCTATGGAAAAAGCCATCAGGTGTGTTTTAATAAATAGATGAACATGTATATTTACGTGGTTTGGCTCAAATAACTCTTTAACAGAGTCTTGGATCACATTTATGAGCACACTATTGAATTCAGAATGTAGCGTTTATCCTAGGGGAGACCTAATCTCCTCCGTGCTGGGAGGTCTTGTCGGGGTGTTGATTTAATTAATTAAAATAATTTATTAACCAAAGAAAACAAATAAAAAACCACTCCCCTTTATTTCACATGCCTGGAGGAAGCCTCTCCAGGATCTCCTCCTCCCTTCCCCTTCTTTCCATCAACAATGAACGGCTAGAATCGAGTGAACAAGGTGTCGTCAAACTCGGATCTTGAAGGTGGACGCTCTCGGATCGTGCAACAGTAGCAGCAGAGCGTGAAAATCATCGACGATCCTCCAAATGGGAGGAAGTTTGAGTATTAAAATATCGGGTCCCGTTTATACATTGTTGTTTTTTCAAATCGTCATAAGGGTTGTGTAGTTTGGGTCCCAAGCATTCCGAAACATGTTTCGGATATAATTTGGAGCATCGGGGTGTTCCCGGTGGCTCCCAGAAGTTCTCTGGCAGAAAACCCTGTTTCTGACGGTGGCTATGGTAGTTTTTGGTGGCGGTTTTGGCAAAGTGGTGGCGGCACAACGGATTCCGGTTTCCGGCGTGACGGTTTCCGGCAGCAACACTGTGGTTTTCGGCGAGGCAGATAGTGTTCCTGTTAGGACTTTTCCAGGGGTTCTTTAAACCCCCGTAACTCGGAAACCATAACTATGATTTATGATCTGTTTGTAGCGACAAGTTCCTTGTGTCATTATGTACCTTTGGAACACACTGTGGTAATTTTATTATTTGGGTTTGTGGCCTAGGGATATGGAACATTGAAATTATAATAATATTTTATTATTATTCAACTTCGACCGATGGTAGTTTCTTCACGGAACGACTGATTGATGTGCCATCAGTGACATTGTGATCCTAATAGTAAGGAGAAAATTTCAGGATAGTTTCTAGGCACAGGGATAATGATAATGATGTAGGCCCCATGAGGATGATTTTGGGCGTTTACGGAGAAGCATGACATTTCCGTCAGGTGTCCGTTTTGGAAGAACGAGTAGTCGACCCCATTCGTTCTTCTAAGGGGATCACAATGGTGAAGTCCACATGATGAGTTTTGGGATTGAGGCTTGGGCCCCAACCAGGTTGGCTACGGTGAATAATACCTTCTCACTGGTTGTCCGTTTCAAGTGAGGAAATAGCCAATCCAATGTGTTATTCTGCATAGATCACAGTGCTGGCCTCAGTATATGCCTCAGAGGTCCACAGTGTGGTGATGTTGTGGGTCACTCAGGTTAGCGATGTTTGGACTAGCATTGGTTTAGTGTACTCCCTTGGTTCATTCCTACAAGGGTTCGTGTGTAATTATAACCTTAGTATAGGTTTGTGATCCCCTCGATAGGATGTTTTCCTAATAGAGTTGTGGCATCCCTCCAGTGGGTCTAGATTTGGATCCTCTAGCTTGGCGTCCCTGGATCAGGTTCTTGGTATCACTGTTACCGCTTATAGACGGGCGATGATCCCCTATCAAGCAGGTTAATCCCGTAGGGTTTGAGGTACATCAGAAATATGATCCCCTATGCAGTGGGCCATGCACAGTAGGGTTGTGGCATCATCGGGTATATGATCCCCTACTCAGCATGTGGTTTATTGTACGGTTGTGGTATCCTCAGGTCTATGATCCCCTAATCTGCACATGGTTTCAATAGGGTTGCAGAATAATTGATGATATGATCCACTACTCAGCACGTGGTCTTCGGTAGGGTTGGTGCATCATCAGTTCGATGCCCTACATCATGAGTTATACTAGATGGGGTTTCCAGCACCATCGTGACCATCTTCACATAGGCGACGATCCTCTATCTAAGTGGTGTTACCTATAGAACGTTAGATTGGAAGTTGGTATCCCCCAGCTGATCATGGGAGTGATCCCCTATCTGTAAGATCTTCGAGATACCAGAGTGGGTTCTTGTATCCCCTAGCGGACCCTAGGAGTTATCCCCTACCCGAGAAGTTTGGAGTTTCCACTGTTTCAGCGTGATGTTCTCAATGATGATAACCAACGAGCATGATCTCTCGGTTGGGTGTCTGGGATGTCGGTGTGAGACCCGATGCAGTGTATCTCTCGGACGAGTGTCATCTAAGTTGAAAGATCTCGCAGAGTGTGTTCTACTGGTTTTGTGTAGAACATTTCACTGGTTTTGAGGTCGAAACCTCATGAGGCTTGGTGCGTGAATGGGAATATCTGTTTGTCCATGGTATATGTATGGGCATATAACTGATTGGATTTTCATGATGTATGTATGGGCATACATCTGAGATGAGATGAATATTCGTGTTTATTTGAGGATGGTCTCGAGATGAAGTTTCTCCATTTTTTGGGTTCCCTCTGGCTAGGATGAGCTGACTCTTGCCTTTCAGTTGCTCCCTTTTATTTTTGGGACTTTTAAGTATTTTTTTACTCACCCCTAAATGGGATTTTCCCGCACATGTGTGTGTCTTTTGCAAACCAAAATCCTTTAGATGGAGTCCCATGAGGACCCAGAGTAGGTAGAGCTTAATGAGCGAGACTGACTAGGGTGTTTACCGGAGATCTGTAGAGGAGCATACCAGTGGGTGCATTTGGCTGCATTTCCCTCCTTCTGAGTAGGTTGGATGCTTTTTATTTTTCTTTTGCTGGGTCCTGTTTTTCCCTTTTTTACATTTGTTGTAATCTGGTTGTGGGTTAGATGCATGTATGCATTTATTTTCAATTTTTATATTTATATATATATACACTGTTGCATGGAGGTAGATAAGGGTGTGTGTGTACATGTACCTTAGGCTAATTCCTACCATATGTGTGATAGCCTACTCGACACTAGTCGCCAGCCCCAAGCCTATTGGAGGCAGGATTGGGGTGTCGCGGGTCGAGACCCGTTTGGTCCGGTCGTGACACAATAGTATCAGAGGAGGTTCCACCATTGGGATCTCTGAGTGTAGGTCTTCTAGATGTGAGTTTGGTTTGGGTTTCATCGCGGTTGTGTTAAGATATTTTGAGTTCGAGTTTCAGGATATGGACTCTAGTGTTGGTTCGGCAGCCAACTTATCCATTCACCAGGACTCTGATAACCTACCTTTCCACTCAGGACATTAGGACACCATTCGTAGGAACAAAATGGTACATGTAACATATATGAATGGGTATTGGGATTCCGTTGTTCTTCTTCAGTCATATCCCTAGAAATACTCTTTGACTATGGTGCGTCTTGATTGTATTTCAGGATGCCTCCACGATGACAACTAGCGAGGGTTCCGTAGCGGAATTATGGTGATGATCCGCCCCATGTAGAGTTTTTGGACTAAGGCGCAGGTTCCAAGGCTAGACCTCCAGGTGGTCTGCCAGTTGTGCCACCACCTGTCGAGCAGCTAGTTGTGTCGGTAGTTCAGGATAAGGATGCACATAGGCTGAGTGTGTTTCACGAGTACCAGAGGCAGGGACATCTGAGGTTTCAGGGTGATCCAGAACCTTAGACAGCTGATGACTGGATCGAAGCAGTCACCCGAGATTTCCACCTAGTGAGGACACCTCCAGATCAGAGGTGGTCCTAGCTGAGAGCCTTCTTCATGGTTCTGTAGGGTGAGGGGGGAGTTTGGTGATGCAGTATCATGACGAGGAGATGCTCACAATGGGAAAAGGTTGAGTGGATCTTAAGGGAAGAGTTCTATCAGGTGAGGATAAGGTTAACAAGGATCTAAAAGTTTCTTATGCTTTAGTAAGACGGCATGACAGAGTCAGAGTACTCAACGTGTTTTATAGAGCTATTGCAATACTCCCTAAATATTCTTCGAGAATCATTCTTTAGGGATCAGACCTCTTAGTAGGGCCTATGCTGGTACATCCAGGAAGGTGTGGTTCCCTTGCGCATTCCCACCTATGCTAGATTGCTTGTGTGATCCTTGGTGGTGGAGAGCTTTACGGGTGAGATGATTCAGCCTGTTAGTGTTGGGAATGTGGTAGCTGATACCTTAGTAGCTGGTAGTTGATGAAATTTGTAGGGGTATGGATGTACCCAACGTTTCTAGAGGCGACCCCAGGATGGAGGACCTAAGGCTCTAGTATCGCAGGACAATTTTGGCCAGTCGTAGGAGAGGCGTTGTTCCACTTGCGATGGCTGGGGACATCTTTCTAGGGAGTGTATGACCCTCCATGCAACTAATAGGGAGCATGTTGACATGACACCTTGGTAGCGGTAACATCTTGAGTATGGAGGTCCGCAGGGTGGCAGACGTGGAGACAGAGTTGGTGCAGCAGCGGGAGGTGGTAGGCGGTATCAGATGCCACCACCACCAACCACAGGGGGTCCATGCTGTGCTCCGGGAGCTAGAATGAAAGGGTGATGATATCTGCAGGCCTTAGAGGTTGTTGAATTAAAGGCTCCGTAGGTTAATAGAGGTATGCTTTGTGTCCCTTCGATTTTTTTAGTAGTTTTGATAGACACTGTTTAGCGGTGATCTTTCCTTTTTGTTGTTTGCTAGAGTTTTCTTCAAGGAGTAGGTAAGACCTTGTGTGGGAGTTGTTCAACGTTCTTCGAATTCATGAGGAATAGGGGTTCTTCCCCCAAATAGACACATTTTTGTGATACGACTATAACTGTGTGAGAAAGTTAGTGCCACCCAAAGAAGATAGTTTCGAGATGTGGTGGACAAGTCCCTCTGACTTATGCATTCGGGTAGGGGTGTGTGTCTTTGAACATGCTAGCGTGTGAGAACCTGTTGAGAGTTCAGTTGCTTTCCCAGTGCTTAGGACTTTTTGGGGATGAAAAATTATATGTTGGGGAGGATGTAGCGACTTCGATTTTGGCCCTGCCTGACATTGGAATATTCCAATGAATATTTTCAGAGCTAGGCATGAAGATGGCATGCGAATATGTGCCCTGGTGTGACTGAATTGTTTTTATGAAAATATTAAGTATTTTAATATTATGCATGAGGAGGGAACGAGTTATCTCCTAAACGGTAGCTTGGATCGGAAATCTGATGGCACAGTTGTGTCCAGAGCTTGCCGTTTACCCTAACTGGGGTGTAAACATTGTGGGTGCGGGCCTGCTATGGAAAAATCCATCTGGGGAGTTTTCATAAATAAATAAACTATATTATTTATGTGGGTTGGCTCAAATAACTCCTAAGAGTTGTCTTGAATCACATTTTTGAGCTCTCCGTTGTGTTCAGAATGTCGAGGTTACCCTAAGGGTGAACTAATCTCTTCGGCACTGGGATGTCTTGTCGGGGTGTTGATTTAATTGATTTAATTAATTAATTAATTAATTAAAGAAAACCAATAAACAACCGTCCCCACCCATTTTTTGCGCACTCCAAGAGGAAGCCTCACCAGGATCTCCTCCTCCCTTCTTCCTCCTTCCATCAACGAAGAATAACTGGAACCAAGTGAACGAGGTGCCTTCAGACTCGGATCTTGACTTTGGATGCTCCAAGGTCATGAAACAGTAGCATCAGATCGTGAAAAGTATTGGCGATCTGCCAAAAGGTAGGTTGTTGGAGTATTAAAATCCTAGATACTATTTATGGATTGTTTTACTTCATATCTTCATAAGGGTAGTGTAGTTCGGGTCCCGAGCTTTCCAAAACATGTTTCAGATCTGAATTTGGAGCACCTTGGTGCTCCAGGTGGATCTCGGATGTTTTCTAGTGGAAAACCTAGTTTCCTGTGGCAGCTATGGAGGATTCAGGCAATGGTTCTATTAGTGTGGTGGTGGTGCGGCTGATTCCAGTTTCCATCATGGCAGTTTCCGGTGGTGACGCGGTGGTTTCTGGCGATGTAGACAATGTTCCGGTCAGGATTTTTTGGGGGGTTCTTTAAACCCCCGTAATACATAGAACATAACTCCAATTTACGATATTTTTATGGAGACACGTTCCTTGCGTAGTGAAGAACTTTTGAACACAATTTGACAATTTTATGAGTCGGGTTCGTGGCCGGGGGAGACGGAATGTTGAAATAATAATAATATTTTATTACTATTCAACTTCGACCAGCCATAATTTCTGCACGGATCATGCGATTGATGTGTCATCAGTGATGTTGTGATCCTCATAGTAAGGAGTAAATTTCAGGATAGTTTCCAGGCACTAGGATGGATATTAGGATGTGGGTCCCATGAGGCTTCTTTTGGGAGTTTACGGAGATACACGACTTTTTCATCAAGTGTCCGTTTTGGACAAATGAGTAGTCGGTCTTCTGCGTTTTTCTTAGGGGATCAAAATGGTGCAGTATTCTTGATGAGTTTCGGGATTGAGGTGTGGGCCTCACCCGTGCTAGATTTGGTGAATGATACCTTTTTCACCGTTTGTCTATTTCGGGAGAGTAAATAGCCTATCCTATGTGTTTTTCCACATAGATCTTGGTGGTGGCCTTAGTATAGGCCTAGGAGGGCTGCAATGTGGTAATGTTCTGGGTATCTTGGGTTAGCAATGTTTGGACATGCAGTGGTTGAGTGTAATCCCATTGTTCATTCCTATTAGGGTTAGTGTGGCATTACAACCTTAGTATGAGTTTGTGATCCCCTCGATAGGATGTTTTCATGATAGAGTTGTGAAATTGCTACAGTGGGTCTAGAGTGGGATCCCCTAGCTTTGCTTTCCTGGATCGGGTTCTTAGTATCACTGTTACCGCATATCAATGGGCAGTGATCTCCTATCTAGGAGGTTAATCCTGTAGGGTTAGAGTCATCATCGGAAATATGATCCCCTATGTCATGGGCCGTTCATAGTAGGGTTGTGGCATCGTCGGGTATACGATCCCCTACTCAACATGTGGATTATTGTAGGGTTGTGGTATTATCAGGTATACGATCCCCTACCCAGCACACAGTTTCATTAGGGTTGGGAAATCATTGGTTATTTGATCCCCTACTCAGTGCATGATTTTCAGTAGGGTTGGTGCATCGTTAGTTCGATCCCCTACATTGCGAGTTATACCAGATGAATTTTCTGGCATCGTCATGACCATCTTCACACGAGTGATGATCCTCTATCGAAGTGATTTAAACTATAGAACATGAGATTGGTCCCTGGTATCCCCCAGTAGATCCTGGGTGTGATCCCCAATCTGTTAGATCTTCAAGAAACCATAGTGGGTTCTTGTATCCCCTAGCGGACCCTAAGAGTGGTCCCCTATCTGAGAAGTTCAGTGTTTCCACTATTTCTGCATGATGTTCTCAGTAATAATATCTGATGAGTGTGATCTCTTGGATGGGAATATGGGATGTTGGGGTGAGACTTGATGGTGTGTATCTCTCAAACGAGTGTCATTTGGGATGATAGAGCTCGTGGAGGGTGTTCTCCTAATTTTCTGTAGAACTTGTCACATGTTATGAGGTTAGAAACTCATGAGGCTTGGTGCGTGAATGAGTATATCTAGTCGTTCATGGTATATATATGGTCATATACCTGAGTGTATGTTCATGACATATGTATGGGTATACAACTGAACTGAGATGACTAGTCGTGTTTAGCCGAGGATGGTCTCGAGATAGAGTTTCTCTCTCGTTTGGGTTCCCTCTTGCTCGGATGAGTTGATTGTTGCCTGTCTATTTCTCCCTATTATTTTTGGGGTTTTGGGGTTCTTACTGAGTATTTTTATACACACCCCCTCATGGGATTTTAGCGTAGTTGTTTGTGTCTTGTGCAGACCACAAGCCTTTTAACGGAGTCCCAGGAGGACCCAGAGCAGACAGAGCTTTGTGAGAGAGACTGAATGAGGTGTTCACTGAAGCTCTATCGAGGAGCATACCAGTGGGTTCATTTGGCATCACTTCTTTCCTTCTGGGCAGGTTGTATGCTTTGTAGTTTTCTTTTGGCGGGTCTTATTTTTCCCTTTTGTACTTTTGTTGTACTCTGGTGGTGGGTTAGATGTATGAATGCATTTCCTTTTAGTTTTTATATATATCTCTGAACTATTTCATGGAGGTGTATGTGGGTGCGTATGTACATGTACATTAGGCTAATGTATCCCATGTGTGTGATATCCTACTCAGCGCCAGTTTCCATCCCCTGGCCAATTGAAGGTGGGATTTGGGAGTCGCGGCTCAAGCCCCATTGGGTCAGGTTGCGACAGTGTGGTATAAGAGGAGGTTTCACCTTTGGGATCTCTGAGTGTATTCGTTCTGGCTATGAGTTTGGTTTGGGTTGCATCACGACAGTTTTAGGATGTTTTGAGTTCGACATTCATGTCCGGGACACCAGTGTTGGTGTGGCGGCTAACGTATCCATTCACCAGGACTCTGATAAAATGTCTTTCGACTCGGGACATTAGGACACCATTCATAGGGACATAATGGTATATGAATCATATAGGACTGAGTCTTGAATTTTCCTTGTTTTTATTGAGTCAACTCCCTATATACCCTCTTTGACAATGGTGCGTCTTGATTGTATTTTAGGATACCTCCATGATGACAACCTATGAGGGTTCCGAAGTGGGATTGTGGTAAAGATCAACCCCGTGTAGATGTTGTGGACCAGGGTGCATGTTCTGAGGCTAGACCTCTAGGTGTTCTGCCAGTTGAGCCACCACCTGTAGAGCATATGGTTGTGCCATTAGAGTAGGATGAGGATGTGCACAGGCTGAGTGCACTGCACTAGTTCTAGAGGAAGTGACCTCTGAGGTTTCAGGGTGATCCTGAACCTCAGGCAGTTGATGACTGGATCGAAGCAGTAACTCAAGTTTTCCACCAAGAGAGGACAACTCCAGATCATATGGTGGTCCTAGTGGTGAGCCTTCTGCGTGGTTCGTTCGGGCGATGGTGGATTTTGGTGATGTAGTCTCATGACGAGGAGACACACACATGGTAAGAGTCTGAGTGGCTCTTAAGGGAAGATATATATCCAGTGATGCTGAGGCCAGTGTAGATCTAGTAGCTTATGAAGCTTCGATATAAGGTAATGACTCTAGCAGAGTACTCAATGAGGTTTGTAGACCTGTCGTGCTACTCCCTGGATATGTTTCAAGACCCGTTCTTTAGGGATCAAACCTTTGAGCAGGGCATACATAGGGAAATCTGGGATGGTGTTGTTCCCTTGTGTCTGTCCACCTATACTAGAGTGTTGAAGTGAGCCTTGGTGGTGGAGAGCATTCTGGATGATAAGATTCAGCCCGTTAAGGTTGGGCATGTGGTAGCGGAGACCTCGATAGCTGGTATTTGATGGTAGGTGTAGGGGTAGGGATGTGCCCGACTTTTTAAGAGGTGACCCAAGGATGGAGGACCTGAAGCTCAGGGCTCTCAGGGATCTCAGGCCAGTTTTAGTCAGCTGTAGGAGAGGTGGTGTTATGCTTGCGACGGTCGGGGAAATCATGATAGAGAGTGTCTGACCTTCCATGCAGTTGAGAGGGATTTGGTTGACATGACATATTGGCAGTGTAAACGTCTTGAGTATGGAGGTCTGTAGGGCGGCGGACGTGTCGACAGAGTTGGTGCAGCAGCGAGATGTGGTAGGCAGTATCAGTTTCCACCACCACCACCCCCATGTGGTCCACGCCGAGCTCTGGGAGCTGATGGTTGAGTGAGAGGGTAGCTTCAGACCATAGATTTTATTGACCCAGAGGCTCCATGGGTGGATGGAGGTACGCTCTGTGTCCTTTCTACTTTTGTAGTAGTTTTGATAGAAAATATTTTGTGGTGCTCTTTCCTTTTCATTGCTTGATCAAGTTTTCATCAGGGCATTGGTAAGACCCTGTGTTGGAGCTGTTCATGGTGCTTAGATTGCATGAGGATTATGGATCCTTCCCCCATAGAGATGCATTTTTGTGATGCGATTAAAACCCTACGAGAGAGTCAGTTCTTCCAAAAGAATATAGTGTCGATATTTGGTGGACGTGTCCCTCTGGCTTATGCATTCGGGTAGGGGTGTATCTCAGCACAGCCGCTGGCTTGGGAGACCCAGTTGAGAGTTCTACTGCTTTCCCAGTGCTTATGGATTTTCAGGGATGAAAAGTTCTAAGATTGGGAGTATGTAGTGACGTGGATTTTGGCCCTGACAAACTTTAAAATATTCCTACGAATATTTCCAGAGCTAGGCAGGAAGACGGCGTGCCAATCTAAGACCTTGTGTGAAGATAGGATTTTTTTCAGTGTTATTCTAAATTATTGGAAATGAAGATATATATGATGAATATATTTTATTTATATTATATAAAATTTTTATATATAGGTAAATTATTTTTTACGTTCCTATCATTTCATCAGTTTATAATTGAGAACAAAATTTTTTGTGTATGTATGACCTAACATCCCCACAAACTATGTACTTCATTTTTATACCTCTAACTTTTATAGATGAATAAATATATAAATATATTCAAAAGATATTATATTTCTATCCTTATTAAAATTATTGTGATGATGTAACCTTGATAAAATATAAATTTCATCAATGATTAAACTCAAATACTATTGAAAAATGAAATAATTACCACACAAAGACGATGAATTTATTAAAAAATAATTGAAAATGGGTGTGGAAATATTATAAATGGATAAGATATGATATTTTATGTATTTATGTGATTCATTTATAGAAATATAATTAATTCAAATTTTTTTATACAACAACTTATTGTTCTTCCAATGAAAGTTGTACTTGAGGTACTGGTCTATAATCTCAAATTATATACATGGGGACATATATTATATCAGGAACCTATCCTATTTTATGAGGTGTATTTCACGTAATATGTCAGTTTATATCCTGATTATACTTGTGTAAAAGATATATAAAGTATCATTTTATGTTTTCCTTTTACATGGATTATTATTCAAATGGTACCAAGTTTAATTATTTTTTATTTCACAATGACATTATTTATCATGGTCTATTATGATTAATATTATAATGAATAAATCATACGATGTACCTATAAATTAAAATAAAAACCTTCATATAAAATTAATTCTATTTTAAATACATGTTATCATTTCTTTATACTATCACTGTGTACTCAAGAGATTGAATGGTTATTTTTTAATGAAATCTAAATTTATTTATCTTTTCAATCGAAGTCACTTTTTCTACGAAATTCATATCTTCTAAAAATGTTTGAGAGAATTATTTAATTATTATCCTATTTATTTTAAAATTATTTTTTACCCATGTTTTCCATTTTTTAAAAAATAATAATAAAAGAAATCAACATGTTGTTTTATAAAAGTCGTTCTTTTTATTTTTTTTTAAAAGTCTAAAAGGAATATTTTATTTTAAATTTTATGACATGAATTTAATTTCTCCATATCATAACTGCTCAATCCCTTTATTCTTCCTTTATAATAAAAAAGGATAATTTAAAAAAATAATTTGGCCCGAAGGCCTTCATTTTTTATTGATTTTTGATAACCCCCCCCCCCCTCAAGGGATGAGGGGGAACCCTTACATGGCCCGTAGGCTCAGAGATTACATGGCCTATATGCTTAGGAGAATACATGACCTGAATATATTAGGGAATTCAACCAGACAATCTACAAGGAACTTACCCTCCCCAACATTTGCATCATGATAGTAGCTCTCTAACATCACATAGTCGTCTGGCTAGGCTTCCCATGCAAGCACTAGATGGTCCTGATGGCCTAGCCATACCCTCTCATTCTTATAAATCTATTTGTATCTGCTCTGGTGAGTACACAATCTCTGAATCCTCTTCTAGGTTTCTTCTTTTTTAGAGTCTGTCTAGGGAAACAGCATGTGTCCCGAAGGCCTTGAGATGGCATGACGGCCTTAAAGGTGGCCCGAAATTCCTACTGTTTCGAATACCTAGGTGGCCCAAAAGCCTTAAGGACTCCAAGGCCAAACCGATGGACTAAGGTGAATAGTTCCAACAGCTACAGTACCGAACAATACCTACTACAGTAACTACTACAAATCCTGTTACAGTACCCGCACAGTGTGAAGTTCTGCTACAGTTCTAGTATATTGTTTAGTTCTGCTACAGTACCCACACAGTGAACAACCCTACTACATTCCCTGTTACAGTATTGGTACAACACCATGGAAATATTCCTCTACCTAGATTTGAACCTGAGTCTCAAGGATGCACTTAAGGATACCTCACCAAATGGGATGAGGCTCATGTGATACAATAATTTGGAATGATTTATTTTTTAAAATAACTTATTTGATTGTAGAAAATGTTATTTTCTTCATGGAATTTGCTAATTTATCTATAACCGAATTACATATATAAGATGATATCCTTTTATATAAAATAACCTTTACTAGGGATATGTCCCAATGATACTATCCTCATTATATATATATATATATTATGATTAATTTATTTATTGAACCCATTCATTTTCCATGGGTTGTACTATTTTGAATTGTAATAATGTTTATGAACCCCGTAATCTTTCATAGGTTATTTCAAGATAAAATAATAATGAAAGTTATTTATTGAAATTATTTATGATATTTTTAAAGTTTTATGATCTTATGGAATCTATATGAAGGATTTTCATTATATTATAGTTGGTACCTGAGTTATATATCCCTCTAATTAATTAGGTATTGATAAATATCTCAGGAAATAAATAGGACTGGAATATGGAGTGAACATAATTCTGGATGGGACTATATCCAATATGATATTCTTGGGAGTGATCATTATCTTATATGATTGTTTTCTAGTGATCCCAATCTAACATGATAGTCTATTTAGATACCATTCACTAATATTTAACTAATTTTCAATGTTTATGTTAATTCTACAAACTCATTTCTTATAAGACTGTGTGGATATCATTAAACTATTTGTTTGATTACTATATTATTATTATCTGGTGATCTAGGAATATTTAAACTATGAATCAATATTAAGATCTAGGATAAGTATGGTATGATTTTTAAATATTATTATCATGTTCAAACACACATAATCTCATTTTATACTAAATTGGTAATCACTTTCCCCCATATTCACCCTTAGTGAGCATCCATGTTTATTTATTATTATGTTTTACTTTTAATATGATATAAAGAAATCTACAAAGTATGATATGTATAATATGGATGACAATTAAAAATATTTTAGATTGAAATAATCTAGTTTACTTATGAAAAAGTTTTTTATGTATCCATGTTTCCAAATATAGTATACCTAAATGATTTTAGTGTCAATCATTCTATTATTTAATGATTATTCATATATTAAGATTTAATATATCTATTTTAAATGTATTGGTATCTATAGTTTTTATTAGATAATATTTTAGCTAACTATTGGAAAAAAATATGAGAAAACGTTGTTAACAACACATAGGATTTCCCTATGTGTAGAAGAACTACCTATACTAAAATAAATACATAGTGTTATTTTCCAGGAATTTTTTTTTCATGATACATTAAGTGTACATGGATTTATAAAAATTTCCTATTGTAATAATAACCCCAAAATAATTTTTTCATATATATTTTTACCAACATTCATGTCCGTGGTGAGTGTTTCTAAATATCTCACCTGGTTTTCTAATACGGGGTCATAAGCATGGGTTAATTAATTTTTTTTTTGTAACAAACCATTATTTTTTTATCTAAATAGATTTTGACCATATATTAGCTAGGATAAGCCGAATGAATCCCAAATTAAAAAGAATTCATTATTATTTATACATCCTATGAATGATATTTCACGATGCCTCAATATTATTACTAAGTCCAACATTTGTTTTCGTTTTAGTTAATTGATGGAACTAGATGTAACTATGTTAATGTAGAATGTGATGGATAATTTGATGATGAAAATCCAAATGGATTAATTAATATATATAAATATATTCTTATTTTACATAATCAATTGTAAATATATTTTATAAAAAAAATACACCTTAACCAAATCTGAGACTAACAAATGAATACATGGACAGAGATCCTTGATATAACATTTAGTGGAAACTTTTAAGGAATAAAGATTCAACATCCTATATTCAATTATTTTTGGAAGAATCACTCAAGTGAATGTATCAAAGGAATAAGAAGTTGTTTTATATGTGTAAACAAAAGGAATAAAGAATGAAATTTCGGAGGAAAACAGAAGAGTTTAATTGAGGGAAATAAATATCATACTATGATACCATTTATAATTCTCTATATTATGTTTTCAAAATATAGGAATTATCTAAACCAATGACCAAATCCAAGGTTTAACTTAATAACATTGTAAATACATATTTTATATTAATTATTTTAGTGGAAGGATTGAACAATTTATTGGGAATGGATAATAATGTCTTAGAAGTGTTATATCAATTTTATTTTGGATTTTGAAATCTAGAAATATATATGGATTATTCCATAGTATTTTTTCTATAAGGAAATGAAAACATATGTTGAATGGTACCAATAACCAGAATTATTGATTTATAAGTATGGTGATAATTATTACTTAGGATAAGGAAATGATTGACATTGATTTTGAAATTGGACTGTACTACTGACCTTGATGTTGGTTAGGGATATGAAAAAAAAATTGATTGAGGTCATCGTTGAGGAATTTCATTACATTTTTATGTTGTAATTTTATTTGAGGAATATGTATTGGGGATGAATATATATTATTATTCGAGGTAAAAAAAGAGTTATAGAAGCCATCATGTGTTTACAAGGTTATGGAAATCTAAACCCCTTTTATGGTATTATTTGATACAATTTTGATCTGATATGAATCTTTTATTAAGATTCCATAAGAACACTCTATTGAGGATGAAATAATCATTTAGGTTATTATATAATATGATATTATGTTAATTATGATATATTTTATACCGGGATATAAAAAATTTTGAAGGTTGAAAAGTGAATCACTGATAACTAGATATTTTTATAGATATTTATGTTCAAGCAAATTGTTTCCTTTTAGTTTAGTATCTATATTTTAATGATGATATTTTAATTATTTTAAAAACATTATAATATCTATCAATATGATGAATGATATTTTGGGAGATGTTACATTATTTTGAGGTATAGATAACTCTTATGTTTACAAAGTGAATTAATATGGATTATTAATTGGAGATAATGAATTAAACTTCTTGGTAAATAATATGAAATTTATGAAATCAACTTTTAGGTTGAAACATTCATTAATGATGAGGTTATTAATGAAATGATATATGTGGAACCATTGTTGTTATTGTTTATAATTTTTTATGAAATGTTTATTTGAAGATTTATTATTATTTTTAATTCTATTAAATTATTATAAATAATTTTAGTTATGGATAATTTCAAATGATAGGAGGAATGAAATGAAATTATTTTAGGATTCATATAATCTGTTAAAAGTTACTTATAGTGTATCATGAATAAAAACGTATCTTGATTATTATTATCTTGGTGTAATAGATGATGAGAAAATTCATCAAAGGATATCTAGAGGTTGGAATAATACTTATGATTTGGAAGGGAATCATTTTGATATATTTTTTCATGTTCTCTATCAGGATATTTAATAATCCACCAACACTTTCATATCATTATTGAAATAAAATGTTTTAATTTTTTCCTTCATTTCTGAGTAATCATTGGTCTATTCACCCAACAAGGATTTATGGTTTTCTAATTTTCCAATATCACCAAAACATGTTCTCTATCACACTCTGTTATTAAATTAGTGTTTTTATCTCTTGTATTTTCTATATTTTCAAAAATACTAATGTTATCATTTTTGGAAACCCAATTTTCTGTTATTTCATATCATCTTTATATTTCTGTTTCCATAATTTCATGATGATGTTTTTAAAAAATTCTAAAAATATTCATTTTTAATAAAAGAAATTATCAAATATAAATCCCTTTATTAGAGATAGTTATCCAAAATAATAAAGGTAAAATTTATTAATGTTGTGGAAAATGTAACACCCATATATTTGAAGTGAAAAATATGTTCGATAATGTACAAGACACACAACCCCATGCTTAAACAACCCATAAAAGATTATCATTATAACACATATATTGAATTTGTGTGTTCTCATAGGATTAGTTGAATTCTGAAATATATATATATATATATTACATATTGAATAATAAATAATGATTTATTTTTATTAAATGTCATTGATTTTTTAGAAAATTCATTTGATGCTTCAAAAATATGTTTTCTTGAAAAATGTAATTTATATGTTTTTGAGTTAAAATAAAAAAATTATCTTCTAGAAATGTCAGATATTTTTGTATCTAAAATGGATATAACTTTTGAAAAAATATAATCAAAATAATAATATGATGAATATTTTAGATTCTATTTAGATATATTTTATTTTTTAATGAATAGTTAAAAATATTTTTTTATCATAAATATATATTTTGATTATAATATATTAACAATATTAAATTATATATTAAATTAGTTTAAAAATAAAATTAGTTTCATTTTATTAAAGATATTATTTATTTTATTTTTAATAAATTTTATCATTGAATTTGATATGAGAAAATTTTTATAATTATATGGAAATATTTCAAAAAAATGTTTTCCATTTAGTTTTGTGTTTAGCTGTGAAAATAAGTTCATCCTATTATTAAAAATGAATCAAAAAAAAGGAGTCCATATTTTTATTTATGAGTTCAAAAATTTTTTAGTATATTACATATAATTTTTCACATAATTATTTGTAACTATAGAAAATGTTTAGTGTCACCTTAGTTGTATAATGGGTTATCGTGGTTCTAAACGAAAACATTATGGTCAAAAAATCATCCGAAAACATTACTTTAAACAATATGATGATTTTATTATGTATATTCCCATCCATGACATGAAATTATGGAATATTTGTTCCATTTTACATTGATAATGAAATCTACATTCTTAATGTAAAAATATCATCCAAAATATAAATTTATTGAAATTAATAAAGGTTATGTTATTAAAAAAGAAGAAAAGAGTATATTTTAGTATAAAATTAATATTAAATGTAAAGGTTTTTTTATTTAAATCTATATAAAATTTATAGTTTTAATAAAAAATGAACATAAACTCTTTCACAATGCTAATACAACATTTATTCAATAAACATGAAAAAAATGTAAATAATATTAAAATTATAAAATTTATTTAATATTGAAAAATTAGTTATTCCCACAAATCTTTTTAACAATCTATTACTTATTAATTTTCATAATGGTTTATACTTAATTTCCATATTTAAATAGATGTTATTAAAATGAAGATTAAATGATTAGTTTCAAAAAGGGATTTTATGTGATCATTTGAAATATATATTTTTAAATAAAATTTCAATAAAAATATATCCGAATAGTAAAATTATGATATGTTATGATTTAAAATTTTATTCCATTTCCATTTATGAGTCAATATTTACTGTATATGTAAAATTATATCCCATTATGAGTGAAAATGTTATTAACATGGTTACGACTAAAAAGAGATAATAGAGGTGTTAAACAAAAATATGAGGTTCAAACATGACATAGACCTATAAAAACTCTAATGATTTGTGGTATTATGACCATATCCCAACTTATATTACAATTTATAAAAATTTAAATAATATTTTATCATAATACATTTAGTAGATTTTAATCTTTTGGGAAATTCCAAAAGTTTCCATCACCCTAATTATAAATGGTAATCTCCTACCCTAACATCATCGCACCTTTTGATCCATTTAGATAGAAAAACCCCTAGAAAAACAATAACCATGATCCTTTCCTATATTATAGATGTTTAGTTTTTCTAAGATGGCCAACCCCATGATCCTTAATAGTAGATGTAGTGGTGTTATTTCAAATAAGAGTTAATTACCTTAACCGATAATTTTTTTAATTCTTATTATCTTACATTAAATATATAGTATATATCATTAAATTATAAAATGAGTATCTTAAATTTAATTAAATATTATTATGATTATGATATCATAGGTATTCAACCTATTTCCCGTCAAATGGGAATTTGAATTATTGAACATACGTACATACAACATACTACATCCACATGGAGGTACTATTGATTTTTCAAGCCCATATTTTTTGGTTGAGTAACATAATTTGTTAAATTTTTATTTATTATATATATGAAATAAATATAATCATGGAATTAAAATATCAAAACTACTTTATTTACTTCCAATCTATTTGAAATTGATAACATCACTCCTGTGTACGTGTGGATAACCAACTAAACGAAATGTTATGATTTATTGTCCATTTATGTTATGAATGGATTTTAATAATGATATATTTGATATATATATATATATTAAATTAAAATTATAATAAAACATTTAATTATTATTTATCTTTTATTCATTCAATTTTTCAAAAAGTGAAAATAATGTTTCTGTGTATGTACGACCCACTATATCCCTAAACATTGGAATTTATTGTTCTATATCAATATTTTAGACAATATATTAAATAAATAAAAATATATATATAATAAAAAATCTTTATATCATCAATAAATGGAACGACTGAACTAAAATTTGGAAGATTATCGAAATAGTTAAGACTTGGAAATGAAATTTTGAAAAATTAATTATTGATAAATTAGTGTTGAAATGTTATAAGTGGATAATAAATGATATTATAAATATGTATGTTATTATTTTATGAAAATATAATAAATTTAAATTTATTTTAATGTAGGTTAGAGTGAATCAAATGCAAGTGGAACATGATGATATGGTTTATCATCTCAAATTATATTCTTTGAGATATATGTTATGTGATACACATATATTCTTTTTTGAGGTTTATGTAGTACTCGTTTTCATTTAATATCAGGATTATACTAATTATAATTTAAATTGAAATAATATTTTTGGTTATTATTTGATGTGGATTATTATTCAATTGTTACTGAAGTTATAAGGGTTTTCAGTTGAAAGATCGTTATTTTTCCAGATTGTGTATGATTGTGTTTCAAATGATGAACTCATTTGATCGACCTCTTAATAAAATAAAAAAATTTCATCTCATATTTTTATATCTTAATATTTCTTGATTTCCTTTCACTCTCCTCAAATAATATACTTTAGTGACTCATTAAAGATTATTTATTAAAATCTGAATTTATTTCAATCTTTATTGAGTGTTCTTTTTTAGTCAGTACACAAGTATTCTATAAAAAATTAGTTAATGTTTTTATATTTTACTATGATTTTTAAATTTATTTTTACCTATGTTACAGTTTTTAAAAAATGGTTTAAATTTAATATTAAGGCTTTTCTCCAAAAGAGGTACTTTTTATTTTTTACAAAATTAAATAAGTAATGTATTCTTTTAAAATATGTGACATGAATAAAATTTTCCACCATCATGAAAACACAATATATTGAAAATTAATTTATATTTTTTAATATATCTTATCTAGGATATAATTTTCATATTATTTGAAGAAAAATTATATTTAAATTTTTCTATTTAGAATTAAAAATGATATTTTAGTCATGAAATGTTCCAAGTGATCTTTAAAATCATATTCCATCATAAATGATATGTTTTGATTATCCCAAACCATTCCAGTTGATATGGAAAAATTATAAACTTTGTAATATTTAACATTATGTTTTATTGATTTGATGACATGATGTTATGAAACTAGATCCTTTTCCATGAGTTATACTATGATGAATTAATTAAATGTTTATAAAATATATTTTTTCCACGGGTTATTCAATGATTAAATATTTTAGTAACCTATTTCATTTTCAAATTTACGATAAAATGAATGTTTTATGATCATATAGAAGATATATATATGATTTTCATTATGTGATGTGTCAACCTATAGTTATACATCCCTCTAATTAATTGTGTGGAGATTGATATATCATGATATAAAAACGAATGGGATGTGGAGTGAACCAAATTCAGTAATTAACTTTATCCACTATGATTATCTTTGGAGTGACTACTATGATGGTTTGGGGAGGGAACCAAGTAAAATATGATATACTTTTTTTTGATCCTTGAATACTAAGGAATGAGTTATGTATTCTTATTATTATTCTCAAGACACAATTATTATGCTAATATTATTCTCTCATGACTCATGTTCTTTAATAACTATATGATTTATGCATTCTCAACTACCATGATTTATAACATGAATTATCATTATGATCTATGATAGGTAGGGTCTTATGTAGAAATTCTATGTACATTTTCTCATACCATTATTCATATTCTATACATATATGATCATTTATATATCCCTTTTTAAAACTATTATGATTCATAGACCACCGTTATTATGGTTTATTTTCCCATGGTTTTGAAGAATGTTAATAAGTATGATATGTATAAGATGTGTGATACTTAGGATTATTTTAGTAGAACATGATTTTTTAAACATATTAAATAGTTGTTTAGGTATCAATGATTCCAATGATACTATACCAATATGATTTTGTAGTGGACTATTATGTTAGGTGTTAAAATTCATATAATAAGATCAAATACCTATGTATGAAAACTTTGGGTCACTTTAACTCTTGTAACCCACAAATATGGTTCCCCATGAATATTACACTAATGATATATGAAATATGAAATATATTGGATTTTATCTATTATATAATTAAATATTAATATGGTAAGATTCCCAAATATGGGTGAAGGCGGAGTTAAATACACACACTCACTATACAGTTTCCTTTTAGTTCACAATAGAGATCATCAAACCTATATAGTATCCATTTGGATTATATTGAATTAAATGGCTTTGAGGAGATAATCTGGTAGTACTATTTCATATAATACATAATTTGTAATGATTATCAGATCTTGATATGGTCATTCAATCAAGGACCATAGTAGCTAACTAATATGAATTAGTCCACAATAACTCGGTTGAAATGGTTAAAATAGTTTTCCTAGTAGAATGAATTATTCATAATCATACACATTCATAGTTACATAAATTGGTTATTTTGGCCTCATATTATTTTGATTACTCACATATTCAAATAATTGTTATGAAATTCCACTGAAATTCATTCACTAGAGGTAGCGTGTTATTATTTACCCAAGATATTAATACACCTAGTATATTAACTCTAATTAATACAAAATTAGTTAATCATATATTATCTAATTGAAATTTTTAATGTGTGATCATTTCATATACACATAAAAGTTTACATCTTATAGGTTAGGGTGAGATACATATTTCACTATAGCTTTCCCTTTTTACATGATAGAAGGATGTAGAGTGGGTGACATGAGAACATTTAATAGAGTTCAAATATATTGATCCTACCTATGATTCCATTTAGGTAACCTTATTCTAACATCACTATGTAGAAAAAATTTCTAATAAATGCATCATACTTATTTTTTTATAATTATTTTCATTGTATATAGAGATCTCATAAATATCATGTATTAATATCAAATCTTTTGCAGGAATAAAATCATCACATTGTCAAATAATTATGATGATTCTCTAGTGTATGACTACAATTCAAAGAATAACACATAATTATCAATTTATTACCCCTTGGTGGAAGATTAATTCCTATTACTCCCACTTCAAGGATTTATTTACCCCATTGGAAATCATGTTGGGAGGAAGAAGAAAATAAAAATTATATTTGGATCACGATTGAATCACCCAAAATTATATGTTAATGATACCTCGGTGTGGGAGTGGAATCATAGTAATCTTGAAAATTGAACCATAGTGGATCTTACTTAGATCTAGTTTGAGTATGGAAATATATATTTTCTTAGTGGAAGAAGGGTATAAATTCCCACCACCATGTGGGATTATGTGGATTTTACACAGTGTTGCAACTTGGGACACCCATCCCCTATGGATCAATTAGGTGAGAATTTTTTATTTTTTTTGTTGTTATTTTTTTAAAATCGATATAAAATGATTGAAAATATACAATTTTATATTAATTACTCTATAATATATGATATTTAAATTAAAAAATTATGCTAAATAAATTTTGGTTTAAACATATGGTTTTGTCTAAGGGCTAAACATTGATGACGTGTTAGACCTACCTGAATCCATCATTCTTCCCTAGTTGTAGTGGATTACAATATTTAACTATTGTCATTATATATTAATATAATTTCCTATAACAGTGATTCATGTTTAGGGAATATCCTCCCAAATATAAATTCTGTTGATATCTCCTGGCTTACTGCTTCTATATACGTCTCCCTTGATTTAATGACTTATAGGTCACCTGAAAAATTGAATGATTTTCGATTAAGATTGTTGTCCTTATAATAATGTTATTTTTTCTATAATAAATACATGAATTTTTATCCATATCACATTTTCTCATGTATCCATACTCACATAATTATTCTTTTCTAAAGTCCCCAATTTCACATTAGTATGATTCATTATATTCTATGATATTTCCCATTTCCCTTTGTAATAGATTTTTTTGAAACAATTAAATTATATAAGGTGTTCTTCTCATAAAAAATTTATTCCCAATTAATTTTCTCAAGTATTTTCTCCAAACCATATTCATTCTTCCTTCTTCACAATAATAAGCTTTCATAGGGACATTTCCCAACATCCTATGATATTCTCTATTATTGATTCATTCTTTATGTTACTCTTTCACCAAAATGATTCACTCAAGACACTGTACAATAGTGATCCATACAAGATGAAAGTGACATATAATATTTCTTCAACTTTTCATTTACAATAAATGAGAGTATCCTTTTAGTAATTATTAGAAAAAACTCCTTATTAATGTAGCTCTATAGTGTATATTATTTGGCAATCAATTTTCCAAACAAAATAAGAACGATTCCCCACCAGCATAAAACAAGTATGATATTATACAACACTTATGTATGAATGTCCAAAAATACTTGTTCGTGGATGACAATATGATAGGTTCATAAATTCACTATAATGTGGTGACTGGTTTTTAGTCAATTAGATGATAGTGAAAATCCATGACATTACCTTCAAATTAAATTTTCTCATTTCATCCATTTTCATACCCAAAAAATATAAAACACTATTGAAAATCACCATTATAAACCAAAAATATTCTCATAAAACTATATCATATTCATTAAAATGGATTTACAAAAATAAACTATAAACACCTGCATTAAAAAATGTGGTTCCAATAATTATCTATTATTTTGACCACACACATTCATTTTTTTGATTGTTATGTGCGTGGTGTTGGGGGTAAAATTTCACACAACACAACTCAATGGGTTTTCTATTGTACCTTTTTAAATAATTTATTTTACCTTTTAAACTCTAGTTTATGTTGATTATATTGTATATTTGTATAATTTAGATAATATTTACCATATATTCTATGTGAATAAATATTTAGGGGTCCTGTAATTTACAAACGGGATCTGTGTTTCCCATTTTTTGAAACATTATACAAGATTAAATTAATGAGCTACTATGCCTATGGAACCCCGATGTCTCAAAAGTAGGGTGAAGTGTAGAATAATATATTTATCATAACCATATATCTGTATGTAAGATTAAACATATCTAACTATATTTTGGAGTTAAAGTAAATTATTTAGATTGTATTAATTTTGTTTCTCACACTATTTTCATTATTTTTTATTTTATGCGACTAAATGAGTGATAAGGTCAATATGATGAAATTTTTCATCTTGCACCTTGTGGTGAATAATGTATCCCTCATTTAGAAGGATTCTAAATTTGATATGACATGGATTTAATTATAGGTTTTGGTGGATATGACGTATAATATTTTCATTTTTTGTCTCAATATCATCATATTATGAAATATATAAATGGGTTACAACATGATTTGTATTTTGTTATCAACAATCTCCTTCTATATGGTTCTATAATTTTCTACATCTATAGTGATAAATTGATCAACCATCTCTAAATGTAAGGATAATTTTCAAATTGGTCAATCCAAGGGTTTGGAATACATAAACATAACCTTAACTATATATATTATTTTACAATTTTAGGGTGCAAAAGATGGTGATCATTAACTCAATTTTATAATAAGTTGGGGTAACAAATTGATCATATATAATAATGTAATTTTTATAGCTAAATTATGAATTTTGAATTCCTATTGATATAAATGGTTCATTGTAATCATTACAAAACAATGAAGTCCACTGTGATAGGGATATATTATTTTGAAATAAGAGACTTTAAAATGAATCCAATGGTGAATACCTCCAATGTTGTTGATTTAAGAATCACCATAATATTGAGGACAACCAATTTTATTTTTTATATAATGACCACAATGCAGATCAATGTGGTATTCAATCACATGTTTTTAATTTCATGGATGAACTATATATAGTTCATATATGTAATGACCCAAACATTCAATAGTGTAAATTTTTCTTGATCTAATTAAATGTCTTATTATTGTTATATAAAATGTAAACTTCACTAGTTTTATTTTTCTAGATTTTAAAATACCGTTATGTATTGTGATAATTGCTAATATAGCCGTTGAAGTGCAATCACATGATTAGTATAAATATCAGGCATTAACAAATCCAATTTACTCAGACAAACAAAGTGATGGACACATCCATTATAATTTCCCCATATGAAGCCCATTTTTCAGTGTCTGAAAGGTTATGTCATCATTGGGATTCACTCTTGACCAAGACCAAGCTGAGCTTGAACACGTTAAGCTTGAGTGGAACCGACTACGAGAAAAGTGGATGTTAATATATATTTCCACTCGAGCGATGTTATCCAGGCCACCCCAATAGTATGTCACCATTTCACACCTTACCCTTTGGTCTTATGAGGGTTTTAAAATGGGTTACGTAACAAGACCCTAGCACAATGAGTATGTACAATATTTTTTTTATAAAGAATGTGCATTCATTTTATTATTGTTACATCGTAAATGGTTTTTAAATCACAAGTAGTTTTTTTGGTAGTATTCAACTAAGAAATCTATTTTTATGAATTAATGGATTTTTGAAATAAATAATATCTTAATAAACTATTATTATTATTAAATTAATTTTTATTAAATATAAATGATCATCTAATTTTAGGAATGCAATTGTGATTTTAATTAAGGTTTGAACGCTTTTGTTTGTCAAAACACGTGAATTTTTGATAAATGTTAGTTTTTATTTTAAAAGTAAAAAATAACTTATTTATAAAATTATTTAGATAAAATGAATATTATTTTTGGAATCAGGATTTCGAAATTAACCAATGGTGAATTTTTCAAAATTTTGTGAGACAGTCGAATTTTTGGGTAAAAAATAAATACCGTTAAAATATACAATGAGTCTTATTACATTATAATGAACCGATAGTGATGTAATAAGATGCTATAAACATTATATTCTTCCAATATATTTTTTAACTTTAAAATATTCTGATTTTGGATTTATTTTATTTATTTTACAATGCTTTAGTTGACCCTTCAAATATTATAAAACATTTTTTCTTTTTAAATTGTTTTTATTAAGATTGTGACTCACCTCCACATAAGCAACCATATTATTTTGAGAAGATAGGCCATTGGACTGACAAATTATTGTTTCCCACTTCCCTTTGGAAAAAAACAAGCGCAAAAACCATGGGATGGTTTGTGGTTTTGAATAGTTTAATGTGAGGTGTCCCAAACCGAAATAATAAAGAATTCCCCCTCCTTTCTTATATAAACCCACCTATGCTCCCACTTTCTCTTCAATAAAAGACTTCAGAGTTAAACCAACCCCTGACCTCCTCTCCCTATAATCCTCCCAAGGTTCCCCAAGCTCCCATGATGCCTCTCTCATCCCTCTCCCAAGCCTTTGGGATAACATTTCCAAGTAATGGATTTCTTCCTTTCTCATTTTTGACTAATTTTCATTAAGTTATTAAGCCCTTTGTTCAAATAAAAATTATGGGGTTTGATTTCACACCTCCCCCATACTTCCTTATATATGTTTGGATGATGGGAGACCCCTTTCTCTCTCATTAATGCCGCCTATTTACACCTGTTACCACGTTGAAATTTCGTGAGAGATTTCTATCTCCTCTTTTAAATCCAAGTAATTATTTTGTATTATGCATCTAAATTTAATTACCTTTGTTGGTACATGTATCTATATGACCCATGTACTCTCCACCTCATGTAAATATGTTTATAAATCCATTTCTCTCTCATTAATCATTTTCATGAATCTTTATGTCATGTCGTTATGCTATTGAAATTGCACCGCATTTTTCCACGCCAAGATCATTGTGTATTGAATAGCACACCCATGTCACTATAAAGGGTATTCATCTTTATGCACATATACATGTTAAATGGTACTTTCATGTATTTATTTCACATTAAATAATACTGGAATAACTAATGATATTGATTGATTCCATGTTATATGATCCATGTGGCACACTTATGCATGAAATGAAATGTTTAATAAGGGTGAGCCCTGATAGCGCTCCAATGCATTGGGTAAAGTATAGAATCATGATGCGTAATATGAAATTGGTGTTGACTCAGGAAAATTCAATTTCAATGAGGTTTTACTCTTCTTCAGGTGCAATTAGGGATTACTCATGCTCTATGTGCAATGAGCCTTGGCTCAAGCTAATTACATGTTAGGTGTTGATGCCACATTTCCATGTTATGATTATCATGATTTATCATGCTTTTACGTTCATCTTTCTCTTATACCCCATTGATATTCCTATTGTCTGACATGTATTTTATTCCTCTTTTTATTCCATGTTTATTCCCTTACTGTGCTTTATATCTCACCCTTTTCTTATGGATATCCTCAGGTTATTCTATGCAATGCTATGTACGATAGAATATAGTGGTCATGTAAAAGAAGTTTTGAATAAAGATGTTTTATTTCATGTTTTAATTTGTTATGTAATTATCCCAATCCCCAAAGACACTAGATATCTTGATCTTCCTTGTTGTATCAAGTGAAGAGTTTATTTAATAAATCATGTTTAAGTTTGTAATAAAAGCAGAGTTGTTATAGTTGGTATCAGAGGATATGTTTAGTTATATGTACGATTAGGATTAGAAAACCCAGGTGAAGACTTAGAGACAAGAGCAAGTATAATAAAAACATCACTAATTATTGGTGAATATTGAATAAGAGGTTTATTATAAAAATATACCCTAGTCTGGATACAAGCAGGTAGAGGTGGATCCAGCACAAATGTATCCTAGGGGTAAAACCCGAAAACACCGCTTTGATCTAGGCTCGAATAGGAACTGGTGCCCGAAAATGGGCCTTGCTGCACACTTGGTTTCGAAACTCCTGGGAAATATGATTTGGTATATTCACAATTTTAGTATAAACCATTTTTAAGGGACTAAAAAACTTCCCTATGAATAAATGTTAGGAAGTAGATCATTGATAACATAGAATAAAGTAAATAAATTCATAAGTTAAAGAAATAAATGATATTTATAAGCCCACAGTTTTTCCTTGTATTTACCTTTATTTTTTACCACTAACTTCCCTTTTATTCTAGCCAATGGACGATAATATGAGGACTTGGGCTAACAACCAATGTGAAGATCAATTTGGTGATTGTGCTAATGAGATGCCCAATCTGATGGGTGCGGGATTCGAAAACATTGTCATGCTTCTCTCTTAGTTAACTCAATATTTGAATAGAAACACGAGTCAAGAGGAAAGTTAAACCCCCCTATGAAATAACAAGTCACTATCGAGAGCTTCATCAGACAAAGGCCTCCTACTTTTAATGGATCACCCAATCCATCAATCTTCGAACAATGGATCAACTCCATTTAAAATATCTTCTCCATCCATCAACATTCTAAAAAACAGAAGGTTATCATAGATATCTATCGTATGGAGGGTTATGCTAATAAATGGTGGACTTTGATAAAAAATATGAAGCTTGAGGAGGAGATCAAAGCATTGGAATGGAAGGATTTACGGAAGATGTTTTTTGATAAATATTTTTCGTGCACCCTCCAACTTCGGATGGAAAGGGACTTTCTTTCCCTCAAGAAAAAAAGAATAAAAATTTGTTGGAGCATAAGAGGAAAACATCACAAGGCTTGAATGATATTCTTATGGCTTTCTCGTTACCCCCGAATGAAAGGATGGACTCTTCTTTGGTCGGATGAAACCTAGCCTACGAAAAGCACTGGTGATCTGCGAATTCGACAGCTATAAGGATATTGTCTGATGAGCCCTCATGGATGAAACGAAGATCATATAATCTCAGGGGTATCATGGGGATAAGAACCGTAAGGTGTAATTCAATTCTAGCGGTCTGATGGATAAATCCAATTATGTTAAGAAGATCAAGAACCCCACTTTGCAATGGTGTGGAAAGAAGAACCCCAAAAATTGCCTAAAGGGGATGAGGAAATGCTTTAGGATTGTAAGAGAAGGGAACCTAGCTATTAACTACCGACAAGAAAAACCTGCGACTACAACAATGGAGAGGAACACTCCATTTGAAACTTAATGCGTTGTTCATTACTACAACTGCAAAGAACCAGTGCATAATGCAAATCTGTTCCCTAATACAAGGGTTTTTGGAGGCAACCAACAACCTTCAAGGAAGCAAGGGAGAGCTTTTTCCATCACTACTACTGAAGTGAAACCCGATAATGAAGTGGTGACAGGTATGCAAGTTATTCATTCAAGAATAGAGAACATACTTTTTTATTCAAGTTCTATGCATTATTTTATATCCCAAAAGTTTATTAGAACTATTCCTGCACCGCCACAAATCATGGATGTAAATAAGTCGATGAGTACGACTAATGGGAAAGTCATTGCATCCCATGAATATAACTCCTCGCCTGTCATAATATGTGGATTCAATTTCCCGATGAACCTCTTCATACTCCATCTAGTAGAATTTTATGAAATTATTGGCATGGATTGACTATCCTTATATAGATCCAACATAATTTGTTTTGAGAGGGAAATCACTCACCTTGTGGAGAATCGACCCCCAAGTATTTAAAAGTGCAAGGAGGAAGATGAATCTTCTTTAGAACCATAATCTCAAACGTGAATATTACTACCCTATGAGCATGCGTATTTTGCTAAGATGATTGAGTCTAAGGAGGATACCATCCTTCAAGACATGCCTATTATGAGGGAATTCGTTGAATTGTTTCCTGAGGATTTTCCTGGTCTTCCTCCTAGAAGAGATGTTGAATTCTCAATTGATCTTACACCTGAGGCGTTGACAATATCTAAGAATCCATATATAATGGCTCGTGTGGAGGTTGAGGAGCTGAGGAATAAATTATAAGAGAATTTCGATAAAGGGTTTATACACCGAAGTGCGTCACCATGGGGTGCACCAGTCCTCTTCATCAAGAATAAAGTTGGGTCAATGCGCCTTTGAATCGATTATCGTGAGCCTAATAAAATTACGATAAAGAACATGTATCCTCTCCCATGAATCGACGACTTGTTCAATCAGTTGGGTGGAGCACAATACTTCTCCGAGGTGGATTTCTAGTCAGGATGTTATCATGTTAGGTTTAAGTAGGAAGATATCCCCAAGACTACATTTCATACAAGATAAGGGCACTATGAATTCATAGTAATTCCTTTCAGACTCACTAATGCTCCATCATTATTCATGGACTTAATGAATAGAGTATTTATTTATTACCTTGAAAATTTTGTGTTAGTCTTTATATATGATATTTGGATATACTCCAAAACTAAGGAGGACCACGAGGAGAATCTATGAACTGTACTAGAGTCCTTTTAGAAGGATAATATCTATGAGAATTACAACAATTGTGAGTTATGGTTAAAGGAGTTCTCATTAATGGTCCATATCATCACATGAAATGGGATATCTGTGGATCACTTCAAAACAGATGCAATTGAGGGATGACCAATGCCAACATCGATAATGGATATCCTTATCTTCTTGGGGTTATTTGGATATTATCGACGATTTGTGGGAAATTACTCACAATTGTCCAACCCTCTTACCAAGCTAACTCAGAAGGTGGTAAAATTTTCATGGAGTGATGAATGCGAATAAATATTCAAGTATTTAAAAATGAGGCTTATCACTGCACTTGTGCTCACATTACCCACTAGTGGAGTACTTTTTATGGTATTCGGTGATGCTTAAAAGAAGGTAGGATATGTGTTGATGAAAAATGAAAAGGTCATTGCCTAAGCTTCAAGGAAATTAAAAGTTCATGAGAAGAATTATTCAACACATGATATGGAGTTAGCTGCAGTGATATTCACATTAAAAATTTAGCGGAATTATCTCTTTGGAGAGAAGTGTAAAATATATACAGACCATAAAAGCGTCAAGTTTATATTCACACAAAAAGAGTTAAACGTGATCCAACGAAGATGGTTAGAAGTGATCAAAGACTATGACTACTCATTGCATTACCACCATGGGAAAGTGAACGAGTTGATAGATGATCTAAGTAGAAAGGATCCAAAAAACTATATCATTGATGAAAATTGAGAAAGATCCCACACTCTTATACTAGATGAATATGGACATGGGGATCATAAAGAAGGGAAAATCATCAATCCTTTTAAAAATTATTACTCAAACGTCCTTCTTGTAATGGTTAAAGGACGCTCAAATGGATGATGTTAGAATTCAGAAGAATGTGGAAGCTGTCATAAGGGGGAAATCCTCAGAGTTCAATGTTAATGAAGAAGGAATTTTGAGATTTGGGAAAAGACTATGTGTTTCATCAAGTTCAGAGCTGAATAAGGAACTTTTTGTTGATGCATATAGTTAAAATTTCTCTATTCACCCGGGAATCCGAAAGATGTATTGAGATCTCTGAGAGCATTATTGGCGGGATAATATGAAGAATTATATCGCTGAGTATACATCAAAGTGCCTGGTGTGTCAGCAAGTAAAGGCAGAGAGGCAGAAGTCTAAGTGGATGATGCAACCATTGCACATACCAGCATGGAAATGGGAGAACATCACCATTGACATTGTTAGTCGTATTCTAAATACATCCAAAGGAAACAATTCAATTTGGGTTATTGTGGATCGTCTTACAAAATCTGCACAGTTCATTGTAATTTGGGAGGATTTCTCATTAGATCAATGGGAAAAGATATACATCAGAGAAGTGGTAAGGCTACATGAAGTACCAAAATATATTATATCCGATCGAGATACATGATTTCCCTCGATGTTTTGGAATAATCTTAAAAATGATCTGGATACTGAACTGAACTTCAATACAACTTATCATTCTCAAATAGATAGAAAATCTGAGTAAACTATTCAAACACTGGAGGATATGTTATGATCATGTTCTATGGACTTCAAAGGAGGGTGGGACCAACATTTTCCACTAGTTGAATTCTCCTACAATAACAGTTTCCACTCCAACATCTAAATTCCACCTTATGAAGCTCTATATGGGAAGTGGTGAAAAACATCGGCTATTTGAGATGATTTTGGTGTACCTAAGTTGATAGGACTAGAAATGGTCAATGAAATGGTGGAGAAGGTGAAAACCATTCAGCAGAATATCAAGGAATCCTAGAGTCGATAGAATATTTATGCATATAACATTCGATAAGACCATGAGTTTAAAGTTACAGACATAGTATTTCTACGCATATATCCATGGAAGAAGGCCATGAGGTTTAGAAAGAAAGGGATGATAAGTCCTAGGTACACCGACCCATTCGAGATTCTTGATCGTGTTGGGGCTCTGGCCTATCGACTAGAACTTCTACCTACCATGGACAAAGTACATGATTTCATTCATGTATCCCTCTTAAGTAAGTACCTACAAGACCCTTAACACGTACTCTCTTCTGAGGAAGTATACTTAGAGTAAGATCATTGTTATGAGGAGAAACCAGAGAAAATCAAAGATCAGAGAGAAAAGTTTCTATAAAATAATACAATGCCACTCCTCAAGGTGTTGTGGAAAAACCACAAGTTTGATGAATCGATGTGGGAATCAGAGGAAGTAATGAATAAAAGTTACCCACATTTGTTTTAGAGTGGGAAAAGGAAATTTTGAGGGCGAAATTTCTTAAGGGGGAAGATTGTAACGACCCAAACGTTCATTAATAGAAATTCATATTGATCTAATTAAATATATTATTATGGTTATATAAAATGTAATATTCATTGGTTTTATGTTTTCAGATTTTAAAACACCATTATGAATTGTGATCATTGCTAATATAGCTGTTAAATAGTGATCACATGATTAATATAAATATAGGGCTTTAACAAATACAATTTACTCAGACAAAGAAAGTGATGGACTCATCTAGTAGACTTGCTCCATACGAAGAGCATTTTTCTGACCTCGGAAAGGAGGTAGTGTCATTGGGCTTCTCTCTTGACCAAGCCCAAGATGAAATTGAACATGTTAAGCATGAGCAGAACCGACTATGGAAGAAGTGGAAGATAGTAGAGATTACAACCCGAGTGATGTTATCCGAGCCACCTCAAGTGTCTATCACCATTGAAAACCATACCCTTTGGTATTATGCGGGTGTTATAATGGGTTATGTAACAAGACCCTAGCACTATGACTATGTACATTATTTTTGAATAATTAATGTGCATTCATTTTATTATTGTTACTTTGTAAATTGTTTTTAAAGCACAAATAGTATTTTTAGTTAATATTCATCTAAGAAATATATTTCGATGAATTAATGGATTTTTGAATTAAATATTATTTTTACAAAATATTATTATTAATAAATTAATTTAATTTAAATATAAATCATCATATATTTTTATGAATGCAATTTTAATTTTTAATATAGTTTGAAAGCTGTTTTTGTCAAAACCAATGAATTTTTGATAAATGTCCGTTTTTATTTTTAAAGAAAAAATTCACATATTTATAAAATTTTTCAGATAAAATGAATATTATCTTTGTAATCAGGACATCTAAATTATCCAGTGGTGAATTTTTTGTAATTTTCGAAGGCATTCGAATTTTTGGGTAAAAAATAAATACTATTTAAATATATAATGTGTTAAATGACATCATAATGAACCAATAGTGATGTAATAAGAAACTATAAAAATTATTTTCGGCCAATATATGTTTTAAAATTAAAATAATGTGATTTTAGATTTTATTTATTTATTTTACAAAGCTTTAGTGGACCCATCAAGGCTAATAACACATTTTTCTGTTTTAAATTGTTTTCCTTAAGAGTGTGACTCACCTCGAAATATGAAACCCTATTATTTTAATAATTTCAGCCAACGGCCTTATAAAATATTATTTTCCACACCCCTTGAAAAAAAACCAAGGGAATAAATTATGGTCTGGTTTGTGGTTTTTATTAGTTTAATGTGAGGTGTCCCAAAACTAAATAATATATAATTCCCTATCCTTTCCTATATTAACCCACCCAAGCTCCCACTTCATCTTTACTCAAAGCCTTTGGAGTTCGACCAAACCCTTCCTTCAAATCTCTAGAATCCTCCCATGGTGCCCCAAGCTCCCAATAATCCTCTCTCAAGCCTCTACCAAGCCTTTGAGATCACACTTCCAAGTAAGGGATTTATTCCTTTTTCATTTTGACCAGTTTTCATTAAGTTATTAAGTCCTTTTTTTCAATTAAAAATGTTGGGGAATGATTTCACACCACCCTCATACATCATTATTAATTTTTTGATGATTGGATACAACTTTCTATCTAATTAATTCCACCCATGTAGACCTGTTACCATGCCGAAATTCTGTGTGGGATTTCTCTCTCCTCTTTTACATCCAAGTGATTCATTTGTATTATGCATCTAAATTCCATTAAATTTGTTGGGAAATGTATCTAAATGACCCCCTAATGGTCCATTTCATTAACACATGATGAGACACCCATTTATCTCTCATTAAAAATTGCATGATTCTTTATGTCACGCCGTTATGCTGACAAAATTGCACGATGTTTTTCTAAGCCATGATCATTGTGTAGTGAATACCATACCCATGTCTCAATCCATGGTATTCATATTTTTGAACATATAAATATTGAGTGGTACTTTTATGTGTTTATTTCACATTACTTAATCGTGGAATAACTTACTATGTTGATTGATTTCATGTTGTATCGTCAATGTGGCATATTTATGTATAAAATGAAATGTTTAATAAGGGTGCGCCATGATAGCACTCAAATTAATTGGGTAAAGTATAGTATCATGATAATTCATGTGAAATGGGTGTTGAATCATGCTAATTCATGTGAAACGAGGTTTTACTCATGCTTCATGTGCATTGAGGGTTTACTCAGACAATATGTGTGATGAGCATTTGCTCATGCTAATTCCATGTTAAGTGTTGTTGCAGATTTCCATGGTATGAATATCATGCTTATCATCCTTTTATGTTCATGTTCCTCTTGTGCCCCATTTATATTCCTATTTTCTTACATGTATTGTATTCCAAATATTATTCCATTTTTATTCATTTACTAGGCTTTAAATTTCACTGTTTTCTTATTCATATCCTCAGGTTATCCCATGGAATGCCAAGTATGAGGGAATGTTTTGGTCATGTAAACAAAGTTTTCAATAAATATGTTGTATTCAATGTTTTAAGTTGTTATTTAATGATCCTAAGCCTCAAATATTCTAGACCTCCTGATCTTCCATGTTTTATCAAGTGAAGAGTTTATTTAATAAATCATGTTTATGTTTTTAATAATAGCAGGGTTGTTATAATATATCATTTCATATGAAGGGAATTAGAAATATAATCCCTAGTGAAAACCTATATAGTTGTTTTCATGATCATCACATGGAAGGTCATAGTGGTTTCTTTCATTTTTTTCTAACAATGGGTGGGCCTCTATGTCAGATATTATTATATTAATCACCAGGGGAAGTTACATCATGGTCATTGACTACTAATTGTCTGATAAAGGGGAGCTTACTTAAATTTTTATCTTTGAAAAGTATGGAGGATACATTAACTATCATCATAGGGATGATATTCGTGATTATTAGATAATATCCCACCATATGGAGGGTCTATATGCACCTAAAATAGACCCACACTCACTGATATTGTACTTAGATCATTATGTATATAATTATTAATGAAATATTAAACTAAAAAAATATATAATCATTAATATACAAAAGGAACTATTTTTTTAGAATTTTTAGGAGGGAGAAAAATATTATAATGAAATAGGGTAATAATTTTTTACAACAACAATCTAGAATTACTCAATCAATACGCATAATTTATACCAAACAACACTAGTCATCTACTGATTACTAATTCTATGAAAAAATTTAAAATCTTGGGTGCACCATAAATTTATCATTATGTGGTTATAAAATCATGGGGTAAATTCTTTTCTTATTAATATTGTAAAAAAATTTAAAAAAATTAAATTTATATCAAATTAAATTAATTTGGAATGATAAATCAATTATCCAAATACAAATCTAGATTTTTTATGAAAAATCTATATTTAATATTGTTCAGAAAATAATTAAAATACAAATCACATTAAAAAAAGTTTTAATTCAAGATATTAAAATTTTTTTAATTAATATTGGATTTTTGTTATAAAACATTTAATACATTATATTGAAATTAATATCACTTTATGGAATATTTTTAAGCTAAAAAAATAATAATAATATCTTGAAAATAAAAGTATTGAAAATAATACTTCTCGAATAGATTTCCCCTTCTAAGGATATGGGTTCACTTCTCCTTCGTCATTCAAAAATCAAAACCCATGTGCTAAATTAATAATAATTCATTTTTGAAAAGGATGCCTTCATTAATAAAAACCCACTAAAATAACCTTTCAAAAACATAATAAATTATACTCAAAGAGTAAAATAATTTTATATTCCATATTAATTATAAAAATATCCCCTAAAACCCCATAAATATTATGATAATTCCATATTTTTTAAATAATACTTATATGAAAAACTATAAAAAATAATTAAACATTGTAAAATGATTTACATAAAATTATGGAATTTCAATAGTAATTATAGGTTGTAAAAGATCCTATATTTATCAATAACATCCACAAATTTTTAAAAAAAATTCATTCATTATATAACATTTTAAATAGTTTAAAATTTGTATAATAAATGTAAATAATTATTTCAAAAATAATCTATTCCTGAAAAGGAATTAAAATTTTAATAAAACATTCCCCACAAAATTGTTGTTGTAAGAAATTAAAAATTGATGTTTTGAAATGTGACCAAAAAATAGTTATACAAAATTGGATGATATTATTTCCTAAAATAATATTTTCTATTATAAATTTGTTTTTGTATTTTTGACAATATTTTTCCAAAATATTAGATTTTGAAAATCATAGAAGCCTGCTAAAAACAGATTCCTTTATATTATATCATCATGTATATAATAGTTAATATTCATTATGATGATACGGTATTTTATTATTCCATTGTAGGAATTAGGAGGTTTGTACTAGGGGTTAAATAGGTTAGGAGAGATCATAGGTCATTGTTTTTTATATGGAGTAAGAAATAAAACATTAAATGGAAATGAAAATCATAAAGGGGTTATTTAAAATTTATTGATAGATATGACTAATTTTTTATTTTATTAACTTCATTCTAAACCTAAATTAAAAAAAATATTTTCAAAAGCCCTGTCTAATTTTATAAATTTTGGCTTGTATATCAACATAGGACTCAAATGTTTATATGTAAATACAATAAACATGGTTTGATAAGGAAATGTTATAAATAATCAAATTTTTATTTATCTAAATTGATTTATTATATCATAAAAAGTGTGGATAATATATATATGTTTACCACATTAATAAAACTAGTGTGTCCTGATGAATCATAATATGATATGAGCATGTCCTTCATGAAGTTTTAGATATTCCATATTTAATTACTGATAGAAAATATATATATATATATCATCACCTCTGGTGTAACTTAGGCACAAGATAAAATTCACTGAAGAATGAGACATAAAGTTGAGACATATATGGGTCACATATAAAGGGTGATAATGAGGTTGTATCTGGGTGAAGGTGGTGAAGTTGATGAGGTTTTGAGGTGTATCATACAAGTGTATGAGAAAATACATGGTTTTATCATTCCAATCAGAAGTAATTGATTAGATAAAGATGATATAAGATGAATTTTTTCAAGGGCTGAATTCTTATAATTTTTCTCAATCCCACGTTAAAACATTATATTGTTGATCTAATTTATATATTAATTTATCGTCCCTCCATCACTCATTCTAGAAGTGGGGTTTGAAACCATTAAAACTCACACACACTCACCACATTACGTCCAACCACACCCATGATAGGTACACGAGAAACCCTTTTTGCAGACCATGTGCATCCTAAAAGTGTTATATACTCACCGACATTATTATATAGTCTCTTTCACCATATACTACCCTACAGTATTCTTAGTAGACCCACATCCATTGTTCCTGACCCATAGTCCCAATAGTTGTTATGGTGGGTCCTTCAAGGGCCTATGTTTGATGTTTTTTTATCATTTATGTAAATATTAATTAACTAAAAGTAACACTAAACTAATGATTACTTTTACAGATTTAACTTTTACATTTTAATATAATATTTATTTTAGTATTTTTATAATACATTTTATTTAAAATATTTTCAATTTAAATCTATTTTATGTTAATATTTATTTATTATTTAGATTTCATAATTTAATTTTACAAAAAATACATATATGAATATATAAATATATATTCGGTATAGAAATAGTGTAACAAATATATTCAAATGTATTAGTATAAAAATAAGAAGTTTTATGGACTATAAATTTTAATAAATTAAAATAATAGTAGTTTTATGTAATTAATAATCACATTAAAAATATATTAAAATAACATATCTTCTATAAAATGAATTCAAAATTACATATTTTATATAATTTTCATAATAAATTTTATCATTGAAAAAATAGTATTTAATTTTAAATCATATTTCAGTAGGTTTTATTAATATATTTCAACTCATTTGTCAAATAAAAATTATTTATGCTAGAATTATTTAGACAGTACACTATATGGATAATCTTCATATAGATATGAGAAGGATCACTATGATGAGAAGTATTAGGTGGACCTCCAGGGATTTTATCTTAAGTATTTTCATATATAGGGACTCCATGGTTAAATACTTTTGGATTGTTTTCATAGAGAGGTCCTCTATGTTTACAATTACTTCTATCGTGTGTAGGACCTTCATGATAAATTCCATAGGTAGGACATCTAGAAATATTATATACATCAATATTTACACTATCAAATTTTCCACAGTATTTGGAATTATTATTTTCATTGAGTGTTCCTTCATGATGAGGGTTCTATGAAGAACCTTCATAGGTATTTGTTGATTCTATCATCATTTAATGTCTCATTGAACATAACATCAATGTCGGTCTGGGAATGATATATAGATATTTCATAATGGTGATTTGGAATTAAACTTGAGTGAACATAAATATTTTTCGGTGTGTTTTAGGAATCCTGGAGACCAAATTAAACATGGAATATTTGCATAACTATATAGTTGGTTACCATATTCTTTCCCTCCTCCTTGTTTCCCAAGTACAAAGAATCATAGTTGTTAATGTTATAATATAATCCTTTAAATATTATTTAGGTCTTAGGTAAATGATGTGATTTCTGAATCCATTTTAAACGGGACACCTCATAGGTATTTCTATAAAGGTAATAGGGTCATAGTAAATATCCCCCACCCCTCATTTAGATATGTGGGACTGGTGACTCTTTACATAAATGATAGAATTTTAAAATTTTTTCATGTGGAGATAAGATCAACTTGTATCATATTAACCCATCAGTGATATGATGTCATTTGTGGATTTAGCTCTTGAAATAATTCATTAGCCACCTATACGGTTCTAATTGAACCACTGAGGTTATTTATCTTAATAGTGGCATTCACAACATATAATTAAATATATTGAGAGGTTTATTATACACTTTAGGACTGAGGGATTACAGTAGTTATTAAAAATGAGATGTATATATAGGAAGACACATATTTTATTTTCTCTAGCAGAAGAGATAATATTTTATTATTTACATCATGGATGAGGAATTTTATTCTTGATTTTTTGTGTAGAAATCATACAATTTTACAGTTGATTTAAGATATCTAAGGTAAGATACCACGAATAAAAAAATTAAGAGTAGTATTCTAAACAAATATTCACAATCAGTGAATTATATGAATAGTTAATTCAAAAAAAGTAGATATTATTTATTCAATGTTGAAGAAAATGATGAAAAGAATAGGGATAAAAGAGATCAGGGTGGCTGAAAGATTGAAACCTAAGGTTGTCCATCCAAAATCCAAGGATAAAATATTTTACATATTGTTCCCTAATTAGATCCCCATCATTGTTCACGCCAAAATTATTATATGGTTTCAATCCCAATTTACAATTATGGGATGTTATTCAGATAAGAATATAATGATTAGGATTATATGTCATGATTAAGAGTATGTGACGATAGACCATCCCATAATGGTTATTATTTTATATTTCAGTACAATTTTATGTATTTGTGATATACCAATGAAATCATATCCAATAATAATACATGTCACCCTTATTGTTCAAAAAATTGATTGAAACTATAGGTTGACGTGAAAATATATTTGTATTAAAATTTATCTACATATAGGTATTATTATAAGGCCCCTACCTTAAACATCTCTTAATATTGAATTAAATGAATAATTCACATTGAGGATCTTTTCAGGATTAGAGTTTTAGAGAATTAGAACATAACTACTATATCTCAAAAGATTACAAAGTAGACACTTCTACTAAGTTTCCATAGAATAAAAAAACTCTTGAAAATAAACTTGTCTAGTTCCATGTTTTATATAGCATGACTTTCCCTTGATCCCATCATTGACCCTATTCCACATTAGGTCCTGTGAAAAACATTTCAAAAAAACTTGGGATGAGCATAAAGATCTCAGTAAGGGATACACAATGAATGAAAACTATTAGTTTATTAAAACCACAAGTAAACCATGTATACTTTATCAAAGTAATACTTTTCAGCTTTATGAAGTAGTAAAAACTGTTCACTGAATAAAAGATCATTACTTACCCTTTTGTAAAAAATAGATTACCATAAAACCCATAAAAAGATCACATAACATATAAAGGTAACTTGGGACATAAACATACTTAAGTGGAATAACCATACGGTCGACTTCCACACATATCACTTAATGGAATAGCCATACGGCCAACTTCCATACATACTTAATGGAATAGCCATACGGACGACTTCCATACCCAATGCATTGGAGGTTATAATGTAACCACCAATCCCGGTATTCACGGCACCACCCATCATATGGTTTATCACGTAACCACCCGTCAAATGTCCATGTACCATTATAAATATCATAACACATAAAACAAATATAATGGAAAGGAAACATTTCCACACTTTGATCACAATATATCACTTAAATATATTGACATAACAAATCCATTATAAAAACCATTTTCAATACCAAAATACATAAAAGAATATATGGTATTTATTTCATTTTAAAAAAACCTTACGGCTTGTTCAGGAAGCTAAATACCAAATAATACTCGCGGCGGCGGAAAAGGTCGTTGTCACCGTGTACGTTAAAAGAAACATTCATTTTTGTCGTTTTGTAAAATGCTTCGTAGAAAAAGATTCCTTTTGTATAAAAGTAAAAGTCAAAGGGGATTATACACCATATAAAATAAAGTTATGTATAAAAATAAATATGCCACAATGAAAGGAGATTGAGACGAAGTCCCTTACCTCGGGTCCGACTTGACTTGATCGTTCTTTAATGTCCCGGATAATAAACTTGAGTTAATTTATAAATTATTATGAACCTTATTCAATTTCATTATTATTTTTATATCACTTATTATCATGTTATACACATTATGAAATCATTTATGTTAATAATGTTTGTTTTGTCGATACTTGGTTCTTCAGTCGAAAGTGGACTTCTTACAATTACATGTTGTTCGTGTGGTCAAAGGTTCATTATATCCAAAATGATATTAATGATTTGTATATCATATATATAATATATATCCATCATATACATGTATTTATAATATTACATAATCATTTGGAGGTAAGAAATTAAATGCACCATTCATGGAGACGGTAAGTCGTACGTACGCATGAACACTACTTTCATTTCTATGTCATATGAATAGAATTAAAACTAAATGTGAGGTATGTATTTATTAATTATATAATTATATTATTCATTTAGATGTAACATATATAATATAAATCCATTATATATATGTACTTATAATAGTACATTACATTTGGGGATAAGAAATGAAATGCATCGTTCATGGAGATAGTAAGCCGTACGTACGCATGAACGCTACTTTCATTTCTATGTCATATTAATGTAATTAAAACTAAATTAGAGGCATGTATATTTTAATTCCAGAATTATATTAGTCATTTAGATTTAACATATATCATATATATCCATTATATATATGTACTTATAATAGTACATTACATTTGGGGATAAGAAATGAAATGCATCGTTCATGGAGACGGTAAGCCGTACGTATGCATGAACGCTACTTTCATTTCTATTTCATACTTTAATGGGATGAAATAATAATTATATAGAGGTATATTATAATTCCAGTATAACATCATATATAATAACATTAAATCCATCCTTTATACGTCCCACATATGACATTAACGAATCAATTCACTTTGAGGGGGCGGTAGTCCGCACTTCCTAAAATGAAATTATCGTGTTTACCCACAATGGAAACCATAGATGTATATCACAAATGAAAAATACAGAAGCATAAGGGAAAGATAAACATAATATATATCATATATAAATAGAGTAACATCTTAATGACCACCATTAAAGGTGTTTAAAAGAAGATTGTACAATCATCGTTTCGTGAGGCAGAAATTCACCAACCCCATAAACAGTATGTTCTTTAACCATTAGATGTAGATGTGTGTAATTGTAGCTCTAATGATTATTATAACAACATCCTATTATATTGAAGATACTGGAGTTGTTACAAAATAAATGAATAAAAAGTGTTTAGGGGGTTGGAGAAGCAAAATAAAACAAAAGAACACAAGTGAACACATTACCTCAAAATCGGGTAACTCTCTTAGAATTGAGCTCAAAGGCTTCTTTGTGAATACTTCTGCACAATGTGATTCTTCAAGGAGTAATAGAGGTATGTGGAGAGACAACATGGGCAGGATTTGGCCGAGACAAAGGCTTTGTAAGTGTGGGTAAAGAGGTAGAGGTGGGGGCCTTTTATAAGAGGAGAGGAGGGGCACTCTTGGAAAGTAAAGAAAAGTTACTTTATTTTAAAATTATATTCAGATTTAAGAGGTCCCACATTGATATAATTAGAGGATAAGGTGATACGGGTTCGAATTATACCAATACAATAGGTTTTGGACATGTGTAGGTCATAGATTTTACATTATCTTTTCATTTTATTTAAATTCATTATTAATGAGGTAATCGCTGCATCATCATGATGTCATAAATAATTTAATATATTTAATGTATAAAAATTATAAAAAAAGTATCATGATGTAGGAAATATTTTTATATTTCTAATGAATATCTATAGTACAAAATCTGACTTGTATAACCCCATGTAAATTTTTTTTTAGTAAAACATCTCATGTTTGTGTCATTTTTACTTTTACATTAAATAAAAAGTTATTTATGTAATTTCCCAACCAAAGTGGATCCATGGGGTCCCCAAGTGGACCCATGGAATTTCCTGGTCGGCCATTACACATCCAATGAGGTTTGGACATGTGTCATGCTCATCTGATATTATTAAAACATTATTTTTACCTTAAACTACAATAATTACCTCTAATCGCGATTAAGAACTTAAAAGTTACTATTCACCAAAAAATTGTTTTAATCTCATTGAACCACATTTTACTTCTTAATGAAAACCACGTATGTCTGATTTCTGAAATTCAAAACACAGAGGTGGTAAAATTTCAATTAAACAAAAAATCAGTTTTTATAAGTACCACTTAGTGGTTTCACTATTCATCAAAAATTGAAGTTTTTCAGAAAAATACCAAAAATTCACCCTAAGCTATATTTGATATTCTGAATTCAAAAATGATGTCTATTTTAAAAAATTCAAAACATATAAGTCACATTAATTAATTTAATAATTAATTCACGCTGTCATGACAAATAGCGTGTTTTTATGTAACAATAAGTATCAAAATATTGATACTAGTTTTAGTCCGATTTCAAAGTGAAATTAATTCCAACGACCACTATTGGATTTAATGGTAAAAATATTTTCTAATTTCACTTTAAAACCAATTAAAATTATAATCTAATCATATAAATAAATTAGATTAAAAAGTGGTTTTGAATTAAAATACAACCTTTTACACTATTCATTAAAAAATGAACTTTATCAGAAAGATACAAAAAATTTACACAAAGTAAAATTTGATGTTACGATTCTAAAGAAGTGTTTTATTTGGTCTAATAGAATGTATAAGAGTGAAAAAAACTATATTTAATGATGGTTCCCCATCAAAAGGTGATAAGTGAACCTTTAGTGAAAATTATGGCATATATGCCTAAAATTGAATTCTATCCGTATTTTAAGCCTTTATCTTTTATTAGATAAACGTAAAAACATTTAAAAAACATATATAATCATATTTTAGTTGTTTCTATCCTTTCCCACCAATACAATGGCTATGTGTTAACTATCATTTAAAATAAATTTATTTTATTACAAATGTGCAACGTAAGATTTCAATGAAACTCTTTGTTGCGTATCGGGTACGCTATCGAACATAGAAACCCCTTTAAAGTAAAATTAATATTTAATTCCTAAATATTAATAAATATGAAAATTATTTATTCTTTATTTACCTGGGATGTTACATAGTTCCCCCCTTTTGGAAATTGCGTCCTCACAATTTTATTCAGTTATCAAAATAAGTTGGGGTATTTATCCCTCATAGCATTTTCAGATTCCCACCTTGCCTCTTCAAGAATATAGTTTTTACACAATACCTTTACCTGGTGAATCACCTTATTCCACAACACTTGCTCCCTATGGTCAAGAATCAGGACTGGTTGTTCTTCATAAGATAGGTTCTCCTCCAGCTGAACTACCTCTGGACTCAAAACATGAGATGGATCTGGAATATACTTCCTCAACATCGAAACATGAAAAACATTGTGTACCTGAGATAAACTCAGAGGTAAATCCACTCGGTAAGCAACTGATCCAACTTTCTCCAGAATTTAATATGGTCCAATAAACCATGGACTCAGCTTTCCATTCTTACCAAATCTCATCACACTTTTCCATGAAGAAACCTTGAGATAAATATGATCACCAACCTCGAAAGATAGATCCTTCCTCCGTTTATCCGCATAACTCTTCTTCCTGCTCTGAGCTGTTCTCATGTGGTTCTGAATCAACTGAACATTTTCGGCCAACTCTTCTACCAATTCTGGTCCCATCAGCTTCCTTTCACCCACTTCATCCCAAATTAATGGAGTTCGACACTGCTTCCCATATAATGCCTCAAATGGTTCCATCTGTATACTGGAATGAAAACTGTTATTATAAGAAAACTCAACCAATGAAAGATGTTGGTCCCAAGTTCCCTGATAATACATCGAACAAGCTCATAGCATATCTTCCAAGGTCTGAATTGTTTGTTCTGACTGCCCATCTGATTGAGGATGAAAAGTTGTACTAAAATTTAATTCAGTACCCAACGACTTCTGAAGGCCTTTCCAAAATTTAGAAATAAACCTGGGATCACGATTGGACAAAATGGAGGGAGGAACTCCATGTAACCTGACTATCTCTTTAAGATACAAACGGGAAATTTGATCTTGTGAGAAAGTATCTCGTATAGCAAGGAAATGAGCAGATTTAGTCAAGTGATCAACAATAACCCAGATTGCATTATTACCTTGAAATTTCCTCAGTAATCCCACAACAAAGTCCATGGATATATTTTCACATTTCCACTCTGGAACTGGTAAAGGCTGAAGCATCCCTTTCGGTAACTGTCGCTCTACTTTAACCTGCTGACATTTCAAACACATCACTATAAAATCAGCAATATCTCTTTTCATTCCATCCCACCAGTAATACTCCCGCAGATCTCTGTACATCTTAGTACTGCCAGGATGAACTGAAAATGGGGAACTATGAGCCTCACATAACAACTCATTCTTTAACTGTGAATCACAAGGCACACACAATCTCTTTCCAAATCTCAAAACAAAATCATTATCAATGTTGAATTCAGGCAACTTACCCTTCTGAACCTGCTCTACCTTTTTCTGCAACTCACTGTCTTGCTTATGTGCTTGCTTAATTCTTGTCTGATAGGGATGATCTCTCTAATACCTGAAACAAAACAGAAGAACTTCCTGCACAAACAATTTCCATGCCAAAGTCCATCAAATCAAAAACTAAAGGATCTCATTCCAAACGTAGCATTTTTAATGAAGAATAACTTTTTTGACTCAAAGCGTCGGCCAATTTATTTTCTTTTCCCAGATGGTAATGAATTGTACAATCATAATCCTTGATTAAATCTAGTCATATCCTCTGTCTCATGTTCAATTATTTTTGAGCGAATATATACTTTAAACTTTTGTGATGAGTATATATTTAACACTTTACTCCATACAAATGATGCCTCTAAATTTTTAGAGGAAAAACAACATCAGCTAATTCCAAATCATGTGTAGGGTAATTTACCTCATTAGTTTTCAACTGACATGAAGCATATGCAATTAACAGATCATTCTGCATAAGGACACAACCATGTACCTTCAATGAAGCATCGCTGTATATAACAAACTCACCATTCCTGGAAGGAAGTTCCAAAACTAGAGCATTCACCAATCTTCTTTTCAACTCCTGAAAACAATCATCACATTCTTTTGTCCAGATAAACTTAACACCCTTCCGAGTTAGCTTAGTCATTAGACTAGATAACCGTGAAAATGTTTCAACAAACCTTCGGTAGTAACATTCCAAACCAAAGAAACTACGGATCTCGGTTAAATTTGTGGGTCTTGGCCATTCTTCAACAACTTTTGTTTTATCAGTTTCAACATTTATGCCATCTTTTGAAACAATGTGACCATGGAAAGAAATTTGTTGTAACCAAAACTCACAGTTGCTGAATTTTCCATATAGTTTATTTTCTTTTAAGGTTTGAAAAATAACCTTTAAATGTATTTCATGCTCCTCTTTACTTTTAGAAAACACCAAAATATTATCAATAAACACAACCATAATTTATCACCTGATTCAACTGAGCCATCACTGCAACAAACTCTTCAATTCTGATTCTGACCATCTCAGGTTGCTTATTTAGAAGGTCATTTCCCTCTGTATGCCTTCCTAACATAGCTGACATGTTTCCTCTGTGGAAAACCATTCTTAACATAGAAATATCTTAGGCGAAGCAACATGGTAATCCTCAAATTCTATATCATTTCAATAGTACCATAAATTAACATATAATTTTACACTTTTCTAACTCCTAAAGTTGTCTAAACTGACCTCTGATACCAACTATAACGGTCTGGAATTACTTCCAATGGACTATAATTGATACCTATCAGGGCACTCCATGGGCGGCTACACCCCCTGGGCGGGACACACCACCATCCCCAGTGGCATCCATTTCCTCATGAAGCCCTTGGGCGGAGAGCCATGCTTCGTCCAACGCTCACATGTGAGAGTTCCCAAGGATCGGATACATCTACCTCCTTTGCCTCTGATACCAACTATAAGGACCCGGCCTTAAACATCTCTTAATATTGAATTAAATGAATAATTCACATTGAGGATCTTTTCAGGTTTAGAGTTTTAGAGAATTAGAACATAACTACTACATCTCAAAAGATTACAAAGTAGACACTTCAACTAAGTTTCCATAGAATAAAAAAAACTCATAAAAAGAAACATGTCTAGTTCCAAGTTTTATATAGCATGACTTTCCCTTGATCACATCATTGACCCTATTCCACATTAGGTCTTGTGAAAAAATTTTCAAAAACAACTTAGGGTGAGCATAAAGAGCTCCGTAAGGGATACACAAAGAATGAAAACTGTTTGTTTATCAAAACAACAAGTAAAACATGTATACTTTATCAAAGTAATACTTTTCACCATTATGAAGAAGTAAAAACTCTTCACCAAATAAAATATCAATACTTACCCTTTTGTAACCAATAGATTACCATAAAACCCATAAAATGATCACATAACATATAAAGGTATCTTGGGACATAAACATACTTAAGTGGAATAACCATACAGTCGACTTCCACACATATCACTTAATGGAATAGCCATACGGCCAACTTCCATACATAGTTAATGGAATAGCCATACGACTGACTTCTATACCCAATGCATTGGAGGATATAACGTAACCACCCATCCTGGTATTCACGGCACCACCCGTTATATGGTTTATCACGTAACCACCCGTCAAATGTCCAACTACCATTATAAAAATCATAAGACATAAAACAAATATAATGGAAAGAAAACATTTCCACACTTTGATCGCAATATATAACTTAAATATATTGACATAACAAATCCATTATAAAAACCATTTTCAATACAAAAATACATAAAAGAGTATATGGTATTTATTTCATTTAAAAAAAACCTTACGGCTTGTTCCGGAAGCCAAAGACCAAATAATACTCGCGGCGGCGGAAAACGTCGATGTCACCGCGTAAATTAAAAGAAACATTCCTTTTTATCATTTTGTAAATCACTTCGTAGAAAAAGATTCCTTTTTTATAAAAGTAAAAGTCAAAGGGGTTTATACACCGTATCAAATAAAGTTGGGTATAAAAATAAATATGCCTCAATGAAAGGAGATTGTGACGAAGTCCCTTACCTCGGGTCCGACTTGACTCGATCGTTCTTTAATGTCCTGAATAATAAACATGAGTTAATTTATACATGCTTAAGAAACTTCTTCAAGTTAATTATCACTTTTATATCACTTATTATCATGTTATAAACATTATTTAATCATTTATGTTAATAATGTTTGATTTGTCGATACTTGGTTCTTCAGTCGAAAGTGGACTTCTTACAATTACATGTTGTTCGTGTGGTCAAAGGTTCATTATATCCAAAATGATATTCATGATTTGCATATCATATATATCATATATACCCATCATATACATGTATTTATAATATTACATAATCATTTATAGGTAAGAAATAAAATGCAACGTTCATGGAGACGGTAAGCCGTACGTACGCATGAACGCTACTTTCATTTCTATGTCATATTAATGGAATTAAAACTAAATGAGAGGTATGTATATTTTAATTCCATAATTATATTAATCATTTAGATGTAACATATATCATATATATCCATTATATATATGTACTTATAATAGTACATTACATTTGGGGATAAGAAATGAAATGCACCGTTCATGGAGACACTAAGCCGTACGGACACATGAACGCTACTTTCATTTCTATGTCATATTAATGGAATTAAAACTAAATGAGAGATATGTATATTTTAATTAGAGAATTATATTAATCATTTAGATGTAACATACATCATATATATCCATTATATATATGTACTTATAATAGTTCATTACATTTGGGGATAAGAAATGAAATGCACCGTTCATGGAGACGGTAAGCCGTACGTACGCATGAATGCTACTTTCATTTCTATCTCATACTTTAATGGGAATAAATAATAATGATATAGAGGTATATTATAATTCCAGTTTAACATCATTTATAATAACTTTAAATCCATCCTTTATATGTCCCACATATGGCATTAACGAATCAAATCACTTTGAGGGGGCGGTAGTCCGCACTTCCAAAAATGAAATTATCATGTTTACCCACAAGGGAAACCATAGAGGTATATCACAAATGAAAAATAAAGAAGCATAAGGGAAACATAAACATAATATATATCATATATAAATATAGTTACATCTTAATGGCCACCATTAAAGGTGTTTAAAAGAAGATTGTACAATCATCGTTTTGTGAGGCAGAAATTCACCCACCCCAGAAACAGTATGTTCGTTAACCATTAGATGTAGATGTGTGTAAGTGTAGCTCGAATGATTATTATAAAAACATCCTAGTATATTTAAGATACTGGAGTTGTTACAAAATAAATGAATAAAAAGTGTTTAGGGGGTTGGAGAAGCAAAATAAAACAAAAGAACACAAGTGAACACATTACCTCAAAATCGGGTAACTCTCTTAGATTTGAGCTCAAAGGCTTCTTTGTGAAGACTTCTGCCCAAAGTGAGTCTTCAAGGAGTAATAGAGAGATGTGTAGAGACAAAATGGGCAGGATTTGGCCGAGACAAAGGCTTTGTAAGTGTGGGTAAAGAGGTAGAGGTGGGGGCCTTTTATAAGAGGAGAGGAGGGGCACTCTTGGAAAGTAAAGAAAAGTTACTTTATTTTAAAATGATATTCAGATTTAAGAGGTCCCACATTGATATAATTCGAGGATAAGGTGATAAGAGTTCGAAATATACATATCCAATAGGTTTTGTACATGTTTAGATCATTTATTTTACATTATCTTTTCATTATATTTAAATCCATTATTAATGAGGTAATCGCTGCATCATCATGATGTCATAAATAATTTAATATATTTAATGTCTAAAAATTATAAAAAAAATATCATGATGTATGAAATCTTTTTATATTTCTAATTAATATTTATAGTCAAAAATATGAATTTTATAACCTCGTGTAAAAATTGTTTTAGTAAAACATATCCTGTTTGTGTCATTTTTACTTTTACATTAAATAAAACGTTATTTATGCCATTTCCCAACCAAAGTGGCTCCATGGGGTCCCCAAGTTTACCCATGGATTGTCTTGGTCGTCCATGACACATATAATGAGTTTAGTACATGTGTTAAGCTCATCTCATATTATTAAAACATTATTTTTACCTTAAACTATACTAATTATCTCTAATCGCGATTAAGAACTTAAAAGTTACTATTCACCAAAAAATTATTTTAATCTCATTGAACCACATTTTATTTCTTAATTAAACAATGTATGCCGGATTTTTGAAATTAAAAACACAGAAGTGGTAAAATTTCATTTAAACGAAAAATCAGTTTTTATAAGTACCACTTAGTAGTTTCACTATTCATCAAAAATTGATGTTTTTCAGAAAAATACCAAAAATTCACCCTAAGCTATATTTGATATTCAGAATTCAAAAATGAAGTCTATTTTACAAAATTAAAAACATATAAGTCACATTAATTAATTTAATAGTTAATTCCCGATGTCATGACAAATAGTGTGTTTTTATGAAACAATAAGTTTCAAAAGATTTATACTTGTTTATGTTTGATTTCAAAGTGAAATTAATTCCAACGACCACTATTGGATTTAATGGTAAAAATATTTTCTAATTTCACTTTAAAAAAATTAAAAATATAATCTAATAATATAAATAAATTAGATTAAAAAGAGGTTTTGAATTAAAATACAACATTTTACACTATTCATTAAAAAATGAACTCTATCAGAAAGATACCAAAAAATTAAACAAAGTAAATTATGATGTCCCGATTCTAAAGAAGAGTTTTATTTGGTCCAATAAAATGTATAATAGTGAAAAAAACTATATTTAATGACGGTTCTCCATCAAAAGAAGATAAGTGAACCTTTAGTGAAAATTAGGGCATATATGCCTAAAATTTAATTGTTTCCGTATTTTAAGCCTTTATATTTTATTAGATAAAAGTAAAAACATTTAAAAAACATATATAATCATATTTTAGTTATTTATATCCTTTCCCACCAATACAACGGCTACGTGTGTACTATCATTTAAAATAATATTATTTTATTACCAGTGTGCAATGTAAGATTTCAATGAAACTCTTTGTTGCGTATCGGGTATGCTATCGAACATAACAACCCCTTTAAAGTAAAATTAATATTTAATTTGTAAATAATAATAAATATGAAAATTATTTATTCTTTATTTACTTGGGATTTCACAATTATAATTTATCAATATTTTTATTCCCATAAAAGGTATAAGTTATTTTAAAACCAAATAATTGGGAACTCCAGAATATATCATCATATAGTGAGAGTTTTTGTCTATTGATGTTAGGATAACACCTGGGAATGGTGATAACAATATATCATGATGAATAAAATAACAACACAAAAAAATAGTAATTTTGAATAATACATGTAATATAATCTATTTTTATCTGAAAATTATTGTTTTAGTGATGTTAATGGTCATGAAAAATTTAAAATATAAATTGAATTTATGTTTAGAAATCCATGAATAATGGTGTATCTTTCATGTTAATGTTCATAAAAAATGATTTTATTTTAAACTCATGCATCAATGACCATTGATTCATCTTTTAAATTAATGAAATTCGGTCCAATTATTTTGATTTTAGTGTTCTACATAAAAAATTAATGATGTTACTTTTAGTTTATGCACTATGGAAAATATTTTTTAGATATGTTTGTAGGTATAAAAACAAGATCTAAACATTGGAAAGAAATTTGGAATGTACTAAATGGTGGAAATAGAAAAATGATGGTTTTTTGGATCTTATTCAAGATTTTCCATTTCTATTTTACCTATAAATTTGGATATGTGGATGGTAGGTGGGGACACACACTAGGATAAAGGGTAATTTATATCTTGATTTTTTCAATTAGAAAAAAATGGATTGATCTATGGATTAGTTAGATTCTTGGTGGATATGGTGTATGTTAACATTAGAAAATAAACATGAAACTAGAAATAGGGAATATTATGGATCTATTAAATGGATTATCTATTTTATTAACTACATTAATGGGTTACTATTTAGGGTGATCTAGGTGCATCAAATATTAGTAAAATGATAAATGCACGACTCTAATTCTGATTATGTGAGAACTATATTGAGGAGATCGTGAATGCTATAAGAAATCTCAAACTAGGTACTTGGGAAAATTGGACAATAATTAAATTATCTAAGGACTAGTTATTAGTAAAATTATGTAATAATTGGGAATCATGAGGTTTCACACCACTATTACTGAATAACCCTCATTAAAATACCATCAACTCTGTTTTAGTGATGAAAAGTGAAATGTGTTATCTAATATGTCCTCAATCATACAAAGAAACAATATCCTTTTATAAAATAACATTTTCGTGGGATTTTATCTAAATAACACATGAGTGGTGTTTTTTATGGACTAAGTATGGAAACATGTTACTTGATGTTCCAAGGAGATTATGGAAATTCTCATCATTCAATTGGTTCCCAAAGGGGACACATAGAATTAATATTATAGAAAAGGGATTCTGGTAGCTATATTACAATATTAAACTAGAATTGGAACCTAGTTACTATTAAAAACAATAGAGGAACATCAAATAGTGGAACATGGTTCCTTGTACACAAGCACAATGAATATGTAATGTGGAATTCTTCCATTAAATAGGGATAAATCCACAAATACATCAAATGGGGATCATGGTAGGGGTGTAAATGTATTCTATATAATTATTTAATATTTTTAATTCCATTGTAGGTTTCATATAATTTCTCTATTAATGATATTTGTGTAAGAATCATATTATTCTAGATATTTCAAGGATTGATTTTTCTATTCAATCATTTATTGGGTTCCCCCCTCTTTTATTCTTCTATGGATAGCTATCACAGACCTAGATCCTCTATATAAGAAATATAATTTCAAATTTCATCCAATATATCATGAATCATACTACTCAATATAATTCATTAGAAAACATATTCAATATTTAATAAATGGTTAGTGGTTTAAATATATTATGATACATATTTAATAATTTTTTATGAGTTTTGATATGATTTCCTTTATTACAAAATTATTTATGTATGTTTATTTGTTTATTTTTTATCTAGAATAAAATGGAATATTTAATGTTTGGTTACAATAAATCTATTCAAATATTTCATCTATTAAATTAGTATATTTAAAATATAATAATTTAAATAAATGTGTTCTCATAATGAAAGAGAATTAAAGGGATTTACTTGACAACAAAATTTATATTTTTTCATATGGATATAATTTATTTTTGTTTACCTAGTTTTTATCCCATACTTATCTTGAATGCTTTATAATATGTTTGAACATTATAAATATAATATATGAATTCTTATTTCCCATGCCTTTTAATTTTCATTAAAAATGTATTAAACTACAATGATTTGGGTAGGTATTTATAAAAGTTGGTCAGAAAATTGTAGGATTTAAATTAGATGAATTAATTGTATTTTAATGTTTCTCTAAAAAATCTAGAAGATTATTTTATGATTTAAATTTCATTAAGGTATTGTATATATTTATTTTATTCGACTAATAGAACATATCTGTTTTTGTTTTTTATTTTGTCATTTGATTAGTGTTAGAAATCTATGGCATAGAATGTTTCATTAGTAAAGATATTTCACAACCTATATTTAAATATTTTTTAATATATTTCATGGAATATCTGTTTTTGGAATTTATTTTGATTCAAATATTGTTATTCAGTTTGAATTTCATGTAATATACATATTTGGGTTTATTGTTATGTTTTCATATTATAATTATGAGATTAGTATATTTAGTTCTTTAATATCCTTAAATGGTAGAATGTATTTCATATATTCTTTGGATGTGATTTACAGTTTTATTAAAACTAGGAAAAATATGATTCAAAAGGTAAAAATTTGTCTCTAATTTATTAATGGAATATTAATTTTTTGAATGTAATTATTTTCAGAAAAATGGGTTTTTAAAAAAATTTGAATTTAATTAATAATTAAACAACCTTGATCATTTTTCTATAAATAATATAATATTTATTAATGTACATGTGGTTTTTTAGGAATGGGGAAAATTGATTTTGATACATTGTTCCTACTATGATGAAATGGAAACAACATAATCAATAAATTTCATTGGAATTTTAATTATGCAGTATTTTATTATGGTGTAGAGTTTCCATTTTACATATTGTATTACATCACATGAATCCTTCGATTATAATTTCTATATTTTATAATAATTCATATGTTTGGGATAACCCAAAAATGGAATATAATCATTATGTAAAAAATTTTATCTTGAATTAATGTGTTCTGAAATAAATAAAAGAATATATTTTATATTAAATCATTTAAAAAATTATAAATTAGTAATTATATTTAATAAATTTTGATTTTAAATAAAAACACCATATAAGGGATTTATAGGATATGCTAAAATATGGTGAGGAGAACTGATGAAAACTAGCACAAGTATTTTTGGGTTAAATTTTTTTATAATTCCCAACTAAATTTAGTTATATAAGTGGGATAATGTGCATTTAATATATATCAGTTTAACAAATTCTTGTCAGTGAATTTGGGCTTACATGGTTTATTTGACGGGTGTATTTTATTTTTATAAGTAGTATTGAATTTGTTCCATGTGACACAGTGAGTTTCATGGGCATAAATATGGCTCTATATTTTTAATTTGGGATCTTGTGCGGGATCATTAAATAGGATTGTGAGTTTCATTGGTTGATGTGCTTCCATGCAGCTGACAGTGAAAGATTTTTTTTTGAAAAATTAATATTTAACACAAAATTAAAGGGGGGATGCTCCACTTTTATTTTCAATTCCATGGGACACATAGGGGAATCCAATATGGTGGTTATTTTGAGTATTTCTCTATATTAATGTCATACATTTTAACTTTAGACGATTATTTCATGAATATATAGTAAATCACTCTTATTTCCCTTATTTTTTAACATGTCCTAACTCCTTCTTCACATTTATAGGGTTCATTTAAAAATATGGTTTTCTATATAAATTAAAAACCCCAAAATCCCTTAGTAATTTTGTTATTAATAGGGAAAAAATCATTTTATATAACAGAAATTAATCCATAACTGATGGTGGTGCCAATTGTTTTTCAATTCTAGTTTTTTTATATCTACATATACCTTTCTATATAATTACCTTATATGGTTAGGTGTCTTAAAATGAATATATTTTTCTAAAAATATATTCTTCCATACATTTTGATTGGTATAGGGTGAAATTATGGTTTCTATATGTGAATTTATATAAATTATTTGATTAATTTAATAATTAATTTTATTCCATTTTTTCAGGAAAAGGGGGAGGTGTTTTATAATAATAATTAATTTTGGTTGTTCATATGATGTACATATTATGTTCATAAACATTATACAATGTTTTATGAATAATATGTGGAATGATATTTTATGAATGTTTATGTCATAATTTAAATAGTCTTATTGAAGTATTTTTATAATTTTTTTTATTTAAAATTTATGTTCCTAGCCAATTAGAGCAACATAATAAATGGTTTATTATTTATTGAATTTTATTCCTTCTTTAAATAACACCCATTTTGTGGGGAAATTAACAGAAATGATTATATTTCATTGAAAATAAGTAATTAAAATGAAATAAAGGTTTATTATATTATTTTTGGAAGTATTCATATTCATGGATTTTGGTGATTCCTCCTAGGAAACTAATCATACATATTCAGGATCCTATAATACGCACCATTATTAGATTATGATATCATCAAACATAGTAGATGAAATAGTGTATATCCTTAAAAGGTCATCACGAGTAATTGGAAACACTATCACTGACATATATTATTATACATTCCATCATCGGTTCATGGGAGCATATATTATAACTATAACTATAAAATATCAAATTATTATCCATTTATTTTTTCATGATTCTTATGATGGTAGTCTAGTTAGGGTTATCCCATAGGAAGAAGTAATATTATGAAACACGAGGATCCTAGCCATTTACAAAAGATATCCTCCAATGGAATTCTTTCTGGATTATTGTTTGTAATTTTTTTAAAAATTGTTTTTTATATTTATATAATGTTTTTACCATCTATATATATATATATTATTATATTAAATATTCATATATAGTTTTTATTAAACGTATTTTTAAATTTTAATTACTTCATGATACATTTAATATAAAATGGGAATTTATATATATAATTCTTATTTGAAACAAGTTTTTTAATGGAAATGGAAAGTATTGATTCATTAGGGATATTCTACAGGATTTTTTATCACATTCGACAAACCCACAAATAGTTTTGTGTTTATGTAATATTTTCTTTTTGGGGTTTATGTTTTTGTTATGATTTATGTGAAAAGTTTCTACTTCTTAATCACAGAATTGTTTTAGAGCATTAGGGGTGGTTTCCTAAGACAATTTCTATCTAGCACATGGAGTTGACATGTATTTTATTTTTATTACATTTCCTTTGTATTGTAGACATTATTTAAATTTTCATTGGTATTTTTTTTAATGATTTAATGGACTTTTCGTTGTTACATTACCTCCATATTATGTAATAAATGGTAAATTGTTACCATTATCTCATAAGGTACCTTTGTTCTTGTTTCTGGACCATAGTGAAAAAAATGTGCTTTCCAATTTCTTTCACATCAGTTCTAGTATATTGGTTAGGTATCTAGGTTTTTATGTAAAATTTATATAGTTAAAATAATAAAAACACATATCTCTACCCTTCAACAATGTAATCATGGTTTGATGTATTGTTCTTATTACTATATTGAGTGCTTTCTATGAACCAGTGTTCAAGGAATTATTTTTTTTGAGTGATACATCACCTCTATAAAACATCTTATAATCAATAAATTGATTTTTTAAATCATATATGAAAATGGTTCACTACACATGATTCTAGAATTTTATTTTCTTTGAGGGTTTTTTATGAAACATAATATTCTATATATTATTCTGGATCACTCCACATCTTATTATTTTTATATTATAAAAATTGTATAAAAATATTTAGTAAAATATTGAAACATTAATGGGTTGTAATACAATGTTGATTGAATAATTTGAAAGTATTCTCAACCATTTCAACATATCTTTTATCTTTCACAACATACCTTAGTTATTGGATTCAAATCCACTTCATGTTTTTAGGTTATATACTGCTTGATCTATTAACCCTAATTTGTTTATTTAATTTCTTATTATACCTATATATTTATTATTTAGTCCCATTAACACTACAATACCACCCTTTATACAAAATTAATAAGATTGTAATTAATAAAAAGTTAGTATTTTGTTGAATTTACCCTTCAATAGATTATAAGAATTATTAATTATTCATATCTTTCACATTATTTAATAAATCTTAATTATAAATGTTTTTTATACTTTGATGAGCCTTAAAATAAAATTCTACAAGAAACTCGTTTTTTTTATTTTAAACAAACTCACATGATTAAACATCACTAAACCCATTAATTCTCAAAAATATATATACTAAATTATCCATATAGTTGTCAATGCCTTAATTTTATCATATTCTTTTAGTATATAATGTGTAAATAATATAATACTTTTGACCATCGTCATGATTTTTTTAAATGCTAAAATAATTAATTATCATTATTATTTTTCTTCCAAATTATTAATTCATTTCTCATAAAAACCATGATTTTAATTATGAAATATTCAACATAGAAAAACCTGTACAAATAGTATTTAAATATTCCATTAATAAATTATCTTACATAAGCTCTGAATTTTGATCAATCAATTCACTTTCCCAATCCCATGGGTATACTTATTACTTCTATATATATTACAATAACCTTGATGATGTAGGGACCAACCCCGTATCTTAAATCCAATTTCATTAATTATAATCACTAACATATTTTTTATTATTATAATGAATGATAATTTTAACTAGCCACCATTATGTTCCACATGGGTCTACTATAAAAAGTGTGTTAAAAAAATAAAATAATTATATAATTAAATTATTTAAAAAGAAACCTACCATTATATGCACATTTTATTTTATATTGTTTTTTATGAAAAGTGACTTTGAAAATTTACAATACATATCTTTCTCTTTATTCAATGGTTCATCATTAATAGATGATTTGTGTTCATTAATCCCAAATTTTTTGAAATCAATATATATAATATATTTGATTAATAATTATTTCCTTTTCATATTTATCCCATCCAAATTTTATATGTAATAAATGTGTTATTTAATAGATTAGTCAAGAAAAATCATTATCCTAAGGGGATGAAATCATTTTATTAAATTTATTCAATATAAATCAAAATAATTCCTTTACAAATTTTGAGTCATATTTTTTTTCCATAACATTATATAGAGATAACAATATTAATCCCTATTATAAAATGGTTGTTTACTATTTAGTCAACACCCATACACACTAAGAAAAATAAAAACATTGTTTTGATTATATTAAAAATCATATATTTAAAATATCACTTTTTTACTTGTATGACTTTAGAATATATTGATTATTATATATTGAGCCAGATGTTGAGGCAGAATGAGATTCTCAGGCCCGATGATCTTCCGTGTTGATATAATAAATATATAAAATATAGAATATCACAACGTCTTATTTTTCAGAAATAATGGAATAAATACTTTATAGAGTCTCATATCAAAAATTTATTAATACTATTTAATCGAGAATTCAGATTTTACCCATGAAATTACAAAAACATGGAGGGTTTTTGGAACTTGTGTTAGGAAGATTATGGGAGTAATAAAAATTAATTTAATAAATTTATTGATTAATTTTTTCCATATTTACATAGACTTATTTCCTTCTATATAATTAAATTTATATCCAAATTTTAGGTTTATCTACATAACTCTTTAAATTTGAGTGCAAATCATAGTGGAGAATTTGGGGATCTTGGTATCCTAGATCCGCAATCAGAGCACTTCTAGGATCTCCTACACCACCTGAGTTCATCAGTCATAATAAATAAGAAAAAAACATTCTTTATAATAGATAGATCCCAACATGATGTTCTTTATGTGTATTTAACACTATTTTAATACTATAATGAACAAGAATCAATTATTCTAACATTATGATTCATGATCTGATCATGATATTGGGATATGGGTTTATCATCCTATAAATACAAAATTTGATATTTCTTAGTTATTCAGAATAGTTCATCATTCATATTTCAATGGATTGTGGCCAACATGAACAATATTTAAATACCAATCCTAATGTTATTGGTTTAAAATTTTCACTCCCTTTTCATTATTTAATAATCCTCAGTGTTCAATTTGGATGGTGAATTAATAGATACCTGGTAAATGATCATTTCAAATCTATAATTGGGATGATAGATCATTACCACCTATATGGGATGGATATTGATGGAATGGTTGGGGTGAATGGTGAATGTCTATTATTATGTTTATATTTCAATATAAATAGTTACTATTTGGTGTGGGGAGTGAAATATGGTGAGGGATTAGTAAATTCTTGAGCAGTTAGGATGATAGAAATCTAGCCACCAGTAATGGATGTTCATTTTTGAACATATATAAATGGTTATTAGTATATTATTCAGTGTATGTTATGGTGTCAGTGGTGTGATTGATCATTTGGAAAATCTAAAATTTCTATAAAAATAAGAACTACAAAACTTGTAGTCCATTAAACATAAGAAATGTCTTCTATCTTCAACATCATTCTATTTTATACACAAATAAAAATATCCCATGTTGTGTCACATATGTTATAATCTATGTGACATTTTTCTGGAATCTCAGTAGGTACCCTTTGGTTATGTATGAATAGACATGGAAAATCACAAAGGAATGGAAAGAGTACACTGACATGAGAAGGTAATGGTACAGGTATACGTACATTGGAATGATTATAGTACACTAGTATAGCCCGATCTATAAGGGAAGGACAATTGTACATGATCACATGCTAGAAGCACACTCTCTTCCGATCAACCTCTACACCCAATGTATCCTCGGAGAACACCCCATATATAAGGAGTATTACATGCGGTGTGAGACGGTGAGGCAAATGGTGACCTAGGGTAGTTAGGAGATTTGATGTACCCCTTGAAAAATCCATGTAACTTTCACTAGGAATGTTGAGGCCCTCCATATATTCAGTTTAGATAAGTATATGTTCTATATGTTCTGTTGCTCCATCACTATGAGGGTACAATGTGGCATTACATCCCCAACATAGGATTTTTATCCCATTTATCAGTTGGTCTTGGATAAATATTTCATGAATCCCTCTATGATGCTAGATAAGGGATCCTATATCAAATAATTTTTTATATATGAGGGTTGATAAATATTCGTGACTAACATATATGGATGTGTGATACCCTACATAGTAGTTTATTCAAGATAGTTTTTTTGTATCTCCCATGAGCACTGAGTGTGATCAATTATTTGTGTATTGGTAATATTAGAGAATCTATGCATAAATCCTTGTAAATTACCTAATTTCAAGGCCTATTTGATAAAATCCATTAGTGATGACATAGTTTGTTGAGTGAGATCTGCTAGATGAGTGATAACTTGAATCCCTAAGAAATATCATGTGGCTGAGAGTATGCTTGAGACAACTTTGATAAATGGAGTATTTGATAAGTATATATACGTTTTATTGTTCTTATTATTATTGTTTATATCATGTTTAAATAAAATATTATTGGTTGAATACTCTCTTGAAGTTTAAATTTTGTGATTTTGAGGTGTCCTAATGGGTATTGTTATACTAACCAATTCATGGGATCCTCCCTCACATGTCATGTCTTATAAATATTAATGGTATTTTTATATTATTATTGGAGGACTAAGATCATGTGGAGAATATTGATCTATATTGAACTTGGATATACAAGGAGTTACATTTTATTGATGTTCCCTCATTTTGAGTAGGTTGTACTCTTTAGATTTTTCATTGGGGTGACTTTATCACTTATGCTTGAAAACTTTTTTCATACTCTGATTTTTTGGATTTAATTTATGCATTCATTCCATTCTAAAATATATATTTTTTTTATCATTATGAAACATATAATCAGTTAGATATGTTTGTGTGTGTGTGCGTATAGGTAACTTAGTATAAGTTTTACCTTGTGTTTTATATTCTTACTCAGCTCTAACCATAGTATCCTAGACTATTCAAGGGTGGATTGTGGTTTCACACTAAACTTATAGCCAGAAAGGTGGGAACTAGTTGTTCAGTTCATGATAGTGATATTTTAAAGGGGTTCATATTAGGAACAAATTCGGAATATTTTCTAGTTGTGAAGTATTAATTAGGACTAATTGAAATAGTGTTAAAGTGTTCTGAGTTTATCTCTCAGGAAATTAACTAATGTGTCAGTATAACAACTAACATATCCATTCACTAGTCTATTAAAAACCCTTATTTTGACTCAGTACATACATATAGAGCTTTCACAGAACAAATTGTTATATGTATCATATAGGTAAGGGTTTTGTGTTTCCTGTTTTTCTTGTGTCAGGTCCCTGATATTGAATCTGAAAATGGAACATATTGATTTCATTTGAAGTTACCATGAAGGTGATAGTCAAATAGGACTCAAAAATATTATTTTATTGAAGATGAACATAGTGATATGTATTTTTTGAAGTTATCTGCATATAAGGTGTTACCATTAGGTGGTTTTATAGTTTTTCAAAACTCATTGAGAAGTATGATTTTCTAACAATTCTTACTAAGGATGTTCAAAGGATAAGAAAAATCAATTATTTTTAAAAGTATTGACTTAATAGGTTTTAGGTTGATCCTAAAACCCATGAATATGAGTAATTTATATATTTATTTACCATATTTATACAACTTATGAGGACACCTCCATATGATATTGTGGTAGGAGAAGTGAGACTTCATCATGGATCAATGGGGGAAATGGTAGAGTATAGTGACTCAAACTGGTGATGTAATTTCTATATCTTGGAAAACTATTGAGTAACACTTCATGGAAGATATTTTCCAATACCCATTATGATATGTTTATATCTATATGATATTCAAATTCTATAGAGAAATATGCCAATATTTGAGTATTTATTTCCCCTCACCAAATTCTCAAGATAAACTATGGGTATTCTTCAAGAATAATTTTTATGGGAATGAAACAGAAAGTAGGTCAAATTACAAGATATCTTGTCTATATTGGTATCTTATATAATTCCCTCATATGGTGGAGTTATTAAGATAAACATAGTGGAAGAGATATTTCTTGGTGGGAAGACCCTTATAGTGGGAAGTTGTCGTGGGAACAAAGTATCTAAGATCATGAATTCTAGAAATCAATTACTGAAATATATAATTGATCATATGAGTGGATTAATGATATTATCCTAGGATATAGGTTATCTATTTCAAGTCACTATATATGGTCTTTTATTATTAGAGAGCGTTGGAGTCCCTGTTTTAATAATCAGTCATATATCCCTTCAGATTGTCCAAATCCTCGTACAACTAACAGAGAGATTCATTGTACATCCTAGGAATGGATAGATGAATGAGTAGGGTGGTCCGCATAGTAGTATAAGTAGTTATAGATTATGGAGTTTATATAATAGTGAAATATTTTATGACATATTTTTACCACCATCCCTAGGTGGTCTGACCAAGGATCAGGGAGATAGTGGATGTGTAAAAGGAAAATTGTAGCCCATAAAGAACTACGACCTTTAGAATCCTAATATATATTATATAATGGTATTTTTATTCCATAATTTATCAATTATATTGATAAAATTTGGATAATAAAACTATTTTCTTACCCCTTCTCTCGTTCAAGACTAAGTGATTCTCTTTGAGCCCATGACTGGACCCTTGTGGTTGGAGACTCCAACCAGAGAAGATTCATTGATCAATCACTATTTTCTATAGTGTGTCTAAAATCATGGAAGAGATATCATAAAATGAGATATCATTATTGTGGGTATGAATGGACACAACATTATCTTACGTATAAAATACTTATCATCTATTTATTCCCAAATTAACTATTTCAGGATGAGGATATGTTGTTTCCTCATTATAAGTATGATGATTTCCTTCGTGGGTTTGAATGAAACTCATGTAGATAATTATGGTCTCATACACATGATAAAAAATAAAATTAATCAAAATTTGTATAGATAATACTTTTAGTAGGGGATTTTATATTACTTCTTCTTCCTACAAGGGTTGCGATGTATGAGGACATATTTACAGAAGATGTTTAGGATTACCCCCCCCCCCGAGAGATACACATTTGAAATAAATTTTACCAAGGTACTTCCCCAATATCTATACCATAATATTAGGTATAACATTAAGAAAATTGTTATATAAAGGTGTTATTTTAGGATTTTTAGTGGAAGTAATTTATTAGTCCAGTTGTGTTATCTTGGGAATCCCCAATGTTTTTCTCTAGAAGGGAAACTTGATCATGATTTTATTTATAGATTAAAAATAAATGAAATATGTAATAATGATGAATAAGTTTCCACAGTCACTAATTGAAACCGACATAAATTAATTGAGAGGGTCATGATGGTTCATAAGGAAATACCTTAGATGATATTATCAGCAGGACTGTGTATGATATGTAGATTTACCAAATATTGTGTTCGGATGCTGTTACGATCACTATGAGTTCCTAATAATACTTTTTGACACGAAGAATTCACTAGTGAGGTATCTGAGACTCATTAACACGATCATTCTTTCAATCTGGGGAAATTTTTTGTTGGAATTTATCAATGAAATTCTTATTTAATCAATAACCGGGGAGGATCACACAAGACACTTTAGCATGGTCCTAAACATTCTCTATGAGAACCATCTATATGGTATTCTCTCAAAGTGTCTATTATAGATTCAAGAAATCTAATTTTTAGGACTCAGTATAGGGTCTGGTAATATACCCTAGTGATGGATGAGCCAGTGTGATCTTGGGATCCACTTAAGAGCATGATGGAGGTTCAAATATTTCTAGGGTTGGAAGGATGTTATAAGAGAATTGCACCCAATTTATCTTGGAAAGTTTGACCATTGATGACATTGAACCAGAAGCGATATTTTTCTATGTGAATAGAAATGTTTAAAAAGGATTAATGGGAGTTTTCATAGAGTCTAACGAGTTCCCCATCATTAGTCATCCAAATTATTGTATATAGTATTTAGTGCTTTCTGATTCCTGTAGGACCATGGCTAGTTATGGTATAATTCTGAGGAAGGAGATAATTGTCGATGTGTACAGATATTTGAGACCACATGAGAAAAAAACATAACCCATAATCTAGTGTTGGATGTGGTAGTCATCACCATAAATATGGGGTGACACTACCATAGAAGTGAGCGATTTTTCATCTATTTTGACCAAAATATTTTCCTGTATATATTCTCACAAAATAATTTTAAAATGTGATATAGTAGGTGGGGAGTGTTCCTCTATGACTCATAATTATATATAGCATATACTCTTTGTAAGGGGAATATTCCTATTACCTAATAAGGATATATTATATTCATTTCATAAATGAGGTGTTAGAGTAATTAGTTTAGTTGGAGTTTTCCTATATGGATGAGGATGTTGTGGCATATCTACATTCAAGGGTATTTACCCCTACAACTTATAAAATGTTTTAGGGATGGTAATATTGAAAATAAAAACCATGAGACCCAAAAAAATTATATATCCATTGGATGTGATCCTGATGGATTTTATGTAGGTGAAGAGAACTTCATAATTTTTTGAGGAAAAACCATAGTAGGAGTGTTGTTTTTTAAGTGATTATAATATAATTTCATTCATCCACCATGGAGTTATATCAAGGTGTGGATATGATAGACCAAGATGTTCAATGTCAATTATTCAGTCTAGGATTATAGATGTGGGCAGCATTGTTCGTCTCTCTATCCCGTAGATAACATTAGGTGAAAGATGAGCATCATGATCTGGTGTGTTTAGCTCATCCCCTTGAGGGTACATAATAAAATATGGATTGTATATCAATAAAATTATTGATGAGGATATCATGAAGGATTATAGTAAATAATTCTGTCCAGATGATTGAATAATAAGTCACTCTATATACACAATTCCTATTTATCAGAGTGTAGTGTTATGTAGAGATGATGAGAATCTATTACATGCGTATGATAATATTGTATCATTGAGTTCCCTCAATGATTTTTTTGTACCATAATGATTACTTCACATCTTTATTGTGTAGTAGATTGTGGGAGACAATTGGGACTCATTTGTGTCTAAGCTTGGAATTTTACCAATAGACTGACATTCAATCAAACATACCAATTAGGTTCTAGAGGAGAAAAATTAGGCTTTCACGTTGGATATTTTCCATTGTTGGGAGGATCAACTACCCTTTGTGTAGTTTTCATACGACAAAAAATACCATTGAAACTTTTTTATGGAAAAATTCAATGAAAATTATGGGACACCATGTTTTTCACCCCAATATTTGATTGATCGAGGGGAGTAAGAACTTAGGGTTTCATAGATTGTGTGGGTGATGATAGAGAGGGTGCATATCATCCAAAAGAAGAATATAACATATCAGAGCCCTCATAAGTCTCATTCAAACCAATGAAGGATGCCTTTAGAGTTGAAGGAGTGAGACAATATATTTCTAAATGCATCACCTCAACATGGATTGAGTATATTTTTATAGGGGTGGAAATCTATTTTGAGATTCACTGTCCCTTTCATGTTACTACATAGGGTCGGTGAGTTAGTGTACCACTTGGAACTACCTTCATATTTCATATCGATGTGAACATTTATTAGGTATATTAATGAACCATTTTATGTTATTTAATGGGGTAAGTTGGACATTTAAAAAAGAGAAACCATTACTGGGTACCCGGTAATGGTCTAGGTTCAACAGGATAATATCCTTCAAAGGTAAGACATTCCATTTTTAATTTCAATGTGTAAGAATAGTAAACTATAGTAGAGAACCTAGGAGTGGGAGAACCAAATGTGAACCTAATACCCACATAATTTAGAGTAGTTTTTTCTTCTCCAGACAAAAATTCATAAGGTGATGAGAATTTAATTTCACTGTTCCTTCCATGAAATACATATGAAATATGATTAGAATATTTATGGAATCTAGAATTGATAAAACCTGATATTTTAAGGCCCGATGTGCCTTGAAATTGATATAATATAAATATTAAATATATATTCCTTAAATATCCAAAAAGATTTAATAAATAGTGGATTATATCTAAATCAAGAACATTAATTAGAGACCTGATACCATCATTGAATATGAAATTTGGGTTTTACCCTAGGCATGACATTCCCTTGGGGTTCATTGGGAACTTAGATCGGGATTGATTATGGTATAAATAATTTAACATTTTTTTATTTAATTTAAATGAACTATATCCATTTATATAATCAATCTTGTATCCAAATAATATGTTTGTATACCTAAACATATGTATTTGAGAGTAGAGTTTGTATGAGAGTTCGAATAAAACATGATTTTAGATCAATGATTATTGTGTAATAGATTTCACCAATAGCAATGGAGTATGTGTATGTCATCAATAAAGAAAACAAAAAACCATTCAATTTTAGTTATAGATCCAAACAACATGGAAGGATATTGTTTTATGTGGATCTATCCATGTTTTTTACAAATAATGATATAGAATGAACTCATCTAACATTTTCATTCATGTGTTAGTGATGTTATGTGAATATGGAATTAGGTTCATAGAAATAGGAATTCGTTATTACATTAATTTTTCTCTTCAATTTTTATTCAAATGAAAACATATCAAGTCTAATGAAAATATTGGCCGATATTTTTTTCCTAATGTTTTTTTATTATATATTTTTCTCCCCTTTCCTTTTCTGATCATCATCGATGTTCTGTTAGATTAAAAATTCGAAAATAAACCATGTAAATGAACATTGCACTATAATTCCATTAAAAAATGGACTGTTTTCCAGAGTTCATGATTGATATCGATGAAATAATATTGTTATGTGATGATGGTATCTGATTTTTTTAGATTTGGAGATCTTTAGTAGGGGTTTGGCATATTAGGTGATTCATTTTTTGATGGGAGCCAACTTCTGAGTAGTTTTTATTATTACAATACAAACACTAATGAAATAGGGACCCTATAAAATATATATTCATGATAATAAGTTTATTGAGAATCTGAATGGATAGTAGTAGTTGTTTTTGGTGAAAACATGGAGTAGTCTAGAATTTATGCCAAATATCCAATGACGCGACATGTAGTACCAGGAACACACAATTTGTAGTCCCTATTATATTGAATTAGGGGTTCTATTCATAGAAAAATATCAAATTTCATTTTATTAGCTTCCCATGTTCTATAAACTTGTGCTAGTGGCTCGATGTGTACCTGAAGTGTACATGGGAATGGAAATGACCATATACAGACATAGTCAGGTACATGTTCATAACCATGGCACATAAGAATGACCTGAATTAGATGGTCATGTCATGATGCACATGGGAACATGATGAAAATACATTGAGTTCTATCGGACCACTAAAATACGTATGTCACTTGAAAAAATTATATTGATATAGAGGATTATATGTATTGTATGATAATAATATATTGTTAGACTCGAGGTAGGAGAGTCGGGTCACGTAACCTTAGTTCCGGGTATTTACTTTTTACATGCTAGTTCAAGGACCTCTATGCATTCTTTTTATACCTATACCAGTTGAGTGTACGTCCTTGTTCCATCCATACCTTGGTATAACATGCAATTACATCTTTATAATTTGATTTTTATCCCCTCTATAGGATGGACATGGATAGTACTTTCATGAATTCCTCTTTGAGGCCCTATGTGGGATCCTCTTGTTCAACACCTAGAATAATTCTAGAGTTTCAATGCACTTTATTTTTGGTAATATTGTGTCCTTAATTGAATATTTTTTGTTTGTTTCATACCATGGGGGTGTTTGGGTGAATATTTGAGGAAAATGGAAGAAATAGGGCAGTGCATGATTTGTACATGGTTTTCCCTAACTAAGCACTCGTGCCCAGCAAACCGCGAAACCCTATATAGTGGGGATTTTCATAGTTGGTGGATGTTTTGTAGAAATTTTTCCCTATTAAGAGTGACCATTTACCCTAACAAACAAAGAACACAGTTTCATTGCATGGTTTGTTGAAACTGTGTTCCCCTTCCTAGCAAACTTGGTGCGTGAATTTAGTTAGCCTGAAAATTATTTTTAAAGATTCTCGATCCGCCATTTTAACTCCAATTCAACCCCCATTCGACCCTATGGACTCTTTCATGGTTTTGGAGAACTATGGACGTATTCCAAGACCTTCTGAACTCTTTCTTTATGATTCAAAGCAAGGATTGAAGATCTGCACCCCTCTTGGAAAGTGGATTATATCCTATTGGTTTCCAATTCCTTTTCCGTCTCATCGCAGTCAAGAAATGGGTTTTACTTCTTATTTTTATTATATCTAAATCAATGATTTCATATCTACATATATTTTTATAGTATCGTGAATTATTCAATATTGATTTAGGGTTTTATATTCACATGTCATAATATGTCATTTTACTTTTCAAATTTTGGGGAGTTCCATTGACGAGCGTTCTTCATCAAACACGACGTAGGTGGTCTATAATTAAAATCCCAAAGTCATGAATTAAATTATGTGTACATAATTATTGATTTTATAGAGTTTTTATAGAAATTATATTTTCAAATTGAATTAATTAATTTTATTTATTAGTTAATTAATAAAACGTTAAATGTATAAATTAATTTTTTAATTAATTTAAGAGAAATGATGTGATTGTGGAATTTTGGATTTAATAAATAATTACTGAATTTATTATTAAAATATTAAAATTGTGGGATTTTAGGAATAAATAATTATTTAATTAATTATGGTATAATGATATTATTTAATTGTATAACTTTTTGGTTGAATTAATTTATGAGAACTGATGAATTTTGAAATTGATTATTTTTAATAATAAATTTTGTAATTAATTATTAATACTTTATGATTATGATATTAGGACAATTATTTTTTAAAATAATGAGTGAATGTAATGAGAATAATTTATAGGTTAATTAATTAATGGAATTTTTATAACCAATTATATGATAAATTAAATTAAGTGTATCCGGATTAATGAAATATTGAATTAATTAATTGAGTTGTTTTGATTAATTAATTATAGAATTAATTAATGTGATATATATGTATCATTTGATATATTTGATTGATATAGAAAATGACATTTGGGGAACATACGGGTGCTCCAAATACCCATGGGGTCCATGGCATGGTGTTCTAGATCCTAGGGATGCATGAAAATTAAATGGGACATGGACTGATGCTTCAAATACCAATGATGTTCAAGACATTGATATATGATCCAAAAAATCACGTGGTACATGATGATATATGCTTAAAACAGTGCCACTAGACTATCGTTCTAATTAGATATACCCCGAACATGAATGAAATGGATAATGAAGGCATATTTGTTAAATAATTTTTTAATTTATAATGTGAATTGGTTTAGACTATGGCATAGGACAATGTAGGTATTGGGTATCGAGTGACATCGAATACCTAGGGGTTATGTTGTTAATTAAATTATAATTTAATTAATGTAATTTTTTTATTCTATTGCTTCCTTTTATTCCTTATAAAATTTTATACACTGTTATTCAATAGATATAATTATAAAAATCATCAATGGTGGCCTACTGAGTTGTACTCACACCCCACTCAGGCTACCAGATCTGTACCATAATAGATTTCTTGGTTGCTGGATAGGATAAGGGAAATGAAACTGTGTTAGATGGCTGAGTAGGAATGGAGCACATTTTAGGTAACTATAAATTGTTTGGGACCCCCATGTGAGTCCTCAATGTCATTACTTTTGGGTTTGTATTTTGAAACTTGTCACATACTTTATTCGGGCATGTTTTACAGTTTTGTTTTTGTATTGTATCTCCGCTTTTTAGTTATCTTTTGATATTTGTATTGTCCTGTTTATGGTTATAAGTTATTCTTCTATTTATTCTAATTTTACTATATTTATTAATTTGATAAAATAAGTTATAGTTACCTTATAATTGATATTAGAACCTCACAAATATTCCTTATCCTATCGCATATAGTGTGGTGGACCTGAGGTTATGTGGCTTTCTGGTTTGGGGCACTATTGAGTGAAACCTAGAACGAGACATTACAAATTGGTATCATAACCATGTTTTCTTTTCTTATTATTTTGTATTACTATTATTTAATAGTATAAAATTGAATAATATGTGTTGGGCCTTGGTAATTAGCTTGTTCATGGGAGTTTCAAACCCATGTGTTGTGTAAAACTCATGTTCCCTTGGTGGAATAGTTGTTGTTTCTATTTTCAGTTATAGTTGAATATTATTTCACCTTGGGTGACACACTTGTAGGGTGATATGATAATTTTTGTTTAAATTTTATGTTATTTGACTCATTACCTAGTATGGAATGAGATTTGAGTTGCCTACATAATTTTATTATCTCAGTATTATTACAACATGCATCATCTTTGGCACACATGAGGAAAATAGTTTTGGCTAGGTTGTTGAACTGGAACTGTTTTTCCTTTCTAGGGAAAATAAAAATATTAAAAATTATGAAAAATATAAAAAAATGGGCATCTAATTGGGTGAGAATAATTTGAATATGTTTACCCTTTTTAACTTATACATATCTATAGAATGGTTAATAGTAGTGATAGCACTTCAGTTTTAACAGTGTCATGAGATGTTCGGAATAGACTTATTGTGACTTGTTGTTATTCTTCACTTATTTGAAGGTGATAAATTATTTTTATGAGTCCTAATACATGTGATTGTAATTGAAGATATTTTCCTTCCTGAATATTCTTGTGGAGTGGATTAAAAGTGGATATGACCAGAGATTCTCCACTGGTAGTTGAACTAGAGGTTATGATAGTGTCGGTTGTGGATGTGGGGTAGTAGTTTTAATAGAAATTTACTCTCTTCATGATATTCATGGAAAGAAACCCTAGGAGGGTCTTGAAAATAATGTCCAATATGATGAGGGAGTTTCAGTTGTAGCACCCTCTAAATTTTATTAGTGATGGAGGAACATAGGGATCCGAGTTCCAGATTGAGTCTATCGAGACAATACTTGTCCACCTGGAGAATCCTAATGAGAAGGGAGTCAAATTTTTGGCCTATATGTTATGTGGTCATGTGAAGTGATGGTGGGATATCATGACTTGAGATGTATAGGTGGATACTATGGAATTGAATGAATTTCAATCAAACATCCTAGATTATTTTTATCTAGACTCATTGAGGAATGCTATTGTAACTAAGTTCACATGATTGACTCATTGGAAGATGTATGTGATTAACTATGCTGGACGCCTCACAAAGTTTCAAATATTTTCTATAACATTTGGTGGAGATGAGGATAAGATAAAATATAGGTTTTAGGATGGATATATATGTTAGATTAAGTCCTAGATGAATAACATTTGGATGAATATGGTTTTAGAAGTAGTGATTTAAGCTCTCATCTCAGAGGGGAACCTGAAGTAAGATTCTATTATAGGATAAGTGGTTTCTTCTAGACAATTAGGAGGTAAAAATTTCATGTCCATGAATCATCATTATAAGAGCTATAACATGAGTAATGGGAAGGAATGTGGTGAGTTTGGTGGATATGTTACATAGAATCTCACACAAATTCATATCGATCTGTGCAGTAGGCCAAGGAACTTTTGTAAAATTGTCCTCAACCACTAATAGTGTGCCGAGCTTGTGGTAAGATGGGTCATCTACAAAAGTTCTATAGGATCCCAAAAAATATTGTTTGTGATGGAGTACCTGGAAAGAACTAGAGTGTGGGATGGTGAGATTCATCACCGTATCTACCAGGAATCTAGAGTTATATGGGTTGAGTTGTTTTAGGATGTCGACATGGTACTTCTAAGAAAGAGAGCCCTTATCAGTAGAGTAGAGTAGCTCAAGGAAATCAAACTACATCATTGGGAAGTTGGGAAGGAATGTTACATGCCATTCCACCTATAATTGTGGATAGTAAAGTTGGAACATTAACATTGATAGGTAATATTCATATAGCTACTATATTAGAAAGTTACTTATTTAAAAAATAAACCCCACATTACACTAAATCTAAAAATCTTTTTAATGGTTTATGCCTGGTGGTGGAGTTCGTTAGAGGAACCTGATGATAAATATTCCATTGGGAGTATATTCTAGATACATCTGTTTTAGAAAAGGGTGTTCTCTTAAATTGGGAGAGTATCATTTTCTATAGGATCCTTATATCCTTGACATTTCATACTTTGACCTAATTCTAGTTATAGACAAGCTCGTCACATACCAAGACCACCTTGATTATTTCCATAGTAGAGTGATTTTTAAATATCCTAAGGGTGATAATTACATTCACCGTGGAGATTCGGATATCCAAAAAAGGTTGAGCATGGAAAATTTATCTGAAACTAGGAGAACTCACATCCCATATTTAACATATATTGGTGGATGATGGAGAATTTAAATAAGATGTATTTCCATCCATAGTTGGTGGGATTTAGGATGTGTTTCTGATGATGTTTTTGGGATGATACCTGAGAGAGATGTGGAATTCACTATTTATCTCATTCCCAGGGCTGAGACTATTTCTATTCCACCATACAGAATTGAACCAATAGTTATACAAAAACTGATGACTCAACTAGAGGATTTGGAGGATAAGGGATTTATCCATCTGACTACATCTCATTGGTGTTCACCTATTTTGTTTGAAAATAACACTGTTGGTATTCTATTCATATGTTTTGATTACAGGAATTTGAACTGGTTGAATGCAAATAAATTATATCCTCTAATGTTTTTTGATGATATTTTTGACTAGTTGATAGTATCTTGTGTTTTCTTAAAGGTAGACTTGGCATGAGAGAATCATCAATTCGGAGTTTAGACTTCTGATATAACTATGAATTTTTATCTCAGAAGATAGTATAGACTGTATGAGTTTTTCATAATTCCGTTTGGGTTGACTAATACACAAGTAGTGTTTACAGTCATTATGAATAGAATATTCAATACATACCTCGATCTATTTGTGGTAGTGTTAGTCGATGATATTCTGGTGTACTCCAACAAACATGAAAATCATTGCCAAAACCTTGGCATTATCCTGCATACACTGAGAGAGGATCCTCTTTTCTCCAAGATATATATGTGTTAGTTTTCAATTTATTAGGTATAGTTCTTAGTTCATATCATCTTCGAGGAAGGTGTGTCTATGGACCCAGAGAAACAATATGCAGCGGTTTCATGGGAGGAGTCAAAAAACTATTTTGATATCTGATGTTTATTGGGTTTGGTTTGAGATTATTAGAGATTCATCCAGGACATTTCATAATTGTAAATGTTTTTTATATGATTGAATATAAAAGGGATAGAGATTTAATAGTGAAAATATTATGATGAATTATTCCAAGAGTTGTTTAATCACTTAACATCGGCGCTGATCTTGATCGAACCTAATCTAGGTGTGGAGTAAACAATATATTGTGGTGCTTTTGGGATTGGACATGTAGCTTTATTGATGGAAGGAGATAGAGTTGTGGTGTATTGGTCTTTGTAGTTGAGGTCTCAAGAATGGAATTACCGTAATCACGAATTTGACATAGAATATGTTGTTTATACATTGATCTATTAGGAAAATAGTTTAATGTGTATACAGACCACTTTATCTTAAATTATATCTGTTTTACTTTGAGATTTGAATCTTTGGTTGTGTAGGTGGGTAGATTATATGAATTTGTTTGGTTTTGAGCTACATTATACACCTAGGAATGGAAATAGTGTGGATGATTCTTTGAGTAAGAAAATATAGACTCAATCAGTTCATGATTCTGGTGTTCAGTGTACGATGATGACTTTGCTGGGGGAGATGCATTTTTTGTGTAAGGAGAGTCAGGACCATATGAAACTTGTATCAGTTTCTATAGAGTCTACACATTTGTACAGTATTAGAGATAGTTAGTTTGAGGATCTAGAGTGTTTATGATTTAGGGAAATCCTTCAAAGGTGCAGAGTCAACATTATATTTGATCATAGATGAGGGGGAGATCATCTACATTAAGAATAAGATATTTGTGCCTTTATAATTGCATGATGAGTTGATATAGTAATTTCATACCAATAAGTGGGTGGTACATACAGGTGTAAACAAAATGTAACATGATCTTTGATGAGTGTTTTTTTTATGGGCATGAAAATTGATATAGAAAGGTTTTGGGACATGATTCTACACCTTTTAGCAGGTGAATGATGATGATTAATGATCGTGTGGTTTGCTATAACCAATACCCATTCTGAAAATGAAGTGGGTGAAATGAAAATTGAATTTTTTGTTGTTCTCCTGAGGAAACCTAGGTGGAATGAATCTATTTGGGTTACTGTAGACTAATTGATGAAAGTATCACATTTCTTATCAATATGGGAGACATTATTAGTGGAGGAGTTGGGAGATCATTATGATCGAGACATAGTCCATCTACATTGGGTACCATAGACTATAGTTTCAATCTAAGACTCAAGTACAACTTAACGCTTATGGAAGTGCTTATAAAAGGTTCTTGGTATATATGATTTGTTGAGTACATGTTTCACACAAAATAAAGATGGAAAACTAGAGCATAATATACATATGATAGATGATATACTATGAAATTGTGTTCTTGAATTCGATGGGTCTTGTGTGAAGTACCTAGAACTAGAGGAGTTTTCATATAACAAATTTTATAATGAAATTATACATATATAACCATATGAGGCTCTTTATGGTAGGCCATGTGGATCAATTTGTGATGGATATAGGTAGGCGTGTTAGAATTGTTGGGACCAAGTATTATTTAGGAGATTTTGGAATAGGTTGAATGGATTTAAAATCATATGACTATAGACTAGAGTCGAAAGAAGTCACAAGATAACAAAAATCAATGACCCAAAGATATTATAGTTTGTGATCATGTATTCCATCGGGTATCTTCTTCCTTGGTTCACTGTAGAATGTGAAGATATGGAAAGCTATCGATCATGTTTGTCGGACCATTTCAGGTTGTGGAGATAATTAGTTCGATGGAATATCGATTGGATATTCCACATAAATACAGTGCTATTCAAGATTTTCACACATCTTAAAACTACAGTGGCATCAAAACAAACTTTCTCTTGTGATATATTTGGATGATGTTGAGTTTGAGATAGATGGGTTCTTTGAGGATAATATGATCTGTGTTTAAGATTACAATGAGAATGTTTTTCGAGGAAAGCCTATGCTGATATTTCATTTATTGGGGAAATATGATTGTGTGTAGATGGAAATATTGGAATGGAAATAAGATATGGGGGCAGAGTGGCCCAATATATTTGACATGGAATCTTAGAGACACTTGGATTGTAGCTCAAGGAAAGGATGTTAAATGGTGAGGATATTGTAAGATAATGACCTATTCTGGAGTTTTATCACACATGATTTAATGTACTCTTTTGTCCTTAATTGATTAATTTTTTATTGGGTCTTATGATGAAGTGTGTTTGGGTCAAAATTTGATAAAATTGGTGAAATAGCTAACATCACATTTTTCCCATGGGTTTCCTTAACTGTGAACCCCATCCCAAGAAACTATATAACCATGGATAGTGGTGATTTTCATGGTTGTTCAATAGTTTTTCAAATAATTCACCCCCTTAGGAGTAGTTGTACACCCCCACAAATGAGGTGCATGGTTTAGGCACACAGTTTGGGGAAATCATGTTCAGCTGTCCAACAAATCGTGCAAAGGAATTTAGTTACACTAAAAATTATTTTTAATTACTCTTGAACCCTCATTTTAACTCTAATTCAACCCCCATTCTACCTAGTCCATCTTTCACAATTTTTAATCTCTCTGGATGACGTCCAAGCCTTTACAACCCCTAATCATTGAGATTTGATGATGGGATTGAAGATCTGCACCGCTCATGATATGTGTATTCTATCCCGTTGGTTTCCCGTTCCTTTTCCATTCTCCCAACAATCAAGAATAGAATTGTTATTTATATTTTTATTAGATGTAGATATATTAGTATATATCTAGATGTCATTTTAATGTATCATGATTTATTCAATCTTGATTCATGGTTTTAGATTCATATCTCATCCTACATAGTTGTGCTGGTAAAACTTTGGGGATTTCTATTGGCCAGTATTCTTCCCCAAATATGTGGTAGGTGGTCCATAATTCCAATCTCATATACATGAATTAAATTATGTATATGGAATGGTATAATTTCAATTGTTTTTTAGCAATTATATTTTTGAATTGAATTAATTAATTCAGTGAATTAATTAATTAAGAGAATGCTAATTATATATATTAATTTTTGAATTATTTTATGAGAATTGTTGAGATTGCAAAATTGAGGATTTATTAATTAGTTGGTGAATTAATTATTGAAATATTAAAAATTGTGGGATTTTAGGAATAATTATTTATTGAATAAATTATGTCATATTGAGATTATTTAATTGAATAAATTAACTATTGACGTAATTTATGAGAATTTTGGAATCCTAAAATTATTTATTCAGGAAAATTAATTATGTAATTAATTATTCAAATTTTGTGATTATGAAATCGAAAAATGTAATTATTGAATTAATTGTTAAAATACTAAATGAAATTAATGGGACTAATTAATTGGTGAATTAATTATTGGAATTGTTGTGACCAAATAATTTATTAATTAATTAATGTGTGTCACGATTAATTAATCGTTGAATTAGTTAATGTAGTTTTTATGAATAATTTATTGTCGAATTAATTAATGTGATATATATGATACAAGTGATATATGTGAATGATTGAGAAAATGATGTGTCAGAAATGGAGAGACACTCTAAATACCCATGATGTCATTAACATGTGTTCTAGACACATTGCTTTCATGAGTATTGTATGGGACATAGACAAATGCTCCAAATATCCATGATGTGTGCGATAGGGTATAGTGCTCCAAATACTCATGTGGTGCTAGACTTGATTATTTGTGCCTAAAATAGTGGCATTGGACTATGGTTCTAGATAGAAATATCATGAAGTTAAATATAATGTATAATGAAATCCTATTTGTTAAATAAATTGTTAATTGATAAAGTGATGTTTTTCAGACTTTTGCACGAGCCAAAGTAGATATTGAGGTTTGGGTGTCCTTTGGAACATAAGAGTTATATAGTTAAATAATGAGTAATTGAATAAATGAAATGTGTTTAATTTATTGATTTTATTTAATCATTATATAAATCAATACACTATTATTGATTGAATATTGATTTAGACACTGTTGTTGGAGGACTACTCAGTTGTAATCACACCCTACTCGGCCTACCTGATCGGTACCCAAATATATTTCTAGGTTTCAAGATAGGATAATGGAAATAGACATATTTTAGATGGACGAGTTAGGATAGAGCTTGGTTGTGTGAATTGGACATGGTCCGAGACCCGAATTGGAGTCATCAATTTTTCTACTTTTGGTTTTTCATTTTGACACATAGATCATACTTTAGAATGAGATGTTTTATAGTTCAGTTTTAGTATTGTATATGTACTCTTTGATCATATTGTGATCATGGTATTGTTCCTTTGATGGTTATAGGTTATTCTTCTATTCCTTCTTGTTTTCCTCTAGTGAATTACTATGATAAAAGAGTTCACAGTCTCCCCACGATTGATATTAAACCCTTGGTGGTTGTCAGTAGCCTCTAGTGTATGGGGAAGCATACTTGTGGTCCTGTGGAGGCTTGGTTTGGGGAAATGGTGAGTGGAACCCAGGATGGGATGCTACATCATTTGTATAATCTTTACCAGTTATGGTTTTAGGAATCATCAGGGAAAAATACATAGGTGTACGATACCCAAATTTGTCAGATATTCCAGATTTGGTTTTTGGTGTCTCGTATACGAATAAAAATTGACCATATATCAATGTATTGAGATCTTATGTGATCTTATCAGTACAATACTGTGAATTAAAAATTATCAATAACTCTTATATGAGTACCATCAATGATAGCACAACTTGAGGTGTGACATATCTTGGAATATCAATAACATTAATCCATGATGGGAATCCATTTGATGAATGTTTGGTTGATAACTTATTGTGATATTGAGTAATTTATGTGTATATTTTGGTATTATTGTTCTTATTTCTATGTATGATATCCTATTGACACACCTAGTGATGAGACACAATATTCTTCATTATTATATATGGATATTTCTGGGTAACCTAATTGATATAGTTAAAGTCACCCATGATTTATATCTTCCCACACATATCATTTCTTATGACTATTAAAATCAATTTTATGGTGTAAAATCAGGACCATGAGTTGGTGGAACATAGTTAGAAATATTGAACGTTGTTCTATTATGAGATGATCTTGACAGTATTCCCTTCCTAATAATAATGATTGATTAATTAATGTTTTGGTAGGATTTTATTTTTCAATTATAATTATGTTATTTTATCACACTATGATAATTTTATTTAGATTTATGCATTTATTAAGGTAATAAATTTATGGTTCTATATTTTATCATGATATAGGAATATTGATACATGTGCATGTTTAATGGTACCTTAGTATAAGGCCTCTCATTTTTTTGATGGTCTTACTCAATGCTTCTCACCTACCCCTGTCCTATGAGAATAATTTTTGTGGGGTCACATTCTTCTAACCTATGTTCATGTTAACCCTAGTGTATCAGTTCATTAAAATATAATTCGTGCATTCCATAATTCTTCACTACTACAGTAATAATTTTTTTATTAATTTTTTTAAAATTTCATATAAGAAATTGATGGAATTTAAATAATAAGGGTCATTCTATTATATTTGGAATACTATTAAATAATCAATGTATATTTAATACTCACTTTTTGAAGTAAACATTTAATAAAAAAAGTTGATTAATGTTAAATTTTATTTAAAGCATGTACGAAACAATTAATTTCATATATATATGAAATGGATTTATATAAAAAATTTATTTTATTATATTTACTATTTATATAATCAAAAAAATATCTAGAATTAAATTATTTATATTAAAAAAATATACATAAGTTCCAAAATGGTATACATTGGCTCTATTCCTAGATGGATGCAAGGAGTACTAAGTAGGATTGAATCGACGCACATAAAAGAACTTCAAAGAAAAAATATTTCTACGCATTTCCATTTAGTGATTAGGTTCATTCACGCAACATATTGATTTAAAAATAGTGATAATTTTTTCGGAAATAAAAAAAATTACAATAGTTTTTTTAAGTATTTCATTGTACATTTTCAAGTGTATAGTATTTTATTATTAGTGGGTATTATTCCATGTCACATTACATATTTCATTTCATTAATGAGATATTTTATCAGTGATCGTGTGACATTAATCTCATTAAAATTTATTTCTCCAATCATTTAGGCCTTCCTCCAACCTGATAAAAAATTAAACAAATTCAAATGAATGTTATGAATTATCAATGATAAGAATAGAGTGAAATGAAATGATCTTTATTTTACTCCACTTTTTCCATTTATCTATAATGAAATATATTACTCAATATTTTTTAAAAAATTCACACCCTTCATCTAAATATGTCTATATATTCTTTGGATCATTTTATTTAGTTTAATGTATAAAAAATATATATTTATATATAAATCATAGGAAACAAATTCTTCCACTAAAACTCTAAAAGGGTTTATATTCAATATTATATTTTAAAATATGGTTGTTATCTTAAGATACATCATAATATATAAAATAATTTTTTATAAAATTTGTATATAAATTGAAATAATCATATTTGTTTTCATTTTTTATTAATTTTTATTCTTGTTTTTGTAAAACCATGTGGCTGAAACATATCATTTGGAAATAATCTTTTCTATTTGTCTAATTAATTTAATGAAAATGTATTCCAACCAAGTTAATTTTGACACTACCATGTCCTAATTTTTTGATTGAACATATCAATTATTTGATCTAATTTCTATTTGTAATCATGTATAATTACCACACAACTTTTTAATAAACCATTAAATATTTCATGAAACATTAACTGAATTTCTCTGTGGTTTGGGATATATAATTTATCTATCTCATATTTAGTAGAAATAAAATTCTATATAATGTTATTGTATTTTTTACACACAAACATGATGTTAAAAATAATTTATTTGGTAAGAAATTATATAAATTAGTTTAATCAACCTCATTTTCAACTAAAAATTAATATGGAAATGGTGTATACTAATTTATATATTAGTATAAAAAATTTAGCACGATTTTTTAAAAATAAACCACAAAATGGTTTTCATGTTTCCATGAATTATTTATTCTTTTGAAACCTATATATTGATGATAATATCCTATTTATTTCATGATGATTTTTATAATAAAAAATATAAAAATAATATTTATATATTGTGAATAATAATTTGATGATTCCAACTCATTTTTTACTTCTTATGTGAGTGCTCTCTACGTAACACATTTTATGATAGAGTAATTTTTGTGAGAAAAATTTGTCACCTGTCTATATAATTATAATAATAAATTCAAATTACTTAATTCCTAACTCAGGGGTACTATAACAACACCCATATTTGTATATTAAGTAATATGAGGAAATTTTCATAGAAACATGTGAATGAAATTATTATATGGGAAAAAATTTATTTTTCTATCATTATTTTTTATGTGAGAGTATATATTTTCTCTTGTGTAGTGAATACTAATTTATATTGAATTAGGTATCTTTTTGGTATGAAAGGGGGAAAATGTAGTGGTCTAAAAAAATAAAATGAATTAATTAAAAATAAAATTACACATGTAGATGGATTTTGTATCCAGAATATTAAATAATGGTAGAAGTCATGGTTAGTCAAATTAACGGACTACCAAAAGAAAAATAAAAAAATTACAATACCTGAAAAAAATCCAGACCACAGAAAATATGTTATTCACATAAAAAATAATACCAAGGATAGAGACGATGATGAAACTTTATTAATGAATAATTATGAATCTTGAGGCACTATGATGAATAATGATAAATCTAATAGATATATAAATATTTATTAAATACATATAGAACAATTAATTCATTCATGTTGGAAATTGGATTTGTAAAGAACCATTTTTCCAATGTACTATGCATGTTTTATATATTTAATTTATATCATGAAAATTTCTTATAAATGTACAAGGGAGTAGAGAGTATATAAAATTTAAAATTTATGCCAACCCAAATTAAGAGCAGCTGACAATAAATTTAAATATTTTATGAATTTATTGGTTTGAGTTATGATTTGTACATCCCCCCATGATGGTAAATTCATATCACATTGAATAGAAACATGTAAATTGGTTTTCACTCCCCTTAAATGGGTTTGAATTATTAATAAAAATATGATAAGTTTCATCACCTAAGTATTAACTATGTTCATAAGAAAAAGTGAACATTCTCAATTATGATAAAAGAAATTTTTTTATTATGTTTAGTTTCAAATTCACCCTATTTTCATGGCCCTTGCATTATATTCAAATTTTATATTAATATGTTTTTTGGGTCAACCATATGTTCTATATCAATTTTTAGTATAAAATCCATGGAATGGACCTCTAGTTCATAGAAAATAAAAATTAATAATTATTTACATACTATAGAAGATTAAGAATCAATGTTGAATTAATATTAAAGGACATTCCAAAATAGATGGAAATGCATTAATTATTGAGATTTTAATAACCTATTCCTTATATTGATGTCGAGCGGTATAAAATTCTAAAAATGATAATTTTTCATGATTTATAGAAAAACATAGTTTATATATTAAATTTTGGGAGCAATAGGGTAATTAAATATTGTTTGTGTGGTGAATAAAAAAAATTAATGTATCATATTCAATTACAATGATGGAGAGTTCTTTTTTTTAGTGTAAAAAATAGAGAAGGATTTAAATAATAGAACATTAATATGAAATGGAAAGTATATGGGTAATAATAAAAAATTAAGTGAAAAATAAATTTTTATTGGATACTAAATATATTAGATCAACCACCCATCTCACTTTTTATTTGATATTCTCATATCTATTAATGTGTATATTTTGGAAAATTTTAGTGTCATTTATGATAAATATTTAGTCAACTAAATTTCATAACATTATTATTGATTGAATTTAATTACTAATTTATATTTTTACATGTCTGGGTAATGTATTTACAATGATAATATATATCAAAGAACATCATTTTAATAAATTTATAATAGTATCTTGATTAATATAATATATTACAAGTGAGTAATGATTTTTAATTAATATATTCAATGGTAGATATTAATATATTACAAAAACTGTGATCTATTTTTCATTTCCTAATGAATTTCCATATTATACGATTCTAATAATTTTTTCTCATTAAATAATTTTTACAATGTCTTGGATTCATAAGAATATTTGGTACTGTTTTTAGAAGTTATTAATTATTTTATAAAATGTTATTAGTTTCCTTGAAAATATTATTTACTCATAAATAACATGAATGGTGAAAATATGTAAATTGTAAATCATGTAAATCTGTTTTATTATTATTTCAAAAATTATTTCATGTACTTTTTCATAGATTCACCAAAATAAAAATAATATCATTTGATAATTAGATTTATTTATATAAATATTATTTCTATAGTTAACCTTATCTATTATTCATATCAGTCATGAATATATTTCTTTTATAATCACAAAATTAGTTTCTAATAAGAATAGTTCCTTTAATTAGAATATAGTGTAAGTTAAAATATTATTGTGGGACTATAACAATGGTTATATATCATAGATATGGGTAGTATTAATGGATGATAACACCAAACTCCCAAAATATAAAAAAAACATTAACATAAAACAATATATAAATCCTTGATACATGACAATCTCATATAAAAAAATTTTATTGTTAAATATAAAAACAATTTAATGATATTAAATATCATATCTCAATAATTTTTGTGATGCATTTTAATTATTTCAATATATATATATATACGAAAATCTCTCAAAAACTAATTAAATTATTTAATTTGTAACACCATCATTTCTTATAGAAATAATATAATAATAAAATGTAATTATTTGACCCCATTGGAGATCCTCATATTATGACAGTGAGATATTGTAAGACTACACATTCCCTACACTAATTTTTATCAAGCATGGATTATCATTGATGGTTTCAATAATTCAAATGTGAGATGTTCCCTTCTATAATTAGTAACACCATCACCAAATTAGTTTTAAAAGATAATATAATATATATAATGACTAATAATGTCATAAATAGTAAAAATAACAAAAGGAATACCGTTGAGGACATGAACAAATCACTATTGTATTTCATAAATTATTAATGTAAATTATTTTATAATTCTCCTTATACTCTATAAGATAATGTTTACAATTACCAACACCATCATTGAAATAATAATTATATTCCAAAATTTAGTTAAAAAGAGTTGGGATGTATATAAATATACATAGTCGATTCCTACATTAGATCATCGTCATTCAATGTGTATAGATAATACCTTTTCATAGTGAGATGATGAAATAAAAAGGGAAAACATGGAATATATTCCCATATTCTACACATATTTAACCAGTAGAACCAAATAAAAATTATATAAAAATACACACATAAACATGAGGTGTATTAAATAATATATGGGACCATATGTACCAAATCTGGAAAACAATGTCATATTAGATGCTAAAATCAAATGACATGACACTGAAAGATGGAATTCACTCTTGATTGATGGGTAACCATAGAGAAAATTAGTGAACTTCTAATAATCACCATATCGTATATAAATTAGTGATGTCTAAAAATGAATATCTTTAGGATGTAAAATATTAGATGAAGATTTATCATATATGATTAAATAACATAAACATCTAATTATATGCACAATAATTGTCTTCATAATACCAACCAATTGTAAGATAATACAACATATCATTAACAATCATCTATATTTATTACTACATATCAATAACACCATTGATATTTCCTTATATAATTATATTATGATTTTTTTCTATGTACACCACGTAACCATTAGGTATTAAGATCAATAAGGATACCCTAAGGGGGTGGGGGGAATTAATAAGGGTATCCATTCCTTTAAAATTCATATATTAAAAAAAAATTCACTTTTTAATGGTATATGATTGATTATAATTACAACATTTTCTATATAAATCATGATAATTTTATTAAACTTAATATCTATTATTAATAATTGAACACCTAATGAAAATATTCATGGAGAGTAAAATGAATATATATGGTCTATAATTCTAAATTAATATATATATCCATGGAATGATAAATATATAAATATAAGAATATATAATCCACAACAATCATTTCATGGTTATAGATGTCATTGATTATCCAATATCTCATGGTAAATTGAAATATATCTTTACTGATGCACTATAATCCTATATAATCCTACATATAATCTTCAATGATATAGAAAGAATAATATTTATCCACTATTGTGAGACACTACATTATTATAGACTAGAGTGTACTCTTGTCGTCTCATATACAGAAAAATATATATAACAAGAAATTAGCTGACACAGTCCATGACCGCAAAATGAAATATTTACATTTTACTATGAATTCATGAATAAATAGAATTAATGGATATTATTTCAACATATTATATTTCTAAAAAATTCTATTCTTTTATAAAATTCCAAAATATAATAAAAAAGACTTATCCTCATATTCATTCCATGTTAAAAACATTAAAAAACAACCATTCTAACATGTTTAATTGAAATTTTATTTTCACATTTATCTTCAAAAGAAAACATCATTCTCAACTTCTCCCATAGTATGTACAATTTTTATTTGAATTAAGTTCTTCGATTTACCCTTGATATTCTATATGAACTTGAGGTAAATAATTTATACTACCCAATAACTATCTAGGTCACATCAATAAAAAACATGATGACTAAAATTTAACAAGTATCACAATTTTAAAAGGGATATCATCACGGAGTAATTGGAGTATATATTATTCACTAAATACCATGTCAAATTCCTGGTATTTACACATTCAATTAGAAAATGATATATAAAATATGTCTAACTAGATAAGTAGTCAAATATTATCACCATACACATTAAAACATCATTAGATTACTATAAACATAATGAACTCCCATTTTTTAGAAATGTTTTTCTCAGTAAACAACATGATCGTTAAAAATATTGTCCTTGTGATTTTTTTATTATAATAAATTGAAGGATTATTTAAAACAATATCATAATGAAAACTCAATCATGGATAGAAAATATATATATTTGTTTTATTTATATTTCATTTATTAAAAATTAATATAAAACATGCACTTGATATAATGGAATTATTTTTTTTTCATTTTCTGCTGCCGATTTAAGGGGTTGCCGGTACCCAAGGTACAACAAAAAAATTAAACCAAAAACAGACATACCAGAATAAGGCAACTTAACAACACAAACTTACATATCATCCAAGTCAAAGTCGTCACCGCTTCTCCATCCTGACTCCTCTTCTCCGGTAGTCGTGGCTGTTTCCCATCCTGGATCCCTCCAGTAGTGAACACTATTGACACGGTTCCTGAGCTGATCTAAGACATGATAATCTGATTCTGACTCCTTAATCTCACTATTCTTTGCACACTTTAAATTCAACACTTCCTTCTTCTTTGAGGCGGAGCGAGTCCGCATCGGCTGCGGGAGACCCGAGTAATCCTTCCTTTGTCGACGCTTAGAAATTATAGGAAAAGGTCCTTCCCCTGAAGCGGACCCCTGATTCCCACATTGAAGCACTTCACTGAAGGAACGTTTCTCCCCTCCTTTACCAGCCTGTTCCCCCGAAGCGGACCCCTGAAGCGGACCCCTGCTTCCCACATTAATAATTTTAGAGCATAATGTATTATGACACACTAAAAACATAATTCTATAAAATGTTTGGTATTTAGAACAAGAAATTATATAGACATTGAAAAATGGGTTATTTATATGTGATCTCAAGATTTTTAAAAAATCAATTTAAAATCATAGGAAATAATCATATAATTATAGAACAAATTTTGATCTATGCTTACATATGATATTCTTTAATCATATATTACAACAAAAAAATCTAGAATATAAATACAATGAGTATCTATTTTCTACAAAAATAAATTCTCATATTCAAACCACTTCCAATATCTTTCAAATATCAATTTTATATTAACCAGTTTTGAATCCTCTGACTTTAAATTTGAGTCCTATGATTGGATATTTTATCATATTCATTAGTACTAGTTATTTTATAAAATAATTAATGAAGAATATTCGACATAAAAGTCATAAAACAGGTGAAATTTTCTAACTTATTTACGAAATGATGAGAATTTCTAGATGGAGGATCTGAAATAGGATGGGAGTATGGAATGCAGTCACTGAGCACGGACTCATAAAAACTCAACATTAATCCCTAATTTTTTTCTTGTGTCATATCAAAGCAAGAAAATTTAAATTTTTGAGATATCATAATTTTTAACAAAGACAACAGTAGTCTAAATAGATTAATAATAGAGAGGACCACCCTGAGAAATGTTTTATAATTTCAGACCTCGAAAATATAGTTTGGAATGATTTTTAGGTGTTTAACCTTATAGAAATTTTGGGAAAAAATAATATGAATTCACAATCCAACATTTATTTTCCAGAACACGCGAAGAAGTCCTTAAAAGATTAGTTTATAATGTTATGAACAAAATGGGTATTACATGTCAATATTATTTTGGTTGAATATCAATATCCTTGTCATCGTTATCATCATCATTTCCAGGAGGAGGCTGGCCATGATAATAAATAAATATTAAGAGATACATCTTATAATGGAGGTATGAATCCAAAATATGTTTTCCTTATATCCCAAATAAGGTAGGAAAATATCAAACATGAACATTATCCTTATCACCCCTTTAATCAATAAAATTTGGCACAAAAAATAGGGATCATAGTGTCTTCTCAACCTTATGAGTTAACTTGCCTTCAATGTGTCCTGTAGGCCTTCCAAACATATAATATGGAGACAAAAAAACATCATTATCCATTATGGAATGTTCATTAAGATCCACATATTTATATTCATCACTTTATTCTGATGATTTTTCATACTATACTACAAAATCTTGTTTAATAATCTCATCAATTGTATCATTAGGTCTAATTAGACTATTCTATATAGATAAGATTCATTAAGTTATTCTCCACGATATATAAATTTTTTTATAAGAGTTAGTCCATAAATTCATTATTTTTTGTGTGATCTAGTTACATTAAACACCAAAAGAATAGATGTAATCTACTAATACATGATAAAATAATCCATTATGATCTATAAAGAATCAAATAATGATTAGATAGGGGGAAAATTAGTAAAGGAGAGATCATACGTATCTCATCCATGTTCCCCATTGGGGATTTAGAAAGACTAATTAACACTCAATTTTTTTTATAAAATATAATATATAGATCTTGCTTCCTAACAATAATAATTACAATGTTCCTTGGAAAAATAAAATCTTAGACGAAGTTGATAAGAAATTGTATTAAAAAAAATTATACTGCATTAGTCCATCTAGGGGTTTGATTTGATATTAGCTCTTTCAAGGGGTATTCAAACCAAAAATTTGGGATGATCATGGGATGAAATAATAAAAAATACTATAATTTACCCCCATGAGGTACCTTGAGAATCCAAGAACATAAATTATAATAATATATTTCTTAATTACAAAAAATAATTATCCTAGTGTGGTACAATGATTCTCTGTGACTGATGACCAGTGTTTGATAAAACCCTTTTACTACAAATGGGTATAAGGGTGTCTCATTATCCAATATCCACTTCATAAATCCATGATTTGTTATTAATATATATATAAGAGATAAAATATATTTAACTCACATCAATTCCACATCATTTTATAGAACTACATCCCATGTCATGAGATACAACATTTTAGGATTTTGGGTTTCTCTTGTAGTATCTTTTGAATTTTTATAGGATCTAAAAATAGACCGAGTAATTTTATAGACTGGGTGCATTACATTTGTAGATATTTTAGTGTTGGAAGGCTTTTCTTATAATTTAATTGATAGATAAGGCTCATTATAGGTTGTAAAGGAACTAGATTATTAAGATTTTAAGTTTGTGGTATCACATTCATTTTGGCCCCAATATATAGTAATGAACAGTAAATAGAAAACAAATATAACACATAATGAAAACATAACAATGCATAAAATAATACGCACAATGAAATGTTTCAAACACAAATGAATGTGACATGAATCAACCATATGTTCAAGATTAATGACTATATTACTAACATAAATAGAATTTTAATATTACATACTAGTGGAATAAATTCCATAAAAGTTTAAAATTAATATATACCAAATTTAATATAATTAATTAGACATATATTATCATGCCTAACTCATGTATGATATGATTTAATCTCAAAAAATTAATCTAATTTTTTAAAATGTTATCAAGATAATCATAAACACCATTATATTTGATATGGACATCCTATTTTTGAAAATTCTCTCTTAGAAAGGAATTTATTATACCAATGTGGATTTTATTGAATAGAACTATGGAATATAAGAAATTTTAATATCACATTTTTCACCAAGGATTATGGAAACATGTCTAAATTGTTTTTATAGTCTGGAATAGTGAGTATCATCTAAAAAATCATTATATAACAGTGTCTTTATACTATATAATCATATTTAGTATTGGATATGGAAATAGAAGTCTACTCTAAACCATAAAGATAGATAAATTCCAAATAAAATCCATGTTCCACTTGTTATTTTTATATCTAAAATTCACAAATTTAATTAAACATCAAAATAACTAATTAAGGTAATATAGTTTCATCTATAATAGAATAGTTATATATTATTATCCTTTTAAATTATATTAAAATTATACTAATAACTATCAAATATGATTCGGTTGTTTTATATGTAAAAGGATCATATATTCAGATATTAATCATGGTTTTAGGGTGACAAGAAATTAAATTATATATAAACCCAATGATAACTCTATAAATGGTTCTGTAAACTGGTTTCCTAGTTTAAACAAGATAGAACACAAATGTGGTACACATAGGAGTATCACTTAAATGTGTGATAGCCAATATTATTTCAATGTTATTTAGTGTACATATATTTACATAAAATAATTCTTAAATTATTTTTAATTATTTTAAAAAATAGGTCACACATCCAACTCATTACAAAATCATTTTTCAACAGTTTTGAAAGTGTCATACAAAATGAATTTTTGTGGAATAAAATATATTATCATCTACATATATATGTGATAAAAATTATATTCTTATGTTCATTTTATAAATAATTAATTATCATAAAAAAATTTGGTATCAACAATTTAATTAGAAATTTTTCAGGTCTATCAAACCATGCTCTTGGAAGTTATATAAAACTTAATATTCGTCAGTTAGTATAAAAATTAATAAAAAATTATGGATATTAATATTTTAGGGATGGTAATAAATAATATAATCCAAAAATATATAACTATTTCATAAAGAAATCATTACATACATTTAAGATAATTTTAAATCACATTTTTCTATTTATGAATTGGTATCCTAATGAATTTATATGTAGCTATGAGAGCAGTGGTTTACTCATAATCAATAACATATTATTTGAAATAACATTATAATTAAAATATATAATATTTATAAAAATATTTCTAGATTTATCAACGATTTTTATATATACCAACATAGTTTCAGTTTTCAAATTTCTTTTTGGTCTCTCAACTACTTATTGAAGTCCAATCCTGTCAAACTGATTCAATTAATCATGTAAAAACATTTCCCAATTTTATCAATAATTTTTTAATTAATTTTCATGGGTTTATGAAGTAGAGAATGGTCTTGATTTTTATCCAAGCTTCTAAGTGATGCTTGAGTTTTAGTTATTGTATTTATATCCCCAATTACAACATCTTTGGGAATTCCTTAATTCGTTCTATTGTTTTTGGTTGAATAAATTCCACTATGAATTATAATGGATATGGTTCAAATAGATGGTATTTAGTGAGAAATATTTCATGTACATCAGAAGAATTATTATTTTTTATTGTTGTGTTATTGATATTTATATCATTATTATTGTACTCTATTTTTTTAAGAAACATTTTTTGATCAATTGTGTGTCTTCTCATAAAAAGTGACATGAATAGATTCATCAACCAACATTATTCTTTTTTTAAATACATAATAAGATTTAATGGATATAGAATGAACAAGGAAAATTTCTTCATCATTATTAGAAGAAATATTATCCATATTATACATTGAATTTATAATTTAATCTTTTTTAGGAAAAATTATAATATTGTGTCATAATCAATCACCCATTACACAATTCTAATTGTTAAAATTTTAAATTATATTTATAAAGAATCAATAAATTACATTATAGATGATACTTTAATATTAATTATATAAATTGGTTTGTGGGAAATTTTACATTATCCTGATCTATGATATATATTCAAGGGTAAAATTTCGTATTTCCCCTAAAACATATTATTTAGGTGCCTATGGTGTAGAGAAATTATTATTATTGACAAAAAAATTACGTAATTTTAAAAATGATTTTCAAAACTCAAGGAATTGATAAATTCGGTCACACCAAGCGATTAGTACAAGATATTTACATATAGATTTTGAGTACATTGAAAACATATAAATAACTCACTTTAATGATCAAGGAAATACACCCATGTTAGTCATGAATAATCATCGACAATTATAGAAGAAAAATGTATTTCATATATTTTAAAAACACTTGATTTTTTGAACAACCCATGTGAAAAAACAATAGTTGTTGTGAGGTAGAAACATTATTATTATTTTTAATGAAATAGTATATTTATTTCCCTTTTAGAAGGATTTCACACATAATATTTTTGGATATCTATTTTCTAGTGGATATATTACTTAAAATGTCATTTATTTGTTTATAATTGAGTATACATTAATGTGAAAGAACCTTATATACCACTACCATGAATCAAGATGATGGGAACAAAGAAAAAACTTTTGAACAAATAAATATATTTTTTTCACTTTTAACGAATGGGTACTAAAATTATTTTAATATAAACTATTTTTTCACATATAACTCTTTAGTTTTGAAATGGTTAGAAATGAAATCACTATAAATCTAGATATGTTTAATAGATATATTCTAATGGTTATGAGAACAATTCAATTAATTAACAATAAAATATTATTGGTTCAAATTGAATTTTTATATTTTTAAATGTTCCTACCATAATATTGACTATATATATATTTAAATAATTAAAACTTAGAATAACCTACTTTATATAGGGTTTTAAAAATTTTACAGTATTACAACATATGATTATAGTTTCTTATAAAAATAATTATATGTTTGATGGTGTACAACAGATGTCACACCAACCATAAATGAAGAGTGAAATAATATTAATTAAATACTAGCATAATTTAAATGTTTATGAATTTACAAGAAAAAATAACTGTAAATAAATTAATAAATATAAAAACAGTGGTTTTGTAAAATACAAATTTATTTATTATTGATTGAGGATTAAGGGCTCAAATCTTTTTAAATTAGTTTTAATCATCGAAAATAAATATAAACTATGAATTATTTTTATTTATTTATTGGTTCAAATATATTATTCATTTTATAAAAATATATATAATGAATTTTATAAATTGAAATTAAATTTTGAAATCATCATATAAAAATATTCATAGTGTAAACAACTTATAATATTTTAATGTTATTGATATTTAGAATATATTGTGTAAAATACTATATTTTATTGAAACATTTCATTAAATTTATTGATTTCAAAAGGTCAATTTTTTTAAAAATAATTTTATTTATATTTTTAATAATCAAATTATGTTAATTAGAATCAATTTTATTTTTTAAATTGGTATAAAAAAATTAATATTTAATAAGTCATTCTTTCAGGAAAATAATTTTTTGTCACAATTTTTTGATCATTACGAAAAATAATTCTTCCACTTCTATGAATTGATTATTATAAAATTCATTATTTATTTTTAATTTTAATTAATAATATTTTTTTATAAATTAAAATTAATTTGTGTTTATAATGGGGGTAAAAAATTAAATTATTTTTCACAATTATGGCTAAAACCTGTTTACCAGTGGTTAAGAAAATGATAAAGGATTAAATGACATAAAATAATTTAAATCTTATTAGGTGACTATATTTAGTTCATTTTATAATGAAATTAAAATATGAGACATTATTGATCCATATTACCCACAAATTGACATAAGAATATATTTATTATAATAAAAGTTTACATGTTTTCTACTCACTAAAATTAAAAAACCGTACCTCATCCCCTAAGATAATTAAACATATAGAGATATATAAATCAATAAACCCCTACAAAAAACAATCCCTAAAATAAATAATAATCATTTTATGAATTATTTTTTACTATAATTCCAACCCAAGGGTCCTTAAAAATAAATTTAAATGATATATTACAAATAAGTGGTTAGATTCTAAATTGATCACAATAATTTTCCTCCTTTTAAACCAGTAATTTATTTCTTATCCATTAAAATATAACCACACCATTATGTCCAATATATTGATATATTATTTTATTTATTTTATATTTTTATCCATACCCTTTTTAGTAAAATGATAATCTAAATAACAGATCATGTATTTTGTATACTACCACCTCATGAGCTAATGTTATTTTTTTTACATCAGCATCTCAAAAGGCTAATAATAATCTTGTAACTAATTAATATAAAATATTATTATGAAATAATTGTTATTTTTAACCCTAATATATCCTAAATTTTTTAACCCATCCACCGAATAAAAATATTGATAACGGAACTCGTACGTATGTATTCCCTAGTATAACATCAAATTGATTTGATTATTTTTTCATGTACACATTTAAATAATGTTCTTAAAAATATTTATAATTACTAAATTACATATTTATTAATGAAATATAAATCTATATATTATGAAAACATAACCTATATAAAAAATGTGAATATAAATGATGAAACATACATGATATAATTAAGGAGTTAACATATAAAAAATTTATAATAATGAAAAATTGTAAAAAAATGGATGATCAGATTTATGAAGTGGATCATATATGATATTATTTAAATTTATATGGATCTATTGAGATTTTACTACGAATATAAATTTATTATATAACAGGGTAGATCAATAAAAACTGAGTGGAAGAGTGTTGTAAGGGGATTCATATAACAATTTTGATTGATTGTCTTATAATTCTACTTCATTGAATATATTATTCAATGAAAATTTTGGAAATGATCTCTGATTGTAAAATAATTTATTTCATAATTTTTTATTTAAATATATCTTTTAAGGGAATCAAATAATCTACCCTTCATTAAATTCCTAAATTTTCATATCCTATGTGTATTTGAGGACATTTTAGGTTTCCTTCCAATATTTTCTCTCTTATCCACATGATAAAATAATGAAATGTTCCTAAAAATCGTATCATATTTAACTTTTTGAAACAATAATCTTTTCTTTGATACATATATTTTTGTTAAAATTTAGTTACAAATTTACTTTTAATTTACTGAAAAAACATATTGTGGAAATTTTATATTACCATTGAAATTTAAATTTTTTCAAATGAATCTTTCAAATGATTTCCCAAAATGTCATTTTTGACATTTATTAGAAATATAAAAAGTATTGATTTTTTACCATATACAATGTCAATTTATTTTCTTACCACTATAACAATTTCTCTATATTTATCTATTATTACACAATTTTTAAGAATTTCCAAATGAAAAAACGTTAATGAAAACTATTTTAAAATGTTTAACTATAATTTTTTATTTTTCAAAGGGATTTATTTTAATATAATTAAGATATTTTAAACTAATTTATAAAAATATTTTTCCTCTTAATAAATTTTTTTTCATTTACTCTCTCTTGAAACATACAATTTATTGTTATTATATTTCATTTGAAATAATTATATTATTTCTATCACAGGTATTATTAATGCATAAATTGTATGTTGTTTCAACAAATAGATTTATATTATAATAATTTTATTATTAACTGAAGAAATCATGATATTTCATATTATTTATTCAATACATATATATTGATAAGGAATATTGTTTATTAATTAAATAAATTATTAAATATATTAGGAATGGATTATATATGTTGTGATGTGTGTGAATTTTAATTATTTATCCCCTTGATTCATCATCTAGTATCACAAGATAAACTAGTTATCCCAACATACTTAATTTTTTTGGTGTATTACTGCAGAGAGTTTAAAATTTCTTAGTTTAAGGTCTTGATTATAAATATATTCTGATGTTTGACATCGTGAAATCAATTATTCATTGTTTGATTCATTTGAAATTATATAATTATTATAAGTTATAATATGACAATGGTATAATCAATTGATAAATTTCTTGATCATAGTTTATTAATTTTAAAGTGTTTTAGTAATATAATATTGAATATTGATTAATCCATACATACTGAGTGTATTTCATATTATAATAACCCTTATTAAGCATTTGAGATCACATGTATTTTGGTTTCCTATCCTATTGACATGAACATGGAATCATTGATGTAGATTAGGGATGATAAATATTTACATTCATTATGTTTTATATTTTTTCACAAATGTGAAATAGGAATCATGTTTATATCTGTATCCACAAGAATACTAAACCGATCTATCTTTCAGGTTGGGATACCTTGTATCATATAATATTGTAATAGAGTAGACATCAACTATGAGTTATGGGATATGGGGTTTTTACATTTGGTCATAAATGAAGTTTAGTAAATCCATAAGGTGTATATTTCGAAAAACATTGATTATAGAATAAATGATTTTGTTAGATTCAGAGGACATTTCTATATATAGGTTTATATTAAAATGTTTTGATAAAGTAAATATTAAGTGGTTTTCTTAGAAAATACATCTCTATTTGGATACTAACGGCAGATTTCATTATGGAATAGAATCTTTTTGGGGAAATTACACTAAAATGTGTTGGTCGATTATATCTCAACCATCATTTTAGGGAATAGTAATCATTACCTTACTCAGAAATTGGATTGAAACAAATGGGGACATTTTTTTGCTTAATTCACAGTTTATTTTTTAACTATTATGACGAATAAGAGGATCAAACAAAAGAAAAATGATGAAATTCCATAATAATTTTGGATAATTATAAAATGTATTTGTTTTTTATGTGAATCGTTGATCAATTGTTTAAATACGTAGATGTACTCTATGAGGTTTTATTTAAAAAATGATTTTTATTAATGATATTCTCAAATATACTTACTTTAGTAAATCCTTTGGTTTAATAGTTATTTTATAAAAAATTTATTTTATGAAGGTGGAATTCTAATTTTCTGATATGAGTACAATGATATTTATAAGAATTATGTTAAATATGTTTTTCAATGATTATTTGGTTTATTTGTGTCATGACCCGACCCATGTTGGGGATTGAGCCTCAATTACCCCAAGCCCACCTCCATATTCCATGGGTGGAGAAAGGCGCCGAAGGTATAAATAAACTACGAGAGGCCTCTTTCCTAAGTACCTTTATGCACACACATAAACATCCATATGAAAAAAGCTTAAAGGGATAGTGTAAAAGATGTAACATTATAATAATGTAAACCAAGAATGTATAAACCACTAGATAGTACAAATGTATAGTAGTGTAAATTGAAAAAATGGGAATACTACATGCCCAATCAAAAATATGTCCCAACCTAAAGAAAATAAAAATGTAAACATCCAAAAAAGGGCTTTGATATTGAATCCCAAGATTTGAACATCTTATTTGGTCTAAGAACCATGTATCCCTAAGCTCCTATAAAGTCACCACAGACCTATCTATTTCCTACATATGACATGACATGTGTGGGAAAATCCCATGCAAGTGTGAGTATATACATACACATTATGACACCCTGAAAGACAAAGGGGGGTAGTAAGAGATACAAAAGGAATGAATAGACAGTTAAATCAAGACACATTGAAATTGAATAGCTCAACAAAAATAGAGAGTGAGTGTAATATTTTTCAAACACAAGGGTATAAACACAATTATTAGATGAAATACACATCAAGTCTTCACCACCTATAGTAGGATAATAGAATCAACCAACCATAAGAATCTTGACACGGAAAGAACATTGAATACACTGTGAATCTCCGCCCATCTTGGAAGGCGGTAACCAAATCCAATGTTTGGATACAGAAGAATGAATTTATATATTCTTTGTCAAAGAATCCCAAATAAAATTGAAAAAGAATCTCCATTTCATTGCTCAACCTATGAAGAAGAGTAGTCCACTGTTCAAAAAGTCCATTTTCAATGCCAAACATCTAATGTGTATGTCCAAAAGTAGCCATCAATTTCAAGTAGTGAAACCTCTCTATGCTACACAATCGAGGGTTCAAACTATAGGTATGGAACCCATGGCCTTATACTATAGGAGGGTCCCTTTCTAATAATTTTTGTGGAAGTCCGCTTCCCAGCCCTCCTATAGGGTACCACTTGATAGCTTACTGATAAACTCCACTACCCATCCCTACATGAGGGTACCGCATTGAAATGTAATCAAGGAACTAAACTGGTCACCCCATTTAAAGGGTACTACTAGATAGTCATGGAGGAACTCCCCTACATATCCCTGATGTAAGTTAATTCTAGTTAGTCCTTGATGAAATCCACTACTCAGTCCTACTGGAGGGTACAACATGATAGTTGTTGAGGAACTCTATTTCCCAGCCCTGTTGGAGGGTACCACCTGAAAATTATCTGAGGAAATCCACTTCCCATACCAGTTAGAGGATATTATCCAAAAAATTCCCCAAGGAAATCCACATCCCCCCCCACTTGAGGGTACCACACAGAAATATCCAGGTGATCCAGCGAGATTATTTCTATTTCCATTAAGAGTTTCCTAACCAAATACCATACCTGGGACATTTGACTTATTTTCATGAAATATAAAATGGAGGTAACCATCATGTTCTATGAATACAAAACACTAGATTGGGTACTAAAAGTCCAAGATATGTTTTAAAAATAAGGACATACAGATGATTGATGTTTTCTCAATTGTGCTCAAGGGGTATATGACATGTGAGGGGACCCACATAGCATGTGGTCCTACTCAACCACCTGGCCCTGACACTATTAGTAAAAATATCCAATGTTATGTGATAATACATGACGTGTAGGTGTACAACATAGGGTTTCCATGTTATCCAGGTTTGGGGCTATATTTTTCTATCTGTGTCCATGTACTCAAGTACACGACCATGTACATGGCTGTGTACTTACACTTGGGTTCATTACCATGTGATACTTCACATGAGTTGTCTAAATAGGGATGGGGTACATGGCTTGTAGGTGGGATACACGTTGTTTTATCCTTATTTTTATCCAAACCTGCAGACCCCACCGCTGAGGGGCTACCCGACATGGGTTCATCCATTTACATCACATGTAGTAAGTGTTTTCTTTATATTTCTATATATTTAGATCCACTTTTATCTCATCGAATATAGTCTCGTTACATCATACCTAGCGCTATCTATAGAAGATAAGGTTGGATTTGGGTGAGAATCAGGGATTCCAACCATCATTCACAAAAAATCAATCTTCGTTAATATTGGTGCTAACCCGTATGCCATCGTATGTCCTGAAGCACACAACAACAATTATTTGATTGAAAACAATTGAAAAAAAATCCAAATCTAAAACAAATCCACGATTTGTGCTAGATTCATTAATTTGTGTCTCATTTTTCAATCCATCATGATTTGGGGAGTCCTGATCTAGCTTGTTACCACAGGATACTGTGGAACAAGGATCACATGATCTAACTAGTGATGGAAATGAAGAAAGTGAGGTATAAAAGCACCATAAAAAGGTTAAAACATCACTGGAATATATTTTCTTCCCAACGATCAAGAACATGATTCATAGGTTAGAAAAAATTCAAGCAACAAATTTAAAACTAGAACATAAGTGATTGAATGGGCCATAATTGATGTAGATCCAAAAATATGAATATATATACTCAAAAATACAATACAAGGTAATAAATAACCAATTGAAAATTACTACCTCAAATATGGATCATTTTTTTATGAAGAAAACATTGGACAACAATTTAGAGAAACTACTATGTTCAATTGATCCAGATCAATTTTGATCTAGCATGTCATCATCGTCTGATTTTATTCTCCCTAGGAGGATGAATGAGAGATTCCGTGGGGATTTCCAGGATTATAATGACCACCCTGTAAATTTTTACATAATTATAAATTTATAAAAATATCATTTTGGAAAAACTGAATTAATTTATTAATATAATAATTAATTAACTCACTGAACATAACACCAATGAATGTTGATCCCAAACACCCCGTGCTGACCAATCTGATGTCATGAGTTGAAAAACACAACATTATGAAATCAAACGTGGTGTTAGATTTATGATATGAGATTTCTTTTAAAAGTTATACCATTTTATTTAAAAATATTCTCATTCTCAATAAAAAATATATTTATGTTTTTTATAAAATTAATTCAGGGCACATCCGGCATCATAATCGCACATCATCTCAACAACAAGCTATATACGTATAAAAAAGAAATATTTCAAAGTCATAAAATTAAAAAACCTAATATCTACAACATTAATTCCTTCAAAACATTTGTTTCTAAAAAGAAAATTATAAAAAAATAACCTGGGATACAGAGTACATAGATGGCTCTCCCACTCCTAGGATCACTTCTACACAATTACATTATTTAATATCACATAAACCTAGGGGATGATATATACACATAGAGCCTTCTACTAGTGATACTTGTTCTATATTGGGTGTTCTATAATGGTGGATTCATCCATGATTTTTTGCTATCCCCATTGGATGATGTGCATGGGTTCATGTTTGTATCTCCAAAACTTTGAAATGTGGAAGATGTCGTGCACCCACTCCAACTATGGGGGTAAAAAAGGGATTTTTCAACCTCACCAATCATCTACATGATCTTCAATGGCCCGATTATCCTTGAGGATAGATTTCATCCCCTATCAAATATCAATAATAATCCTCATGGGGATAATCTCCTGAAAATTTGGTCTCCATTCTCAAAATCCTAAGGCCTATGCCAAAGATCTATGTAAAATTTCTATCTCTTTGAGGACATCCTCATCCACTCATGGATGATCTTAAAATTCCCTATCATCAGTTGCACCAACTCTAGGCCAAAAAGATATGTCTCACTAATCAATATCCTCATTCAGGTCCTGAATGCCTCATATAGGTCTCTCCAAAATAAAAATTTAAATAGTGCATGATGATATGAGTGAATCATAATTGGAAACCCATGAAGGGGATCATTCTACAGTATATAAAATTTCCCCAATCACTCCACAAAACTATGCAATCTGGTAGAAAGTGTTCCAAATTTTTGATTCAGCCAAATATCACCCAGCTGGTGTTATAACACTTCGTTTTTAGGTATATCCTTTCACAAAGTCCATAGTCATCCCACATCCACGATAGGATCTCAAGCGAATGCAACGAACCTTCCATAACATGGCACTCACCCTACACCTATTTAAAGGTGAGATGTTATGAGATGAACTCAACTATACTTCATCTCATGTGGGACCCAAAAAAAATCTATCGAATGTCAATGTACTTATTCCACACATCAGGATGTAGTGCTAGGGGAGAAGTGAGGATCACCTACATCGTTTCCTATAGTGTCATGTCTGGAACCCCTGTCTGCCAGTAGAACATGATGGAATGATTCCATCCTTTAGAATATCAATCTAGTGAGTCGACTATGAATATATCATCATGAAATACCTCACAATCTACATATTCTAGTTGAAACTCTCCCAAATTATTGAGAATATAATGAGTCAATTCCATAGATTATAGAAAACCCACAACCTATTGCTCCACTAGGGTCAGCTATATAGAAGCTAACTAATCTTAAGATTCCCACACTAAGAAAGCCTATTACTTCTTACTTAGGTAATTTGAAACTATGTTTTCGTTCCACGGAGTATAGACTATCTCGAAGTCATAGTCCTTCAGGAACTCCAACTATTCTTTCTATCTCTTGTTTATGTATCTCTTTGGAAAGACGTACATTAGAATCTTGTGGTCTATGTAAACCAGATATCCCTCTGCCAGAAGGTAGTGCCTCCACATCCTAAGGAAGAACAGTACCACTTCCATCTCTAGATCACGAGTCACATATTTCTTCTAATCAGGATTAAGCTTCCTCGACCCATATGAAATAAGTACCTATCACTACATCAACACATATCCAAGACCAGTTCCCAATGAATCACCATATAATAACATCTTAGGGACTTCTTATGTTATTATGAGTATATGAGTACTCATCTTCCTCAGTCTTAACTCCTTAAATTATATCTGACACATCTCAAACTAGGTAATGAGATTCCCTTTCCATTATCATATGATTAAAGGGGTTTTGATTCTAAAGAAGTATGCCAAAATCCACTTGTAGTACCCTACAGATCCAAGAAATTTTAAAACACTCAATACACTCTTCAGTGGCTCCCAATAAATCAATACTTTATTCATAACTAGATCCAAAACATAACCATGATAATAATGAAATTCCAAATAAAGTGATCCTAATGTATCTAGAACTAGAACATTAAGAGCTTTCTGTACAACTATTGACCAAAAATAAAATCATGGACCACCCTCTAATTCTTTTCATGATCTGCTTCTAATGTCGAGTAGATTATTTTGTATGTGATGAAGATAAAAATAAACTGGTCCAAGTATGGCTAGAAAAATTGGATCACCAAATCCATAAACATGTAAGGAGAATACATCACACCAAAGAGAATCACATGGAACTCTTAGTGTTAATAACAAAACATAATTGGAACATTAGAATATTAGCCTCAGGAACCCTAAAATACTGGTATCCAAACTTGATATTAACTTTGAGAATTTTGTATTGCCTTACAACTGGCCAAAGTGGTCATTATTCCTTGGAAATGCATAAATGTTCTTTACTGTGGCCTAGTTTAGTTAATGATAATCCATAAAAATACACAAGATATCTCATCCTTTTTCATGAACAGCATTAGAGCAGTCAAGGGGGACACACTGGGTCTAATTAATCCTTTCTCTCAAAGGTACTCTAACTACAACCGTAGCTTGTGGAGCTCAGTAAGGGAAATATGATATTTCATAGAAAATATCATATCTGTCTCATGATGAAATTCAATGAAAAATTATATCAGCCACCCCAGAGGTAGTCCACAAACGTCCTTATGTAGTACATCCATGTAACCCTCCATGATTGATGGAATCCTAATGCCTGAAGAGCCTATTGCACCAAGGGCTACACTTACTGACTAGGGGGTGATGGGTTTCAAAATCATTTTCCCAGAACAAAATTTTCCTTCGAAGATATATCTCTCTCCATAAAAAGAAAATCATCTCAAATCAGCAAGTAGTAATTTGACTTGTCTGAGATGACACTCAATATGGGATCAGACCATTGAAATCAAACCAATTCCCATGATTATGTCATAGGTTTCTATAATTAAATCCAAAATGTCCTATGTGAACCGGTCTCCACTATGTGATATGTCGAATTGTCCATAGATTAACGATAATAAAAAGCATTCTATGTAGGAAACTCGAGACTTAACTACTATGCTAGTGCCTTAATTCGGAGGTCATGCTCTTGCACCATGAATATAGACATAATAGAACGAATGGAACATGCGCTTACTAGTACTGAATAAAAATTAGAAAACATGCATACCTGACCTTAGATCATCCCATACACATGAGGATAATAGGAATAATAATCATGTAGTTATATGTGACCCATCCTCTAGCTCCCTAATCCTAATGTGGAATACTATGTGATGGTGGTGGAAGGATCTCATAACATCGTCCAACACCCATAGCTCCTCCTGCACCACTTTCAGCTTTCTATCCTAGTAGACCACCCTTTACTCACTTGGGAGATCCCTAGTCACGCACCCCCTCTTCTATAGTGCTTCATCATCTATTTTCTTATGCTGCTCAGCATGTTTGGTGAGGTAGTGACACGCCATGTGACAATTCTCACAAAAAGAGAGGCATCGCCACCCTCTGGGTCACCTGGTGCTCTGCATTCCATCTGCATCATATGACTATGAACCATAGTATGATCACGAGGATGTCCAATATGTGATATGTCTATGTGGCCTAATTATTTATCTTGTGGCATGTTGTGTATCATTAATGATCCATAAAAATTATTATTTTCAATATAGAGAAATCCAACGTAGTATTTCAAAAGACCTATTATTTTAAAATTATATGGGTTTAAAAATAATAAAAACTAAATTCGGATATTTAGAAAATTGTTTTATTATTTGAAAACCTCTTTCTAAGGGTTAATTTATATCAAATTATTTATTTTAATAATTATTTAATAGTTTTCAAAGAAGGGTATTTCTAAATAGTTTTAAACCCCCTTACTGGGAAAAGTAAGTTCTCATCATATGTTTAAAATTTATTTGTCATAGGTTTTGTATAATTTTTGTTGGTTATTATTTCATATAGGAAGGATGAACTTGAGAATTAATTTATTTAATATTTTGAACATCATTTTTAATTTGTGTTGTATATGTATAATTATAAGAAACTTACATCAAGAACTGTCCTAGAATGTAAATCATACTATGTGTATTTCATAGTTTTCTTTTATAAAAAAAATACATGTCATTCTTATTTACTAAATTTGGAAGTGCAAGTTTGGGCCTTTACATTTTGTATCAGAGTAACAGTCTATACAAAATTGGAGGTTAGATGTTCAAATTTTATGAAAGTCAAAGTGTTAGAGTATAAAATATTATGAGTTCTATTTTTTCATTATTCTAAAGAATAAAATTCAGAATTTTCTTATGTTTGACGAATAAACATCGAGGGAATAATTCATTTAAGGGGGACGAATTTAACTTCCCAATTTTTAATATAAGAATTATTTATTTAGATAATAATTTAATATTTGAAATAATAATTAAAAAAATTATAATTAATATTAAATTATCACTTAATAATATTAATAAATAAATAAGGATATTAAAATGACACTCTCATAAGAAACATTATTAATAAATAATAGATTTTATTTAGCAAAAATTATCAAATAAATATTACTTGATATGTTTTAATATGACGAATTTATTTTAAAAAATAATACATTATTTTTATATATAAATTTTCTTTTAATAAATAAATTATATGAATTTTTATTATAATAAAATGAATATTTATAATTATATAAGATTAAATATTTATAAATTAATTTAAAAAAATAAAGGAAATAATAATAAGGGAAATTATTTTTATTATTAGGGTAAAAGTGATTTTTTTAATAAAATTATTGTTCTTATTTCTAAAGTAATTTTTTTAAATAAATATTAAATTATATTATGATTATTTTATAAATTTTTTGAATTATAAATATATATTAATATGAAAAAAATAATTTCATATATATAAGTTAAAAAACAAAAAAAATGCTTTTTTAAAATGTCACAAGTTTTGGTTTAAAAAAATAAAACTTTTAAAGAAAATAATAATCAAAACCAAGAAAAAATGAAATGAGAATTGAATAATATAATATTATAATAACATTTAATTGACAAAAAAGTTAAAATTATGAGATAAGAAACAAAAATAAGGAAACACATGAAAAAAATAGAGATATAAAATACAAAGAACGAAAAAATGTCAAACAAAAGTATAAAAAATGGTAAAACTATTATAAATAATAAATTAAATTGTGTAGGAAGAAAATATTACTAATTTGAAATGATGTTAATTTATAAAAATATAAGTAAAATTTAAAAAAAAGAGATAATATATAATCATGCCTTATAGTGACTAATAAACATAGGAAACAAAAATAATAAAGAAAAAAAGAAAAGATAAAAAAAGGATGGTGACTCATATTTTTATCTTTGTTTAGCATAGTGTTGTTTTTTAAGAGAATGTTTGGATTCTTTTAGTTAAAAATAGTTATATGCTTATTTTTACACCAATGATTTATCTGGTCTATATATATATTTGACCCTATAGAATGGAATGGGGGCTAATGGAGTGGTTGATTTGAATCCCATTAGTGTAGGTGGGTATAGTTTTCCCAGATTTTGATGATCATTTGTTGTGCAGCACATTTTTCATTATGATGGACTAATCTTGTGACACATCTTTTTAGGAGAAATCTACAATAGATATTTTCAGTTAACAGATTAGTTATTTATTTACATTTTATTTTTATGTTTCAATTTAATTGTAATAGATGTTTTTAAATTCAAAAATTATATATATGTATATATATACATATATTATAAAATTTTACAGTTTTATTACGTATTTTTAATCAATTCAATGTTTTAGAAAACAATGTCTTTAATTTATTTCAAACTTGGATTTTGATTTTAATCATTCAATGAAATCCAATAATATCTTAATTTATTTTGAAATAACTATCTATAAATATTTATATATGTATATATATTGCTAATAATTAATTATATAAATAAATAACATATTATTTTAATTACATTGCAGAAAAAAATAACTAATTTTTTTATAATTATATTGTTTCTTTTAGTAAAAAATGGGAAAAGTTATTATCTTATGTTTTTCATATCATTTTATGTAATATTTATTTGCTGCAAGTTGTAGATGATAAATGTTGAAATTTTATGTGTGAATTGTTTTCATATGACCATGAATGTCATTAATAAATTAGATATGACCATATTTTATAATATTAATTAATCCTAGACCATTATTATTAAATTATTCATTTAATTTATTAGTCTATTAAATTTATGTCATTTAAACAAGTGAAATTCATTATACGCATGGATTTCTACTTATTATTAATGAAATCATTATTTGTTCCATATAAAGTATTATGTATGACTTATTCGACTAACGAAATAATTTGAGGATTATTTTGAAATTATTTCGGTTATTAGTGAAAAAGACGTGACCTTTAAAATGGGTTCTTAAAATTGCCACAAGAGAATAAAATGGAATGTTATGATATGTGGAGTAGACCCATGACCCTAAAGAGACACTACCCAACATGTGATATGGTTCTGTGGACTTATTATTTCATATTTCCTTATGATTATTATGATTAATCCGTAGAAATTAGTATTTGAAAACTAGTGAAATCCAATATAGTTTTTCAAATGAACTATTTTTTTGAAATTATATAGTTATCAAAATAATATAAACTATATAATAATATATAAAACATTTTTTAATTATTTGAAAACCCTTTTTATATTTTTATTTTTATCATACTATTATTTTGAATAATTTTTTATTATTATCAAATAAGGGTATCTCGAAATTATATTAAAAACCAATATAGAGAAAATTAAATTACCACCCTACCTGTAATTTTTATAGGTTTTGTATAATATAAATTTGTGGTTATTTCATATATGATGGTGTTAATTGTGAAGATATTTTTTTAAATAAAATTACAAATTTTTTTGTAATTTTTATTCCAAAGATTACAAAACCTAGATGGAAAAAGGTCCTAATAGGTACAACGATATGTGCATTTTTTAGTTCATGTTTATAAAAAATACAAAAATATTTTACGTACTAAACTCGGAAGATTAGGTTCATGGATTAAAAACATCATTATCGTAAATATTCTGATCTGTTTTTATTCAAAGGGTTTGACCAAGACCTATACACACATCCATAAAATGGTAAACAGAACTACCCGTAATGAGCGACAAACTAGAACCTCACTTAATGATTTCATTCTTTTTTCCTTTGACAACTTTTACGATTTGGTAATTATGAATGAAATAATATATATATATATATATGATATTTATTGTGTATTCATACTTCTAGAATTTTTATATAAACATATATGTTTTCTCTCCATTTTTTGTAAATACAATAACATTGTTTGTAGACATGTGGACTACCACCTACTCAAAGCGATGTGATACGTTAAAAATTACATAAAATGCATTAAAAATGATTTTAATTAATAATATTTGACAAAAATGATATCTATCTGATATTTATAACATAATTCCCTTTGTAAAAAAAATATATCATTTTCATTAGTACTATTAACACACTGAAAAGGTGATAACATCATTCGTGGATGTTTGGACTACTGCTTCCTTGTTGTGATGAAATTACTTTTTTAATTCACAAAAATTCCATATATAATTACATATGACCTGTAACGTCCCGATTTTGAAATCCACCCAAAGGCACCCTGTACCTGGTTTGTCACAAGGGCTCAATCTCATTTTACCGAATGCCAGAGGCTACCGAATAGCAGTGAGGGCCTTGGGTGTGATAGTGGGGAATCTATACCCTCATCGGTAGAGTAACACAATAGAAGAAAACAATATGAAATAGCGGAAGTAATAATAATCCATACATAAGTAAGTATTTGAAGACTAGACAGTAATAAACTGGAGCACATCTATATAATAATGATGCATGATACAAATGTCTAGTAAAGAAACCAAACAAATCACAATTCTAGAATACAACATTAATAAACCAAATAAAAAAGAAAGAAAGTGAAAAACTACTCAACATCACAAGCCATAGCTTGGTCCCATGCTCTCCAGCTCCTCCGTCAATCAAAAACAAGATGTAGAAGGGCGCTTGCCCTAATCTATACCAGCAAAAATGTAATCTGTTTGGGCACAAAAGAATCACCCCAACAGTGTGTCAGACTAAATTCTGGTAGGAAACCACCCAAGGATCTATGCCTAATTGTCAGTGGGTAAATATGGCAAGAGGTAAGTAAAAGAGCAGTAAAAAATTCCACAGTTTCAAAGAATTAAATTCCACATATTAAATAAGCAGCTAAAACAAAGTAGGTAACCCTCTGGGAAGTACACACAGCCTATCCCCTCTGGTCCCACTCTAAGAGTATACAAACACTCTCTGAGGAATCTCACATTGTAAATTCCCCTTATATTCTAAGTGATAAATGGATCTTTGAGGAAGCTCACAAACTCAATTCCCCGTATATCCAAAATTGGTTTAAAGACTCTCCGAGGAAGATCACACGGTCAATTCCACTTATATTATAAAGTGGTTTAATGACTCTTTGAGGAATCTCATATGATCAATTCCCCTTATTGTCTAATGTAATCCAAGACCCTCTAAGGAATCTGACATGGTCAATTCCTATTATAGTCTAAATTAATCAAAGACTCTCTGAGGAAGATCACACAGTCAATTCCCTTTATTGTCAAAAGTAATAAAAGACTCTCTAAGGAAGATCAAATGGTCAATCCCTATTATAGTCTACTACACCAGGTTCCCATGGCCCTGTGTAAGTCAAAAAATCATAGTAGTGAAATACGGCCAATGTAAACCTCTTTAACTACATGGATAAATAGTCTATTGCTTGTTATGCTTGTTAGATAACAATAATCGCATCATCCTATAACTAGGCATGGAAAATCATGGCAAGGCGGCCTAACTAGCTAAACAGGACCAATGGTCGTACATAGAACAAAGCATGGGAAAACACATCCAAGATAATGCAATTAAACCTATTCATATCCAATTAACCTCTACGCAAGCATAAAAGCATGGAAAGATATTAACAAGTGTAAAATGTTAAATATGCAATACCTTGTTCAAGAGTATTGGGAAAATTGCACATATTACTCAAAGACATTCAACGGAAAGGCATAAACCACCTACCTCAGTAATGAGAGATCGCTATATGTGAAACTCAAGGCTTGAATCGTCTATGAACATTGTAGATCTACAAAAACGCCAAATACATTAAAAATAGGATAACTTGAGAGAGAAGAGGAATCATGAAACAAGGCTCATGCAGAAGGGAGACCATACCAAGGTAGTTCCAATGCAATAAACAATGTTCGAATCCGAGTTCGAATGCTTGGTCGGGGTCTTGGAGGAAGACTGCAGCCATACGGTAGCTATCAGCCGAACGAAACCTAGAAGAAGTGTGTTCTATTGACTAAACACGACCCCAAACTGTTTAAGGAAAAAGATGGAAAATACACAATGTTTTATTTTGAAGTACACAATGTGTACATTCTATTTCTTTAATCCGCTTTAGGTGGCCTCGAAGTCACCCCACACAGACATATATGTGACCATTACACGGCCAGCACACGACCTCCTGCAGCAACACAATACACGGCGTGTACCCATAATGTACACGATGTGTACTTCAGAAATTTCCATAAAATACTCTTGTTATAAACAACAATCAAAAAATGAAAAAAATAACTTAAAAGAAGATCCAGGTTCATAAAAACTTCCCCCCTTAAATAAATTCATCCCCAAATTTCCCTAGTGTGGTGTAGAAAAAGAAACCTCGAATAGATCCGGCCACTATGCTCGTACATCGGCCTCCCTCTCCCAAGTCTCATCATGTACTCGCCTGTGTTGCCATAGCACCTGTACCAGAGGAACAGACAAGCCACAGAGAACTTTTTTACTACAATCAACAATCCGAATATGATGCTCCGCAAACAATGCATCCACTTTGATATCAACCTCCTCGGGTTTAAAGACATGAGACGGGTTTGAAAAGTAACGTCGAAGCTGAGAAACCTGAAAAAATCATGCAAAGCCCGATACCTCTGGGGTAACTACAACTGATAGGAAACTGGCCCAACTCTCTCTACAACCTCAAATGGCCCAAAGTACCTTAGTGAAAGCTTACTGTGTCTCCATGTTCTTCTGTGCCCCATCCTTGATGTGACACACAAGATAGCCTGATCCCCGACCTCGAACTCCTGAGGTCGTCTCTACTGATCAAAATATTACTTCTTTTGAGACTGGGAGGTAGCCATCCTCTTTCAAATAAACTTTATCTGCTCTGTGGTCTCTTGAACAAGATGAGGTCCCAGCATAACTGCCTCTCTTACCTCCATCCAACATAAGAGTGATCGACATGGCCTACAGTACAATGCCGCATAAGGTTCCATATGAATAGTTTCCTAAAAACTATTATTTTATACAAACTCCACAATAGGTATATTCTTCTCCCAAGAACTTGTAAAATCCAGGATGAATTCTCAGAGCATGTCCCCACGAACAAGAATCGTACACTTGGACTGACCATATTTTTGGCGGTGGTAATTTGTACTCAAAAGTACCTATATACACAAAGCCTTATGAAGGACTTGCCAAATCGGAGAAGTAAAATTGTAATATCTGTCTGAAACAATGGAGTGTGATACTCCATGTAAATGAACAATCTATCAGATGTACAACTTCCCTAGCTCATCAAAACTGAAGGTCTTTTTTATCACCAATAAGTGATCAACCTTCGTGGGTCTATCAATTACAAACCAAACTGCATCATTCGCTCGAGGCGACCTTGGAAAACCATTCACGGAATCCATTGCGGCATCATTCCACTTCCACTTGGGAATGGGTAACTACTATAAAATCCATGATGGTTGCTGATGCTCCTCCATCACCTACTAAAATGTGGAATACCTCATTAAAAAACTATAAACATCTCTATTCATGCCTATCCACCAATACTAACAGTGTAGATCAAGATATATCTTGGTGACTCTAGGATGAACGACACAAACTAAGGAATTAATGTCCCACATCATCTCTTCACCTATTTCTACTGGAACCCATATGTGCCCCTAGAAAAGAAACATATCATCCTCGCTGAACATACATCCAAGAATAGGGTCCTCTCTTGACATGCTCTCCCATAGAACTAGGACCTCTAAATCAGATAGCTACCTCATTCTCACGCGATCTAGAAGAGTAGAGGTAATAGCTATAGAAGAAAGAAACATCTTCCCCTATCTTTCATGACCCTCCAAATGCATCTTAGAGAACAGAGCCATAAGCTACCACTCACTACTGGCCTCCTGAACTGTATGTATCTGATTCCTCTTGCTCAGCACATTAGCCACTGTGTTGCCTTTCCCAGGTGTATAGGCAAGTTAGAAATCAAAGGAGTGAAGATACTCAACCAACCTTCACTATCTCAAATTCAGATCATGTTGAGTGAATATGTACTTGAGACTCTTGTGGTCAATGAAAACCACAAAATGCTCTCCCATAGAATAATGTCTCCAATAGCTTAAGGCATGAACAATTACTGCCAACTTGAGATCATGTGTCGGGTAATTCCTCTCAAGTGTCCTCAACTACCAAGACCCATACGCAACAACTCCTTCCCCCTTCCTAAGCATAGCTCCCAGCCCGATACCTGATGAATCACAGTAAATAGTATAGCTCTTTCCTAGCTCTAGAAAGACTAGTATTGGGGCTGATGTCAGTCTCCCTTTTAGCTTCTGAAAGGATTACTCACAAGAATCTAACCACAAGAACTTTTCACCCTTCGTAGTCAGACCCATCAGTGTTACTACTAAGTGTGAAAAGTCGTGTATAAAGAATTTCTAGTGTCCAACCAGCCCCAATAAACTTCGTACCTCAAATACATTCTTCAGATGATCCCTGGAAACTACTTCTCTCACTTTCTCTGGGTTGACTGATACTTCTGTCTCTAAGATAACATGGCCCAATTAGTGAATCAGATCCATACAAAAGTGGAATTTTGAGAGCTTAACATATAACTGATTCTCTTTCAGTGTACTCAGAATGATCTTAATATGGGTAGCATGGTCGTTTCAAGTATTAGAGTACATCAAGATATCATCCATGAAGACCACCACGAAAGAATCCCAGTATGTATGGAACACTAATTTCATTAGTTCCATGAAAACTACAGGCGCATTCGTGAGACCAAACAACATAAAAATATACTATTATAAGCCATACCTGATTTGGAAGGTTGTGAGAGGTATATCAGATGGTCTAACATGAAACTGATTATAACCAGACCTCAATTAAATCTTTTAGAACACCCAGGATCCTCAAAGATAATCAAAGAGATCTTCAATCCCATGGAAGGGATATTAGTTCTTGACTGTCAACTAGTTCAACTTCTGATAGTCCACACAAATCAGGAGGGTAATGTCTGCCTTCTTTGCAAATAGGACATGTGAACCCCAACAAGAAGTATTGGGTCAGATAAATCCCTTTTCTTGTAACTCCACCAACTTCTTCTTGAGCTCTTGTAACTCTGATGTAGCCATCCAATAAGGAGGAATGGACTGTAATGACCCGAATCCTGAGCCCCTCCACCTGTACCCCATACCCGGTTCTCCACATGACCTCAAGTGCATTTCCCCAAATTCCAGAGGCTTCCAACTAGTAGTGAGGGACTTGGTGAGTTGGTGGGGAAACTATGCCCTCATTCAGTAAAGTATACAGCGGAAAACAACCAATCATAATAGGAGAATCAATAAACAGCATACAACAACTGAAATGATTAGCAGAAAAAATGTATAACTAATAATGATGCAATATGGTACATATGTCCATGTAAAGAAGCATACAAACCAACATGATAAAGTAAAAATGAAAACAAGTGAATGGAAAACAAAATAAACACTTCAGCATCGCGAGCCACGGCACGGTCCCATGCTCTCCAACTCCAGTGCAATCAAGAACCTGAAGTAGAAGGGTGCTTTCCCTTATCTATAACTGCAACAATATAGTCTATTTGGGACCCAAAGGATGGCCCAAACAGGGTGTGAGAAACAATCCCAGTAGGAAATTACCCAAATATTTGGGCCCAACAGTCAATGAATACATGGCAGTAATAAAACAAGAAGTAGTAAACATGAATGCACAAGCAGCTACAATCCACAGTTCTAACAATAAAGTACATAAGTAAACAACCAGCAACAAGTAGAAAATAGGTAACCCTCTGGGTACATCTCACAGCCTAACCCCAATGGTTCAACCTACATGTACTAGAAACCCTCTAGGAGGCACACACAGTGTCACCCCTCTGGTTCAGCTATGAAAAAAAATAGACTCTCTGGGGAATCACTCACTGTCAATTCCCCCAATAGTCTCGTATCGTACTAAAGGATATCTGGGGAAGCACAAAATGTATATTCCCCCTATAGCCCTCATCGAGGAACTACATACTCTCTGAGGAAGCGCTCAACGTCAATTCCCCCTGTGGTCTCACATCGTAATTAAAAGACACTCTGGAGAAGCCCTTCCATCAATTCTCTCTTTGGTATACTACTCTAGGTTCTCACAGTCCTGAGTGAAAGATAAAACATGATCAGTGCGCATACATCATCCAAGTAAACCTCAAGAACTACTTGGATATCATTTTAAGGCTCAATAGCATAAAAAGTAGTAGTTCCACTTTCCAACGACTAGGCCGGGCTACTGAAAAAATGCCAAACAGGAAGAACAAGCATTGAAAAGCAAAGTGAGCACAAAATAAATTACTCTACTCACAAGAATAAACCTCTACTACAACAATCAAGCAAAGAAGGCAAACAGAAGGGGCAAAACATGAGAACCACAATTCCCCGCCAAAGGAAATTGTAGAATTTGCAGAAAATACTCATCGACTTTCAATAGAAAGGGACAAACCACCTACCTATATCCTAGGAGATCGATATAAATGAACCACAAAGATTGATTCCTCTTAGAACATCGTAGATCTGATAATACTCACAAAATGCTCAACCTACGATAAATCAAAAATGAAGAGGAATCGGAAAATGAAGATCAATCAAAAGGAAGATCTTACCGCTGTGATTCTAACGTAATCGACCGTGCTCAAATCAAAAATCAGGTGGAGAGATGGGGGCTTGTTGAAGATCTGGTCGTATGGGTCGCTCTCGAACAAACAAGACCTAGAAGAAGACGAATATCGTGATGAGGTGCGAACCCGGTCTGTTTAGTGAAAAAAAAGAAAAGTACTTGGCGTGTACCTTTAGAGTACACGAATTGTATTGGGTCCTTTCCGTGCTCCACCAAAATCATCCTCCACGTCACCCCTACACACCATGTGTGTGGCCCGACTTGGCCAGCACACGGCTTCGAGCCGGAGAAGAGTACACGATTTGTACCCAGAAAGTACACGGTGTGTACTTCAAAAATTTCCAGAAAGTTCATTTTTCTTAAAATATCCAGAAAAAGGAAAAGTGTACCTGAAATGAAGATTCGGGTTCCCACAAACTTCCCCCCTTAATGAAATTCATCCCTGAATTTCCCTAGCAAGGCGTAGAAGAAGAAACCTCGAACAGCTCCGGCCACTGCGATCGTACATTGGACTCCCTCTCCCAGGTCTCATCCTGTACTCACCCGTGATGCCATAGAACCAATACCAGAGGAGCAGACCACCCATGGAGAACCTCCATACTATGATCGACAATCCTGATAGGATGCTCCTCAAACGATGCATCCGCTTCAAGCTCAACCTCTTGAGGTTGGAAGACATGAGACGGGTCTCAAAAGTAGCGTCGGAGCTGAGAGATGTGGAAGACGTCATGCATGGTCCAGTACCTCTGAGGTAGCTGCAACTGATAGGCGACCGACCCCACTCTCTCCGATACCTCAAACGGTCTGGCGTACTATGGTGAAAGCTTACCCTATCTTTGAATCCTCTTGTGTCCCAACCTTGGTGCGACACGCAGGAAAACCTGGTCCCCAACCTCGAACTGTAGAGGTCGTCTCCGCTGATCAGCATAAGACTTCTGTCGAGACTATGTTGTAGCCATCCTCTTCCAAATCAGCTCTATCTGCTCTGAGGTCTCTTGAACGAGACGTGGTCCCAGCAAAGCTGCCTCTCCTGCCTCCATCCAGCATAAGGGTGATCGGTATTGCCTACCTTACAAAGCCTTGTATGGTGCCATCTTAATGGTCGCCTGGAAACTATTGTTGTAAGCGAACTCCACTAGAGTAATATGCTTCTCCCAAGAACCGCCAAAGTCTAGGATGAAAGCTCGGAGCATATCCTTAAGCACCTAGATCGTGCGCTCGGACTGTCCATCAGTTTGGGGATGGTATGCTGTACTCAAATGTACTTGTGTACCCAAGGCCTTCTGAAGTTCCTACCAGAACTGAGAGGTAAAGCACGCACCCCTATCTGAAATGATGGAGTGTGTGACATCATGCAGATGAACGATCTCTCAGATGTGAAGTATTCCCAGATCATTGACACTGATGGTCTCATTGATCGGAAAGAAGTGAGAAACCTTAGTGAGTCTATCGACGACAACCCAAACAGCATTGTTCCCTCGAGGTGACCTTGGCAACCCGGTCATGAAGTCCATCACAACATTGTTCCACTCCCACTCCAGAATGGGTAACTACTGCAAAAGGACTACTAGTCGCTGATTCTTTGCTTTCACCTGATGACAAGTAGAACATCTCATGACAAAACCAGAAACATCTTTCTTCATACCAAGCCACCAGTACTGGCGATGAACATCTTGATACATCTTGGTGACGCTAGGATGAACGTCCCAAACATAGGAATGAAAATCCTGCGTCATCTCCCCACATATGTCTGCTGGCACCCATACGCGTCCCTAGAAATGCAATATCTCATCCTCGCTCACTGTCCATCCAGGAAAAGGTTCCTCTCCTGACACACCCTCCCGCAGGACTAATCCTTATGAGTCTGATAGCTTCCTCATTCGTACCTGATCAAAAAGTGTAGAGGTAACAGCTATAGAAGAAAGAAAACTCTATCCCGGTCTGTCGTGCACCTCCAAATGCATCTCAGAGAATAGAGTCATAAGCTGCCACTCACTGCCGGCCTCCTGAACTGCCTAATCCTGAGTTCTCCTGCTCAGTGCATCTGCCACTACGTTACCCTTCCCCAGCGAATAGGAAAGATCGAAGTCAAAAGATTTAAGATACTCGACCCACCTACGCTTCCTCAGATTCAGATCATGCTGAGTGAAGATATAATTGAGACTCTTGTGGTCAGTGAAGACCACAAAGTGATCTCCCAGAAGATAGTGTCTACAATAGCGTAAGGCATGAGAAACAACTTCCAACTCCAGGTCATACGTAGGGTAGTTCCTCTCATGTGGCCTTAACTGCCAAGACCCGTACACAACTACTCCATTTCCCTATATAAGCACAACCCCCATCCTGATACATGAAGCATCACAATAAACAGTGTAGCTCTTTCCTCGCTCCGGAAAGACTCATATCAGTGCTGATGTTAACCTCCCTTTCAGCTCCTGAAAGGATGACTTATAAGAATCTGACCATAACATCTTCACCCCCTTTTTGGTCAGACCTGTCAAAGGTGCTTCTAAACGAGAAAAGTCCTGAATGAAGCATCTGTAGTATCTAGCCATCCCTAGGAAGCTCTGTACCTCAAAGACGTTTTTTGGATGCTCCCAAGAAACTATAGGTCTCACTTTCTCTGGGTCCACAAATACTCCTGCCTCTGAGATGACGTGACCCATGAAGTGAATCTAATCCATCCATAAGTGGCACTTCTAGAGTTTAGCATAAAGCTGATGCTCTCTTAGTGTAATCAGAATGATCTCAAGATGTGTGGCATGGTCGTGTCGATTGTGAGAGTACACCAAGTTATCGTCCATGAAGACCATGACGAAAGAGTCCTAGTAAGGATGGAACACTCGGTTCATCAATTCCGTGAAAACTGCAGGCGCGTTCGTGAGACCGAACGACATGACTGTATAGTCGTATAGACCGTACCTGCTCTTGAAGGCTGTCAGAGGTATATATGTTGGTCTAACACGCAATTGATGATAACCGGACCTCAAGTTGATCTTTGAGAAAACCCGAGCTCCTCAAAGTTGATTAAAGAGGTCATCGATCCACGGCAAGGGATGTCGGTTCTTGACTGTCAACTGGTTCAGCTTCTGATAATCAACACAAAGCTGAAGGGTACCGTCTGCCTTCTAAAAAAACATGATAGGAGAAACTCAAGGAGAAGTATTGGGTAGGATGAATCCCTTAGCCTGCAACTCCTCCAAATTCTTCTTGAGGTCCTGCAACTCAGTTGTAGCCATCCTATAGGGAAGATTGGACACCGCTGCCGCTCCCGGAATGAGCTCAATAGAGAAGTCTACCTCACGCTTCAGAGGAAAACCTTAAAATTAATCTGGAAAGAAGTCACTAAAACGATCCACTACTAGAGGAAAGTCTAGCTGTGGAGTCACCTGATCATCTAGATAAAGGATAGCAATATGGGTTGTCACCCCTCCTAGCCCAAGATGCTCGAGTCCTGCCCGACTCGCCCGAACGTCCCATTCGCCTTTATGATGAAAAGACTCTCCCTCTGGTGAAACAAAACTCACTCTATAAAGATAAAAATAAATGACATCCTGAAAGGGAATCAACCAGTCTATACCGAGGATGACATCATAGCCTGTCATCTCTAGGACATAGAGATCCCATAAGAAGCGATACCCTGTAACCTCGAGGGGGAACTCTCTACATTGCCATACACTTGATGTCCTCTTTCCCAAAGGTGTGTCTAGTGTAAACGAGTCGTTAGAATAAAAGATTAAGAGCCCAACGCTATCCACAACAGCAATAGAGATAAATCTATACATAGCACCATTATCGAAAAGAGCTGAAGATAAAACTGAGCCTACTAAAATTATACCTCGAACTGTAGAAGGACCGGGATCCTGCTCTGGATAAATCTGCTCCATGGAGAAAGACTGGCCTACACCGCGGACATACGCCCCTAGCTGACCACTCTGAGCTGAACCTCTCTGCTGGTGTTGAGGGACTGGTGGCTGACTGCCACGACCTCAACCTCCACCTCGGCCCGAACGGCCGGAAGAACTCCAGTTTCCCGACTGGTGAGAAACTGGTGGGGTTGCTTCTGAATGATGACTCATGGACGAACCCCGGTCACCAACTGCTAGTGAAAAAAACTGGCAGAAACGCTGAAGGTGACCCATCTTGCCGCAAGATCATCACACAATAGGGTCCTTCTGGCACTGTGGCCTCGTGTGCCCTGACGGGCCGCACTGATAGCATACCACCTGGCTGCCCAACGTTGCATCTCTCTTCCTCGGATCACCGCGCATAGACTCCCTTCGGCGCTTCTTACTGTCATCTAGAGGAAAACTAGATCTGGAAGCAGAACCGCCCTAGTTCGCAGCTCCGGAGTCCCTCAGATTGCGCTCTACAATTAGCGCCTGGTTGACGATGGAAGTGATGGAAGTCAGCTGGAAGATGTTCACCTGCGAGCGGATCTCCCGCCTGAGACCATCCTCGAACTTCCTTGCTAATAACACCCCAATCCCATCATGGAGGGGTGAGAAATGTTGTAGCTTGGTGAAACAAGAGGAATACTCCATGATAGAAAGAGTACCCTTCTCTAAGCTCATGAACTCATGACCTCGGTCGGCCCTCAGGGTCTACGGGTAGAAGTAGTCATAGAACACACACTGGAACTCCTCCCAAGCCATAGCCTTATGTTGACCCACGTGTGAGATGACGTCCCACCACTTCTTTGAGGGCTATCAGAGCATATAGGTTGCACGATTGACCCATCTCTCTGGAGGAATCTCCAGATGCTCAACGATAGTCAGAATGGATTCCATCCATGACACTACAGCCGGAGGTCCTCCTTCCCCCTAGAACGTGGGAGGATGCTGCTGCTGAAAAACTAGCATCATGTCTTCCATAGTCGTGGCAGGAGGCGATGCTCCCTATAAGGCTTGCATCATCTTCATGAAAACTTCCCAGAACTGCGCATCAGCGCCTTCAACTGGTATAACAGCCGGTGCCAAGGCTTTCCCGACTGGAGGATCGGAAGGTAGTCCCTGATCAGACCTGTCTGGCGTCTGATCACTACATAACGACAGACGTACGACCAGAGGACGTCTCGAAGGCATAGCTCGGAAAGATCAAAAGTGAACTTTAGATTAGGAAAACAAGGATAGAGAGAAAAAGAGTACAAAACAGAAACAAGGTAAGTAAAACACACAAGTTTACAAAGCACAACTACAGGGTGTGTATAAAAACTACACGGCGTGTCTTCTTTAGCCACTGACATGGGCATGTACTCCTTCCCTACAAGACTTGTATGCCTCAAACTACACGGCATGTTTCCCCCTACACATAGCGTGTAATTGAAAACTATTCCCCTGCCCGAGTCCCCTCACATGGCTAACCCACACGGTGTGACTCGACCTGAGACTACACGGCATGTTTGAAACAAACACGGTGTGTACTAGACAAGGCTTCAACGACCAGTGTTGTTAAGCACACGGCCGTCTACACGGCTGAACCTTAACCAGTGTGATCCGAACAAACACGACGTGTATAGGTGAAGGTGACACCATCTCATGTTTTTTATGACACGGCTGAGTACCTGGACATGATTACATGACGTGTTCCAAACAAACACAGCATGTGGAAAAGAAGGTAAAGCCGACTCGTGTTGTTCGTGACACGGCTGAGTACCTGGATAGGACTACACGGCGTATTCCATCTAGACATGGCGTGTTTTACCCATGCTTCCCCAACCCGTGTTGTTAGTGACATGGCTAGGTACACGGATCTGAACTTACACAGCGTGTACCTACCGTACACGGCATGTTCCCAGGTTACTTTCACAACACCGTGTTCTGCTCACACGGTCAGTGACACGGCCTGAAAACTACACGGTGTGTATCCAAAAATTACACGCCGTGTATTCTGTGTTTTTCTGGACAGTAGCTTAGAAACTGCACAGACTCCCAGAAACACCAAAAACAACGTAAAGAGGTGCCCAATTCTGATCCATGAGGGCACATACTCCCCATGAATCAAAGCCTGGCGTCTCCTACAATCATACACAAGAGAAACAGGATCATGATCCACCAATTTACAATTCGAGAGGGCCCATAACATCTCAAGAATCAAAATTTGGCGTTCATTTTAAGAAAATCACAAAACAAACAGTTCTCTAACGTAACAACAGAGATTTTATCAAGCACCTATCACAACAGCATGCATAATCTACATAAAGTCTATCACAAAAGCATGCAATCTCTAATGAATCCTAGATGGCATGGAAACAATGCATAGCATGCGATTTCTACAAGTGCATATATGATGCATGAGATGGCATACCATCACCTCATTGGGTTGTGATAGAAATAGAACCGAATTATCAAAACAATAATAGCACAAGTCATGTGAATCAATCTAGGTGAAATCAGATGAACCATAAAATCTCAAAATCAGCAAACAGTAATTAATGAGGTAGTATGGATTTTCCCTATACATGGGTTAGATATTCCCGATAACAACTTAATACCAAGTATAGAATCCATCCGATCCCTGGAGAAAGTCTCCAAACATTAAATAAAGAGAAAAGAACACCTTTGATACCACTTTGTAACGACCAGAATTGGGAGCCCCTCCACTGGTACCCCGTACCCAGTCTGCCACATGACCACAAGCACGTTTCCCCAAACGCCAGAGGCTACTGAGTAGCAGCGAGGGCCTTGGTGAGTCGGTGGGGAAACTATGCCCTCATTCAGTAAAGTATACAGCAGAAAACAACCAATCACAATAGAAGAATCAATAAACAACAAACAACAACTGAACTGAATAGCAGAAACAATGGATAACTAATAATGATGAAATATGGTACATATGTCCATGGAAAGAAGCAAACAAACCAATGTGCTGAAGTAAAACTCAAAACAAGTGCACGGAAAAAAATAAACTCCTCACCGTCGCGAGCCATGACTCGGTACCATGCTCTCCAACTATAGTGCAATCAAAAAGATGAAGTAGTAGGGCGCTTTCCCTTATCTATACCTACAAAAACATAGTCTGTTTAGGCACAAAATCATGGCCCAAACACGGTGTGAGAAACAATCCCAGTAGGCAATCACCCAAAGATTTGTGCCCAACAGTCAATGAATACTTGGAAGTAATAAAACAAGAAGCAGTAAACATGAATGCACAAGCAGCTAAAATCCGCAGTTCTAACAATAAAGTACACAAGTAAATAGCCAGCAACAAGAAGAATACAGGTAACCCTCTGGGTAGCTCTCACAGCCTATCCCCTATGTTTTAACCTACAAGTACTAGAAACCCTCTAGAAGGAACACAATGTCTCACCCCTCTGGTTCATCTATGAAAAAAACAAACTCTCCGGGGAAGAACTCACCGTTAATTCCCCCTATAGTCTCGTATCATACTAAAGGCTCTCTGGGGAAGCACTCAATGTTTATTCCCCCTGTGGCCCACGTCGAGGAACTATAGACTCTTTGAGGAAGCACTCAACGTCAGTTCCCTCTGTGGTCTCACAATGTAATTAAAAGACACTCTAGAGAAGCCCTTCTTTCAATTCTACCTTTGGTCTACTACTCTAGGTTCTCACATCCCTGAGTGAAAGATAAAACATACTCAGTGCACGTACATCGTCTAATTAAACCTCAAGAACTACTTTTCTATCATTCTAAGGCTCAACATCATATAAAGTAGCAGTTCCACTATCCTACAACTAGGCAGTGTGACTAAAAAAATGCCAAACAGGAAGAACAAGCATGTCAAAGCAATGTGATCACAAAATAAATTACTCTACTCAGAAGAATAAACCTCTACTATAGAAATCAAGAAAAGCAGGCAAACAACAGGGGCAAAATAGGAGACCCACAATTCCTCGCCAAAGGTAAATTGTGGAATTTGCACAAAATACTCATCAACATTCAACATAAAGGAACAAACCACCTACCTCAATCCTAGGAGATCGATATAAATAAACCATGACGATTTATTCTTCTTAGAACATCGTATATCTGAGAAAACACAGAAAACACTCAACCTACGATAACTCAAAAATGAAGAGGAATCATAAAATAATGCTCAAGCAGAAGGAATATCTTACCGGTTCGATTCTAACACAATCGACTGTGCTTGAATCGGAGAATGGATGAAGAGACGGGGGCTCGTCAAAGATCCGATTATATGTGTCGCTCTCGGATGAATGAGACCTAGAAGAAGACGAATATCATGATGTGGCGCGACCCCGGTCCGTTTAGTGAAAAAAAGGAAATTACACGATGTGTACTTTTATAGTACACGACGTGTACTGGGTCCTTTCCATACTATGCCCAAATCGGTCTCCACATCACCCCTACACACCATGTGTGTGGCCAGAAATGGTCAGCACATGGCTTCGAGCCGGAGAAGAGTACACATCGTGTACTCAGAAGTACACAGCCTGTACTTTGAAAACTCCATAAAGTTATTTTTTCTTAAAAACTCCAGAAAAAGGAAAAGTGTACCTGAAACAAAGATCTGAGTTCTTACATGGACACTGGTGTTTCTCATGGCATGAGCTCATTCACAAAGTCAACCTCTCTCTCTGGAAGCAAACCTAGAAAGTCATATAGAAAGACATCCTTGAAATGATACACCACTGGAGGAATGTATAACAGTGAATTCCCATGGTAATCTAGATATAGACTAGAAATCTGGGCTATAACTCCTCTCAACCCATGATGCTTTGGTCCCGCTATACTTGCATGGACATCCCATTCTCCCTTATGAAGAAATGATCCACCTTCCGGTGATATGAAACTCACCTTGTGGTGATAGCAGTCGACAACTTCCTGGAAGGGAACTAACAAGTCCCTCCTGAGAACGACATCATAGCAATTCATCTCTATGATATATAGGTCCCATAAGAAGTGATACCCACCAACCTCTAGAGATAACTCCTTACACTGACGTACACTATCCATTCTTATCCCCAATAGAGTTTCTAGCATCAAGATATCAGCCGAAGAGAATATGCAGATACTAAGTCTCTACACAACAGATATAAAGCTATGGGAATCCCCTGTATCGAAAAGAGAAGAAGATAAAACTGAGGCTACTAACATTGTACGTTGAACAGTAGAGTGTCTGGGATCATGCTTCTGGTGGGTTTTCTCCAATACAAAAGCCAGGCCAGTACCACGACCCTGTGACCTTTCCAGAGCACCCTGAGCTGACCCACCCTATTGTCACAAAAAAATGGGTGACTGGCTGACATAGCCCTGACCTCCGCCTCTGCCTAAAAGACAGGAAGAAATCCAATTCTAAGTCTAGTGAGAAACTGGTAGAGCTTCTCCTGAATGAGGTGTCATCGAAGAACCCCTATCACTAGCTGCTGGTGAGAAAGTATGATAGAAAAGATGAAGGTGACCCATATTGCCTCAATATCAGCACTCCATGGGTCTCTCGGGCAATGTGGCCTCGTATGCCCATTCTTTCTGCATGGGTAGCACACCACCTGGATACCAGAAGATGCATCCCGCCTACTCTGATCTCCACGAACAGTCTCCTGTCGAGGCTTCCTGCTATCATTAGGAGGAATACAATCTCTGGACATCGAACCACCCTGGCTCACAACTCTATAATATCTCAAATTACGCTCTGTTATCAGTGCCTTGTTTACTATAGAAGATACCGAAGTAAACCCGAAGATGATCACCTGGGATCAGATATCCTTCCTAAGACCATCCTCAAACCTCCATGGAAGGAACAACTCATCTCCCCCTAGAAAGGGTGCAAAGATATCCAACTCGGTGAAGTTAGAGGAATACTCTATAACAGAAAGAGTATCATGCTTCAATCTCATGAACTCTCAGGCTCGATCGGCCTTCAAGGTCTCCGGATAACCGTAATCATTGATGATGTGCTAAAAATCAACCCAAGCCATATTCTGCTGGCATCCCTCCTGTGAGACCACATCCCACCACCTCTTGGGGGATCCTTAGAGAATGCACATATCGATATTCACCCACATCCTTAGAGATATCTCTAGATGCTCTAAGATCATCAGAATTGCTTCTATCCATGACTCTATAGCCTGTGGTCCTCCATCCCCTAAGAATGTGGGAGGATGCTGCTACTAAAAGTCCCGCATCAATTCTTCAATCAGCGGGGAAGGAGGAGACACTCCCTGAAAAGTATGCATCATCCTCATTAAACCATATCTGAAATGTGCATCAGCACCTATGTCAGCTATAACGGCTACTGTCAACACTGGAACAACCGTAGGATATGCAGGATGTCCCTGATCAAGCGATATCTGGTGTCTGATCACCACCTAGCATCTAGCGCACAACCAGAGGGGGTCTCCGGGGCATAACTCCGCAAGGTCAAGAACACACCTTAGATCAAGATTATCAAGGATTGAGAACTAGAAGTGCAAGAAGGGAACCTGAGGAAGAAATTAATCATGTTTTAAGAAATATGACTACATGGCGTGTATAATACCTACATCAAGTGTTACCTTAAGACATTCACAAGGGCTTGTATTTCTTCCAAAAATAGTTGTGTAACACCCAAAACACACGGTGTGTTTCCATAACACACGATGTGTACATGAATCATCTTTCCCTACCCGATTCCTTCTAGATGGTTAATCCACATAAATATTTTAAGAAAAGACTACATGACATGTTCGACATAGACACGACGTGTTATAAATGAGCTTCACTGACCCATGTTGTTAGAGACACAGTCTGATACACGACATACACTACACAGAGTGTTCCAGATGGACACGACGTTTACAAGGAAAGACTTCACCTGCCCGTGTTGTTAGTTACACAGAAGGCTACATGGCTGACACTACACGGCATGTTCCAGGTGGAAATGGTGTGTCTGAAAATTGATAACTCCGACCTGTGTTTTTAGTGACACGAATGAATAATAGGATAAAACTAAACGGTCTGTTCCCTATGGACATGATGTGTGTTATAAAAGACTCAGTCAACTTGTGTTGTTAGCTACACGGTCGTACATGAGGTTAACACAACACGACGTGTATAGATGTTACACAACATGTTCACCAAAGGATTTCCTTATCCCATGTCTTTACCCACACAACCAATGACACAGTTATACACTACACGGTGTGTATATATATTACATGGCGTGTACTTACGGAAAAATATTTCTTCCCAAACATAAGAACGCATGGTGTGTATTCAAAACTACCTGGCATGTATTCTTGGTTTTTTTGGACAGTATGCTTTAGAAACTACTCTGGAGCCCAGAAAAACAAAAAAAAACAATCCCATAAGTTCAAAATTCTGATCTGTGAGGGCCCATACACCCAAATAATCCTAGATTGTCATTCTAAACATGTTATAAAAAAGAAAAAACAAGGCAATGATCTACTAGGTTCATGTCCATGAGGGCCCAAAACACCCCAGGAACCATAATTTGGCGTTCATTTAAACAAACATTACAAATATGATACCTTATAAAACAACCAATATTTTATCATGTAAACTATCACAACATCATGCATATCTAGCCCAACATTTATCAAAACAATATGAAATCTCTAATGCACCATAAATGGCATGGAAAGTATGCATGACATGTGATTTCTAGGAAGTTATTATATGATGCATGAGATGGAATACCATCATCTCATCATGTTTCAATAGAAATAGAACTTCAATAACATCAACAATAATAGCACAAAGCATGTGAGTCACCCAACAGTGAAAATCAAATCAACCTTAAATTTGAAAATCTAGAAAAAATTGAAATAAACTAGGTAGATTGGTTTTTCCCTTTACACGTGTTAGATAATCCCAGGCACAACTTATTTCCAAGTACCTATTCCATCATATCTCTAGATAAAGGCTTTAAACTATAATATAAGAGAAGAGAATCCCTCTGATACCACATTGTAATATCCATGTTCCGCAATCTACCCTAAGGCGACCCGTACCCGGTTGGTCACATGGCCTCAAGTGCATTTCCCCAAATCCTGGAGGCTACTGACTTGCAGTGAAGGCCTTGGGTATGATAGTGGGGAAACTAGGCCCTCGTTGGAAAACTAACACTGTGGAAGAAAACAATATGCAATATTGGAAGCAGTAATAATCCATACAAAAGTAAGCAGCGGAAGACTTGACAATAATAAACTGGAGCACACATATATAATAATGATGCATGATACATATGTCTAGGAAAGTAGATAATCAAATCACAATGCTAGAATACAACAGTACTAAACCGAATTCAAAAGAATGAAATTAAACAGATCCTCAGCAACACAATACATAGCATGGTCCCATTCTCTCCATCTCTACAGTCAAGCAACAACCTGAAGTAGAAGGGATCTTGCCCTTATCTATACTTGAAACAATGTAATCTATTTGGGACCAAAAGAATGACCCAAATAGGGTGTGACACCAAATCCCAGTTGGAATCCACCCAATGATCTATGCCTAATAGTCAGTGAGTAAATATAGCAGGTGGTAAGTAAAGAGTGGTAAATAATTCCACAGTTTCAAAGCATTCAATTCCACATATCAAATAAGAAGCTAAAACAAAGAAGGTAACTCTATAAGACGTACACACAGCCTATCCCCCATGGTCTCTCTATAATAATATACAATGACTCTCTGTGGAAGCTCATACAGTCAATTCCCCTTACATCCTATGTGATAAATGGATCTCTGTGGAAGCTCACACGGTCAATTCCCCTTACAGCCATAAGTGGATTAAAGACTCTCTGAGAAATCTCACATGGTCAATTCCCCTTATAATCTAAAGTGGTTTAAAGACTCTCTAAGGAACCCCACATGGCCAATTCCTCTTATAGTCTAAATTAATCAAAGACTCTCTAAGGAAGCTCACATGGTCAATTCCCCTTATAGTCTAAAGTATTCAAAGACTCTCTGAGGAAACTCACATGGTCAATTATCCTTATAGTTTAAAGTAATCAAAGACTCTCTGAGGAAGCTCACATGGTCAATACCCCCTATAGTCTACTAAACCAGCTTCCCATGACCCTATGTATGTCAAACACGCATAGTAGTGAAATATAGACAAAGTAAACCTTTTGAACTAATTGGATAAATAGTCTATAGCTTATCAAGCTTGTCAGATAACAATAATCGCGTCATCCTACAAGTAGGCATGGAAAATCATGGCAAGGCAACCTAATAGGCTAATTAGGACCAACAATTGTACATACAACAAAGCATGGGAAAACATGTCCAAGACAAAGAAATCAACCCAATTCATATCCAATTAACCTCTACGCAAGAATACAAGGATGAAAAAAAATTAGAAAGGTTAAAATGGTAAATATTCAATACCCCATTCAAGGGTATTCTTATTAATTTCACATATTACTCAAATACATTCAACGGAATGGCACAAACGACCTACCTTAGTGTTGGCAGATCACTATATGTGAACGTTAAGCCTTGAATCGCCCAAGAACACTGTAGATGTACAAAAATGTGTAAAAATTTTAACATAGGATAACATGATAAAGAAGATTAATCATGAAATGAGGCTCAATTAGAAGTAAGAGCTTACCGAGTCGGTTCTAACACAATCTACGACGGTCGAATCGGAGTTTGGATGCTCAGTCGGGGGCACGGTGGAAAATCGCAGTGGTTTTCATACTCACCTTTAGGCATCCTACAAGTCACCCAAACATGGCCATGTGTGCGGCCATTACACGACCCGTACATGTCCTCCTACAACAACATAGTACATTGTGTGTACTCTTAAAGTACACCATGTGTAATTCAGAAATTTCTAGAAAATCATCTTTTTCTCAAAAAATAACTAGAAAAGGAAAACAAACCTTAAAAGAAGATCTGAGTTCTTTCATTACCAAATAATATATTATATATTATATAATGATCATTATGGAATGATAAATTTTACTTACCATCATTCCATAATGGCCATTGAAAATGGGAATGTTAGCCATGAGTACATACAACATACCGTCTCCATGATTGGAATGCTCATTCAGTTTTCATAACTATCTTGCCTTATTGATTTTAAAAGATTAAATGACATATAAATATGATATTTATTTCCTAAATATCATTTTATATATTTTTATTTAGTGGTTCCAATTACTATATTTTACCTACCAAAGTCGTTTTTGACACTGAAACTAAATATGGTCAAAACACCTAACATAAACTTAATTGTTTAATTATTTTCATACAACATTGTAAAAAGAAAAATAATTATAATTATAAACATAAAAAGTGTCTGAACAAAGTAAATAATTATCTTAATTTTATAATTTTTGAATTTAAAGACACATGTGAGAATTTGGGCTCATGGTATGGGAGTTTCATCTAACTTTTTACATGTATGAGATAAATTCCATATTCTTGACGTACTTATTTTGTGTGGTGTATCTACTTCCAATTTTGATCTATTATATGATGAATTATTTAATATTCATGGTATATATAATTTTCACCATCTGATTATTAATTCATAGGTTTCAAATTAATATCTCACCTTGGTTGTAAGTGATTTCGTCTCAATCTTCATTCACTAAGGCATATATTGATGTTATGAACATTCCTAATTTTATGAGTTGTATATACGGCCCCATTTGACATATATTATCATGAATTTACTTATTATAATCTTATTAAATTTTTGGTGTAATCTTATTCACTTATGGGGATTATTATTTAAATGATAATAGTTTTATGGGTCACATTGAATGATTATGGGTTTAATCTCAAAATATTTTATCCGTGTTAATATTCTTATTATTATTTTACATAATTTTTATATGGATATAAAAGGTTTATAAATGAAATTTTATGTCTATATTAAATTTTGTTCAGTTTTTTTCAATAAGGGATATTTTTATTTGATTTACATGGAATATTTTGACAAACAACAAAAGGAATGTTATATTCTTAACATAGACGATGACAATGACTTTTCTGCCATTGTGAGCATTATTTAATTTTGAGATACCTTTATAATATTACTTATTTTATTAAATGGAAAATGTATTTTGTTTTATTTATTTATTTTTGTATTTAAAATGGTTTTTCAAAGTAAAGGGTGTGTTGGTATTGAAAATGGGTTCTCCATAGAAAAGAGTATTTTTATCCGAATACTTTTTCATATGGGATTAAAAAGAGTTTTAGTATTTTTTTTATGATTAAATTTTATTAATATTCATATGGAAAATGATAATTTTAGGAAACAGGTGAGTTCGATGCATGTTACTCAAATGATTGAGCCTCATTATTTCTCATGGGTGAGCCCGATACAACTTATATGAAGGGCTGAGCCGTGTAATAGCTCGTGAGAAACAAATGAGTCTGGTAAAGCTTATTGGAAGGTTTGAGCCCCATTATAACTCATGGGTGATCCTTATATAGCTTATATAATGGTTGATCCCCATTATAGATCACAAATGAATTAGGTAATGATAATTATGGAAGTCCTACATATAGTTATTCTAATTAAAAGGGTTTTGAGAGGGATTATGTATATGATGCTCGAATTCACTATAAGATGTTAAATATTTTGTATAGATTACAATTATTTTCCATGAAAAAATATGTGTTTTCTATTAATGTTATTTTTTTCAAAATCTCATAGAATATTGATGTTAAATTTATACATTATATGTGTTTGTATGTTTTTAGTGAAAATATAATTCCCTTTATTTTTATATCCCTTAATGATATTATGTTCTCATCCTAAGTTTTTAAATGTTTTAAAAGGGTTTATGGATGGGTAAGGAATATTATTAAGTCATTTTTAAAGTCTTTTATTTTTTCAAATATTGAATTCACTTTTAATTTTAAATTTTTTAAATTATGGGAATAGTGGAAACTATTCAAAAGTGTTCACTTTGTATTTTATGGTTTTTTTACATCTATCTTATGGCCTAATTCTCAAAAAAATGAACCTAAAAAGATCATTAGTGTGATAGAAATAATTTTATTGATTAAAAATCAAGATTATGCAATTGTTAAGGCTGATTACTTATATAAACTTATAGTGTTTTTCCTACTCATTTGTCTAATGAGTCTTATTGATACATTGATGGGCTTTCTATAAATGGTCCCCACATATAATTCCATGTCTAATGAATTTTTCATATTTATAAAAATCGATTCAATTCATTAATAATGTGTTTTATCAAAAAAGTATTCATTGATAATAAAATAAAAATATATCCATATTTCCCTACTAAATAAATGAACTCTTAATGTAAAACACCATATGTAGAAATGATATTTAATTTACAAAATAATCAAATCCAATATAAATAATATTTTTATTTTCGGGAAATTTAGGGTTTATGGAAATGTGATTTACTCAAGGGAAAGATATTCAATTAAAAATGATTCAAGGAAGTGAATGTTAATACCATCCTTGTTCAACATGATAACAAACCATCCATTGAAATAATAAGGATATAATCAATATAATATATAAATATTCAAATTAGAATATTCAATTTTGTTCATTGAAGAAATGAAAGTCCATAGAAATATCCTTAAAAAAATCCTAGAGGAAAATACTGTTTTTTGAAGATCACTTTATAAAAAATAAAATATTCCGAAAATATTAATCTTTATAATTACTTTTAAAAACTACAAATTTAAATAATATTAACAAAAAGTATATTTATTTAAAATATCATTGCAATCATGAAAATGTGTGATTTTCAGAAATGATATTCAGGTTTTTTGTTAATTTCATACATGTATTATAAGTTCAATGAAATATTACTTTTTAGATAAAATATGAGTAGTAAAGTGATTTTTTTAAAAACAACCAGAAGATTCCATTCACATATTTGGTAAATTACAAATGGGGATATTCTTTAAAAAATAACGATGTTTCCTTTGATATTTTTTTTAAAAGTTTAATTGGGTAAACATTCCTAATAAACTATTTTGAAAAGGTTACAAGAATTGTTGAAAGCATTTCTAGAAAACATTATTCTGGATGAAAGTATATTCCGACCAATGATAGAAATTAAATTAAATTTTCTTACAAACATTTTATCATTTAATATAAATACGACATAGTTTTGAAATGTTAATATTTCAATATTATATCATGAATTATCATATGATAATATATATGAAAGGGTTTTATTATGAAATGGTCAAATAATTTCCTTCCCCTAAAATTTAAAACAAACAATAACAATTATATTGACACTTTAAAATAAAAGGTCATAATGATCATAACATTAAAGTAATGATTAATCAATGAGTCAATTTTTTTTATAAACAATAAATCAACCTTAGAAATGTTTTAATACAACATTCATATTCCAAATTCATTATAAACATAATCATAGATTGAAGGAAAATCAATAAAGTAGATATTTAATTGAATAAAATTGAATTGAGTTAAGAAATATATTCCCTCATGCTTCCTTTTTATTAACAAGATTTAATGTCGTATATTGTGTTTTAAAATAAGTTATTAATTTATAAATGAATCATGTTAAAATTTATAATATCATATATTATTTTTAATAATATATTTTAAGCATTTTTTCAATAATCTTTCATTATTTAGAGTGTCAATATTGTTATTTTATCATTTTATAATCATGAAAAAGTAGATCGTTTCTCATTTATAAAGTTATAAGATCTCCATAATAATAATAATTACATATTTAAAATATTTTTACAACAATTATACTCATAAAACTAGTAATGAATGGTTATTATGAAAAATGATGTATGTTATGATCATGGAGACGGCAAGATATATGTACGCATGAGTAATGATTTAAATTTTCATGGTTAATTATAGAAATGAGATAATTAATATTTTGACATTATATAATGATAATAATATCACATATACCATATTATTTCTTTATATTATATATATATATCATCCATGTGGTGTAGTGATGAAAAGTGAGTCACATCACTTCATGAATGTGGAAGTCTACAGATACACGAATGACATTACCAAATTTTTTTGGATGTAAATTTATGAAATGTTATGTAACACCTAGATATTATAAAATATGAACATTTTATCCAATACATATGTTGCACTATTTCATAGTTCCTTGAAAAATGTGTTCTTATTTAAGAATCATAGCTTCTAGGCAGTTTCCATTGGATTTATTCATGGAACAAGAAACATTAAATTGTTCTTTATCTAAAAGGGACCTATTTCCAAAGGTAGGAGTGTGTTAAATTTTAACTTTACAACACTTAAGAACATGCATTGGATGATAGGATGAGTGGTCGGACTTATCACACACTTTTGGGAGGAATTATTGTATACTTTGGGTCTATCATTATAAATTTATGTTATTTTCATGAATCCTTATTAATTCGCCAAATAAAACATAGGTTTCCCTTATAATTTACAATCACTTATTAACACTTGTGAAATTTATAATCATATGTATTTATTCTAGGTTCTCCATTAATGGACATATCTTTATGTATTCGATGTTATCCATCAATGGTATCCTCTCATATACTATTAAGATGTTATTTCAATCATTGTTCTGATGATACTGGTTTTTAAGCCACTCAGTGGGGAACTCTATAATTTATTGTTGTCCATGGAGAGGAATTTTTGTTTTGTTATTGCGATAATACACATAAAATGGGTTAAATACGTATCCTTGTAAATGGAATTAGAACTCTCATTGTCTGGTGCCTCTTAAAGGGACACATCATACCTTTTAGTGTCATGTGATAAGGACCTAGACATGAAGTTTAATATTATGTGGTGAGGACATATAAGTGAAAAGTGCATTGTTAATGTTTTGTGTGGCACTTATGCCAAAGAAACCCAAGTAACATGGATAGAATATGGGTTTCCAAGTAAGATTATACCCTATTTGAAATATGGCATGAGAAGAATATAGTTGATTTGAAGTATTGGGTGTGAACCTCAATGAGGCTTCCTATGTATCATATTTGTATGGGAAGGAAATCCCACATAGTTCTATAAGTCCCATTAGAGATTATTTTCCATTGAGAGAAATAAGTTTAGTATAACTTCTTGAAAAGTATTCCTTGGTTATTTGGTGGGTTAATTTAGGGATTATTATTAAGCAGGAGTCATAGATTTAGGGAATTAGGGTTGAATTCCTAAAAAGGATATCCAATGAGCTCAGGCCTTGAGAATGCTTCCTAAGTATCCCAATTATGATGGGAATCAGAGTTCCTGTAGTTAAATTTTTTTTGGGGTGTTATGAAGAAGATCTTCCCATTACAGGGGACATGATTCGGTAACCCTTTTTATAAGGCCATCCTTTTGAGCTCAGGCCTTCATGCTTGTGTCCAACATATCCTAGTTTGAACCAGAATCAGAGTTCTCAAAGTTCAAGAGGTTGTGTAAATTGTTCGATGATGTTATTAATATTTTCAAAACTTTTTATATAATTCGTTTGTTAATTTTATATGGAATGTACTTAATTTGTGTGAAATATTAATATTTAAATATTAAATGTAATTTCTGAGCATAATTTGAAGTAATCCAATCGATGATAGTCTACAATTTTATTTATAACTCTCAACCAACTTATCTAAATTGAATATTTCTTCATTTATAGGATTTATATTTTAATATAAAACATTTATTTATAAAGAACTTTGGGCCAAATCGTCCATTTGGATGGCCATATGGTCTACACAAGAAGGCCCAATGAAACTATGAAAAAACAGGACCAGTCATTATGATTGAGTTACAGGTATAAATTCCGAAGCCCAAATTTTATGCGACACCACCATATGATCGTTATTATCCAAATGAATCCTGGATAAAAATTTTAAGGTCCAACTACATGAACAAGGGTCCTAACATATGCTTTGAAATGCATCCCACCATTCTGACCTGAAATTAAAATCCGAACACTATTCATGACATAGCTCATGATGTAATCATCAAATCAAGATGAGATTTTGGAGGGTAAAATAGGAGATATATTAGGCCTAATTTTCTGAATAAATTGTTTGGATTTTAAGGAATCTTACATTGATAAACCCATTCATATTTTGGATTTCTGAAAAGTATCGATTGAAATGGACAGATTAACATTGTTTAATCAAACAACCATAACATTGGATCCATAAGTCAAGATTACACCAAATTTTTAGATTAGTCAGAAAAAATTATTTTATAAATCATTTAAGAAGGTTATATCTTTAGATTCAACTTTCTGGATGTACAAATCATTAATCCAAGTGTAAGGGTAGTTTGGGAATGAAAACCCTCCACCACTTTGGGCTATAAATACATCCCCTCCGATCCATTCAAAAGAGTTGGAATTTTAGAGAAAATAAGGATAGGTTGGATTGACCAATGATATTCCAAAGGTTTGGGAGGATTTTACATAATCATGTTTTACTTGAGAAATTATTCCTTTTTACGTCATTTCATAAACATTTGTGTTGATCTTCATTTGTAATTGTGTAATTGATTGTTTTTTGTAATTCTGTTTTAATGCAAGTTTATTATTATATATATCTTATTATAATCCACCTTCTTTAGTTTAATATTAATCTTCTTAAAATAATTTAAATCATGTTTAAACCCTTTCCCTTCGTTTACTTTTCGTTCAATCGAAAGTCTTTTTAACTCTCTTCAACAATCGTGTGGGTTCGACACACTACTCTTTTATTATCCCTTTTTTGTTCTATTTATAATTCATCACCATAATCATATATTACCAGATTAATAACTTTCTTAATGTATGAGTAAATATACCATTTGTGTGAGTCAATATTTATAGATGTTAAGTGATTGAGAGCTTTTTCTCGATGAGTATTATTTAATTTTACATTGTGTATGTTGGACTTCACATGTCATAGATTAATTACTTGTTTTGTTTAACATATGATTTACATGGATTATTTCAAACATAAATAAACTACAATTGACAATATTTTATTGATATTATAACCCTATGTTATGTTATGTCTTAGGTTAAAGTCTTAACACTTAGGAATTCAAATCAACGTTATCTTGTGATGTCGGTGTCAATTTAAAAGAAATATAATGAAAATCTCAATGATGTCACAATCGTAAGTCCCTAAAAATGAACTCACACCAATCTTTATCAAATTGTTAAATGAAAATCCAATGCATAATAAATTCATTTATGATCTGCAAACAATCCCACAAGAAAAATACAATCAACTAAAAATAATCGATTATTAAAAAGTTTCATTGCCGAGGATTTGACCTGAGTGATTCTATACTCATTATCAGAGCACCAAAACCTTGATCGGTTAATAGGTGACAATCTAACACACTTTCAAATAGTACCGTTTCTAGGGATGGTGCTTTCTGTAATCCTTAGTTTCCTATTATTGTAAAAAAACAAAAACAAAAAGAAATTTAAATTTTTTTTAAAAAAAAACCAAAGAAAAAACCGCCTTCTCAGAAAAATCATAAACTGAAGAAACACATAAAAAAACCTATCTTCCTCTTTCATCCAAAATCTCTCTAAGTTCCCCTTATCCTCCCAAAAAATCCCTCAGATTTGTTTGACCATGATATTGAGCGAACACTTTTCCATCTTTAGAGGAATATAAGAGATAAACAAGTCATTCAAGAACTATCCTTGTCCAACCAATTGAAGCTGATATGGCCAATACTATAGAAAAAACACTTAAAAAACTTTTTCCCCCTAATGTGAATTACCAACCTCTTGGTAATTAAAATCCAATCATAAAGGCTGACTTGGATCTCAAATCGGGTTTGATTCATCTTCTACCTCATTTCATAGGCTAGCTGGTGAGGATACACATCTTCATCTTAAACAGTTCCAAGTGTTGTGCACTACCATGAAGCCTCAAGGGGTTTTGGAGGAACAAATTAAACATCGATAATTCCCTTTTTTCCTTAGATGACTCCACCAATTCATGGATTTAATACCTTCTTCATGGTTCCATAACTACATTGAATGACATGAAGTAACTTTTTTTATAAAAAATTATTTCTGCTTCTCGTACTGATTATATTTGAAAGGAAATAAGTGGTATTTGTCAATTCCCAAATGAATCACTCCATGAGTACTGATAGAGGTTCAAAAAGATTTTTACAAGCTACCCACACCACTAAATCCTTGGCCAAATCTGGATCCAATAATTCTATGTGGGGTTATTGGAAATTGAGAGAACTATCATTGATGCCGCAAGTGTTGGTTCTCTTGTTGATAATACGCTTGTAGCTATAAAAGATCTCATAAGAAATATGGATTAAAACACAGAAAAAATTCATACTCGAACTCATGATCACGTAAAACAAGTCCAAGATAATCAATCCATAGAGCTGAAGAAGAATACCGAGTGGATGAGTGAACTTACAGGTCTTGTGCAACATCTTTTTGTGGAATCCATAGCTCCAACCTCATCTACTTCACAATCAATGTTCCATAGACCTATCATAAACTATGTAATTTGTAGCTCCCCATCTCATCCAACTAACACATGTACACAACTTCATGAGGATCCCACTGATTCATCTGGACCAATGCAGCTCAATGTAGCATATGCCCAGCGGAACCCCAACCCTCAACAATCAGGTCATTTTGTTAAAAAAATTAACCAACCCCATTCCAAGCCCTTCGCTTCTACATATAACCCTAACATGAGATATGTGATTCCCATTTCTCATCCCCCTCAATAGCCTCATCAAAACCCAAACCAATTCTAATATGATCAAGGTATTGGTAACTTCCTACAATTTTACCCTTTTGTTCCTCAACAATAAAGGATCAATCATTATCTTCTTCCTATTGTATTCCACTATCCTAGTGATTATTCCAAATTCTCAAACCAATACCATTGATTTCCGGAGAACCAAAATCAAGAAAATCTTAATCCAGGACAAGACTCTTCTTCCTAGCAACCATGGTAATGTGTAGTGGAAGATCTTGCCTCTTTCATTCGTTTTATGCTTAAAATATTGAAACAAAAATTGGTCAACTTGCATCCCACCTGATCCAGAAACAATAATAATATTCTTCCCAACTCCCATATCAACCACTACCCAGCCCCAAGGTTAATGTATGTGAAATTGCACGTTGATCGGGGAAACAAATTAGTATGCCTCAAGAAATGTCCTACAACCCCCCCCCCCCCTTTATAATTTGACCAAGAAAATGAAAAGGAAAAAAAGAAAATTTAAAAAGATTTTGAATCCATTCTCTCACCTCCTTACATTTCACTTAGGAACCCAATTCCTTTTCCTCAATCCATTTTGAAGTCAACGAAGCCCTTTGAACCAGATTGTAAAATGCTGACGTGATTAGACGTGTTGAAGTCTAAATTCCCTTCATAGATTCCATAAAACAATAACATAATTATAACATGTTTCATAAGGAATTGTCTACCCACAAGAGGCATCTTAGGACCTTCGAAAATGTTTCCACCCAACAATCAATTCCCATAAAGTGAAATAATCCAGGGACCATTACGGTTCAATGCGAAATTGGAAGTTCCAACTTTAATGATGCACTCATAGACCTAGGATCCTCAATTAATTTCATTCCCAAATCCATCTTCTCTAACCTTGGTCTATGTATTTTATAGACAACGGGTGTTGTCATTCAATTGACCAATCAAGGCACTGCTTGTCCGGAGGATATAATTTAGGATATCCTTATTCGTGTCAATGATATAATCGTCCTAGTCGATTTCTATGTCCTTGACTTGGAAGGTGAGATGAACTCTTCTCGATCTCCCCCAATTCTAGAAATACCATTCCTCATGATTGCTAGAACCAATATTTATGTCCATTCAGGCATCGTATCTATGGAATTTGGTGACCAACTTTTCATGTTCAACATTTTCCATGCCATGTTATACCCATATGAGGATCACATTTCATTCTCAATCCATCCTTATGAGGACACTTCTGAGAGTCAATTGAACCCCATTCCATCATGTTCATCATGTTCTAACGAAAGTGGATCTTTTGAAATCTAAAGCATGATTAAACACATTATAAACAATGAATTTGATGTTAACCTCTCCTCCATAGACTCCATCAATCTAGAGGAACTTGAAAACTATCTTCAATCCCACATCGACTCTGATATCTAATGCTCCACCTTGAACAATATTATGGAAAATGAATCTATCGCAACTAAAGCCCCTTCCTCTATTCATGAGTTTTATATCCCAAAAATGAAAGATGATACTGATCTGAAACATCTTCCTACACACCTAAAATATTCATTCCATTTCTATGATCACTCTTATCCTATAATTATCTCTTCTTCACTTCTCGAAATTGAGGAGTCCAAACTAGTTCACGTGTTATAGGAAAATAAAAAAGCCTTAGGCTGGACCATATATGATAAACCAGAAATCAAAATTCCCCTTTTCATGAATCACATCCACCTTGATGAATCATCCCAACCAATTAGACAACCACAAAGAAGACTGAGTCCACTCATACTTGATATTGTTTGGGAAGAGACCACCCAGCTTCTTCAAGCTAGTATTATCTACACAATTTTTTATGTTGAATGGGTTAGTCCAATTCATGTTGAACCTAAGAAATTTGGGATAACTGTTTTCACAAATGAACATGGAGAGGTAGTAAGAACTCGAGTGGATAACAAATGGTGTGTGTGCATTGATTACCGAAAACTAATATTTGATAAAGAAAATATCACTACCCTCTTCTATTCCATGATTAAATGCTGGAATGATTATAAGAAAAGTCACACTATTGTTTTCTTGATGGATAAACCGGTTACTTCAAAATACCAATTGCAACTCAAGACCAAGAAAAGACTACATTCAAATTTCCCTTTGGAAGATATGTATATAGAAGAATGACTTCAGGCCTTTTCAATGCTCTTGAAACATTCTAGATGAGTTTGATAAGTATATTTTCTAAATTCATTGAATAGTACATATAAGTATTCATTGATGACAACATTTTATGGTGATTCATCTGAATCGTGCTTGCATTAACTCTCTCTAGTCCTTCAAAAGTGTTTAATGTGTAACCTTATGTTAAATTTTGAAAAATGTCACTTCATGGTGGAAAATGGGATTGTTCTGGGGTATATAGATTCAAAAGATGGTATTGATGTCAATTCTTCCAAAATTGAAGTGATCCAATCACTTCACGAACACACATCTATTTGAGACATCTGTTCATTCCTCGGTTATGCAGGTTTCTATTGGAAATTCATCCGTAACATCAGTAGGATTTCCCTCCCGCTCACTCAGCTGCTCTAAAATGTTGTCACTTTCCATTTTGATGAGGATTGAAAGAGTCCCTTCGTTGAAATCAAAATTTTTCTCACATATTCCCCAATACCCCAACCCCTAGATTGATCCTTACCCTTTGAGTTGTTGTTTGATTCTTCTCATAGGGACATCAGGGCCTTTCTTGGTCAAGGAATAGAAAAAATTCTTCATGTCACCTGTTATGCCAAAAAAACATTGGATGAAACTCAATATCACTACAATGTCCAAGAAAAAAACAATAATTAGTGTTATTTTCCTTAGATAAATTTCGGCCCTATCTCTTAGGTTCTGAAATCATCATCTTCACACACCATTCTGCTATAATGTTCTTACTCAAGAAAATTGATTCCAAACCCATGATAAAAAGATGGATCCTAATTCACTAAGAGTTTGACCTTGAAATAAATGATAGAATATGAAAAGAAAACACTATGGCTAATCACTTGAGTAGATTTTGTAATTTTTCTCATTCTGAAATAATTAATCCAAATTTTCCAACTGAGAACCTTTCATCTCTCACTCCAAAAATACCATGGTATGACCTAATTGTAAATAACTTTGTTTCTTGGGTTTTCCCTAATTTTTTTCAAAATAACAAAAAATGAAGTTGAAAAGTGATTCAAAATACTTTTTTTGGGAAGAAAATAAAATTTGAAAAAGTAGGGAAGACATGGTAATTTGGAGTTGTGTTGATTAAAATGAACACTCTTCCCTAATATAGTTTTGTCCTTTAATGCCTATTGGTGGCCATTTTGGACCACAAAGTACCTCCCAAAATTTCCTAGACTATGGATACTTCTAGACTTCACTCATCAAGGACTCACATGAGTTCAATCAATCTTGTCCCACTTGCCAAAATTTTGGAACAATTTCAATGAGAAATAAAATTCCCCAAAATCCTTTAATTTTCTATGAGATCTTGGATGTTTGGGGCATCGATTTCATGGGACCATTCCCCCTTCCAATGGATTTTCATAATGTTTTCCATGTGTTTGATTATGTTTCTAGGTAGGTTGAGGCCAAACCCACTAGAAAGTTTGATTCACATGATGTTAGTGAGTTCTTAAAGACACACATCTTCCACTGATTTGGCACACCACATACCTTGATAAGTGACTTATGATCCCATTTTTGTAATAAAACCATTGAATATATTTTGAAAAAGAATGGTTTTATACATAAAACATCAACTTAATATCATCCAAAAAAAATGGAATGGATAAACTTTATAATACAGAAGTGAAAAGAGTGCTTAAGAGAATTGCAAACCCCTCCAGAAAAGACTGGCTTTAAAGACTTGGTGAAGCACTTTCGGCTTATTGAACTTCCTATAAAACACAAATTGGGATTTCCCCTTTTAGGCTAGTTTTTTCTAAAGCATGTCATTTTATAGTTGAAATCCAACATAAGTCATTTTGTGTAGTGAAAACCTGTAATTGTAATTGTGAAAAAACTAGTGAAGAAAGATTGGGGCAATTGGCCGAACTAGTGGAGCTTCCACTAGATTTATATGAAAATTCGATTCACAATAAAACAAATGCCGAATTACACCATGGAAAACAAATCCCATGAAAGGTATTTCCTGAAGGTTAAAAGGTAATTCTCTTCAATTCTCGATTTTGAATTCACCTAGGTATGCTTAATTCTCATTTGGAGGGTCTGTTGGTTATTATGAATGTTTACACTTTTGGTGTAGAGCAAGTCCAAAACCCCTCTTCCAAAAGGACATTCACGGTTAATGGACATCGGTTAAAGCATCACCATGAGTGGACAAAAAATCCTAGAACCTCATCAAAATCCATTAGATCCACAAATTCTACAGTAAAAACACCACTAGATGGAGATAGTGACCCACTAAATCCCAACCAGGGAAACCACTTTCCCTTAATCTCCTCTTCTCTCTCTCTCTCTCTATCTCTTCTTATTATTCATCCCTCATTCTTATTTTTAACCACTTTACTCATAATTTTTTTAACTATTCTTATTTTGTGGGGGTGTGTCTTTATTAAAAACAAAAAAACCTAGACAAACTAAAAAACAAAAAATAATAATTTTAAAAAAATATTAAAAATCATGGTTCATGATTACTCACCTTCCAATTTTCTAATTTTGTTCAACTATTTGGGGGATTCAAAAAACATGGTTTTATCTCAAATTTTTTTTTGTTTCTTTATAAATTTGGATAAATAATTTTGTGTCAAGACCAAAAAAATTTGATTGCACAATTTGTTATTTAATAAATGATTTTTCCCAGTAATGAGAAACAACAATAGCTTTCATGACAAAGCTACCTATGGTCGTCTTTTCAAAATGTGTTTTTTTCACTCCCATCTCTGAGTCTTGGGTTTTTGGACCTTCGAGATGAATTTCCTACATTAGGGTGCATCAATATGATAGAGGCAATTTATAAACCATATGAGAATTACAATAGCCACATAGCCTCACTTTTCCCTTAAATTAATCATCCATTCGAAAGCCCCTTATAGCCTATGAAGACCTTTTTTTGATAGACACATTACAAGCCCAATAAATTTAACCACCCAATACTTACATGGATTTTCATTGCCTAATTTTTTGAAATTTAAGTGTGGGGTGAATGGATTTCATTTTGGGTACCCTTTTGTTAATTTTCACCATTTTATAATATGAGCGAGGGAAAACATCTATTTCTTTGTGGGGGATAGGTTGTCCTTCAGTGCTATTTGGGAATGTATATATGTTTATCTTGTACAAATGATAATCAAAAGTGTTAGAAAATCAAAAAAAAATGAAAATAAGATTGGATTGTATCTTGGGTAGGTCAAAAAAACTCTTCCTGAACATTTGATCTTGTTATAACTATTACAATTAGTATTGTGAGGATATCAATCATGGTTCAAAAGATTAGTGTGAGATATATTTCAAGTTCAATGTTCAGGAAAATTAAAAAAACTGAACAATTTTATCATTGGCACATGTTTTGTGGTTTGAAAATATTCCATCTTTTCATCCACTTCGAATTTATTACCAATTTTGTGTATTATTACACATTTTAATTTCCTTGTAATTATGTGTTTCCATTTCATTCAATGTTTCACATCAAAAAAAATGTTCCTTTCTTTCTCCATGTTAGTATTTTACCCCTTTTTTATCTTTTTAATATCATGTTCCTACCGTCCTATAGAAATAGAAAAACCCCTAAAAAGTCCTATTTATTTTTGAGAACATTAAGATAGGATGTTGTAGATGATAGCTCTTACAAACATTAATATTTTCACTTTTGGTTGGTGAATGAGTGAAGCTCCATAAATTAATTTTATCATTTTGAGAGGTGTAATTATTGTCTGCCCAATTTTCCATTTCTAAATTTAAGCATGATGAAATAAATTATTTTTAGAACATTGTTTTTATAAAAACTTGTGGTTGAATTTAATATGGTTGAGTGAAATTTTCTAAACATCCCCTAAGTGAGAAAATAAAATTTTAATATTTATTGGTGATTGAAAATGATATTGTCATGTTTTTTATATTTATTGAACATAGGGACATGCACAAGACTATGTGTTGGGGAGTTGATGTTATTAATATTTTCAAAAAAATTTATATACTCCCTTTACTGATTTTTTTGGAAATGTGCATAATTTCGGTGAAATATTACTGTATAAAAATTAAATGTAATTTTTGAGAATTATTTGAATTAATCCAATCGATGTCAGTTTACTATTTTATTTACAACTCTCTCTATACTTATCTAAACTGCATGGATCTTCTTTTTTTGATTCCACGTTCTATATAAATAATTTTATTAAAAGGAACATTTGTCCAAATCGTCCATTTGGATGGTCATATGGTCCAATAAAGAAGAACTAAAGAAAAAGTGAAGAAACTAGACCATCCACGATGATTGATTTACTGATCTAAATCTTGAATCCCAAACATTATGAAACTCCATCACGTGTTCTTGATTATATGAAAGAATCATGTATAAATATTTTATGGTCCAACTGCACGAACGAGGGGCCCAACTGATGCTTTTATCATCAGGCCACCATTCTACCTGAAAAATAAAATTCATACACTATTGATGGAATTACTCATGATGTAATCATCGAATCTGGATGAGATTTTGTAGTGTGAAGTATGAAATATATTGAAACAACTTTGTTGAAGAAAGTGTTTGGATTTGAAGGCATATTTTAATTTATAAACCAATTCAAATTTTGGGCGTCTAAAAGTATGGATTAAAATTGATAGATTAACATTGTTTAATTAAACGACAATAAAATTAGATCGATAAGTCTAAATGCCTCCAAAATTTTGAGATTAGTCAGAAAAAATTATTATCCACATCTTTTAAGCAGGTTATATTTCCCGATTCAGCTTTCTAGATGTCCAAATTGTAGATCCAAATGTTGGGGTAGTTTTGGAATGAAAAGAGATCACCACCTTGGTCAATAAATACATCCCCTCTTCACCATTCAAAAGCGTTGGCATTTTAGAGACAATTATTATAGGTTGGAATGACCAAGGATCAAACAGAGGCATGTGAGGATCTTCCATACTCATGTTTTAAATTGAGAATCCATTCATCCTTTCTTCATTTCATTTACTTTTGTGTTGTTCTTCGTTTGTAATAGTGTACGTGTTTGTTTTTGTAATTCCTTTTAAATGAAATTTTCTTCTTAAATATCTCTTATTCTAATCCACCTTATGCAATTTAGTATTGATGTTATTAAAATAGTTTAAATCATGTTAAAACCCCTTCCATTCCTTTTCTTCCTCATTCAATACAAAGTATTTTCTAACTCTCTTCACTAATCGTGTGTGTTCAACGCAGTACTCTTTTCTTATCCCATTATTTTTGTTATATTTATAATTCATCACCATATTCATATTTTACCAGATTAATATCTATATTAATGACTGAGTAAATATACCATTGGGTCGAGTCATTATTTAGAGATTCTAAGTGATTTTGTGCTTTTTCTTATTGAGTATTCTTTAATTTAACATTGTGTATGTTGGAATTAATATGTCATGGATTAATGACTGGGTTTGATTAACGTGTGGTTTCCATGGATTTTTGGAGCCAAAAATACACTACCATCAATAATCTATGATTGGTATTATAACCCAATGTTATGTTATGTCTTTAATTAAGCCTTTAACTCATAGGAATTCCAATCAATGTTATCTTGTGATGTGGGAGTTAATTTAGATGAAATATAAATAAAAGCTCAAGGATGTCACAAGATTAACTCCCTAATAATGAACTCATACCAATCATTATAAAATTTTTAAATCAAACACCAATAATTAATAACTGCATTTAATATATGTAAACAATCCCCCAATCAAAATATAATCAACTAAAAATAATCAACTTATAAAAAGTATCATCACCGAGGATTCAACCCATGTGCTGCTATACACATTATAAGAGCACTGAAACCTTGACGGGTTGACAGGAGAAAATTTTCCACACATTCATGACATCATGAATAATATCTAATACCATTTGTGTCTTGCTCAGTGTGAGAAATAAGAGGATGTCAAAGATTCAACAAAGGCACCCACACTTTTCCTCCTTCGCTTGTGGAAGAGGGAGAACTTATGGCGGTGGTGGTGGACGGGGGTGAGGAGACCTGGGTAGAGGTAGAGTCTATGATCCTTCCCTCTATTCAATTTAAATAGGGCTAGGGTCCATTTTATGGAAGGAGTGAATGTTATGGATTTTGAGAGGGCAAGACTGAAACCTTCTACTTCAAAGGTTAGGGGATTACTCCAAGACAATTTCCCTAAAAATGGTTCTGGTAGGGGTGGGAGACTTTGAATCTTATTTAATGGAAAACAAAGTGTGAACCATGCCTTCCCAACCAGAGACCATAGGTTTTGGGTCTTATAGACGAAAATGGAAGGAAAGAACCCAATCCCCAATCCTTCAAACTAGGAACAACCCAATACTATTCCTAGAAGAATGGTCTATGCGACTACAGATATAAATACCCATAAACACTCCATTAATCCTAACCCCATTGTGAAAAAAATGTGGGAAACCTATGACTATGAAAATACAAACCCAAATATGAGGCACATTGATGTGCCTTTCCAAAGGGTTTGTTAAGTCATGAGGTTTTGGTGAATGTCTCAATAGAAAAGCTTTTATACAAGGGATCCAATGAAGAAGAAGCCATTCCATGAATGGATTTGAAGAGGGATTAATGGCTTGTAGACTGAAGTGAGTAGGAAAATCAGGGAGAAAAGACCAAGTACATACTGACATGAATGTATCGGTGTGCAAGTAGGCTTTACTGACTGGATATTCACTAAAGTGACGAACAACCTAGATGTTAATACTTGGGTGAGACCTAACTCAAGCCTTAAAGAGTATTCATAGGTATTCCCAGAAGTGGGGAGCTCAAGTTCCATTGATAGGAGTATGTGGTTCACAAGTGCTCTTGATTTAGGGAGGTTGTGTGCCTTAGGCTCCCAAGTGTTATGGATTTCAAAAAGTAAAAGGACTTAAGTCCTATGATCCTCCTTCAATTCATTCACATTTGGTGTTAAAGAACTACCTTGAAAGTTTCAGAAGACTTGGGAGAAGGACTAGGGAGATCATAGCAGCAATTAGGCTTCAAGGAAATTCTTCCATATAGATGAAGGCCGCAATGGTCTATTTATAGGCAAATAAGTGACGTTGGGTGAAGTGAGTTTGGTCACGAATGTGGGTTTCTCGCTAACTTTGTGTCTCACAAGTGGCTGTGCATCAGATCGGTGGCACCCAAGTAGTCATGCATGACTCTGATGATTTGGCCTAACTAGGGAGCATGTTTGAGGGCATATCCAATATAATACATTAATTTAGCTCCAAAATGGTGGTGCACAAGTGTTATCATGCAGGTAACTGGGGAACCACTTTAGGGACATAGCCAAAATTACACTTTCATTTAGTTCCATCATGGTGGCACACATGTGTTTGCACGTAGGTACCATGAGTGTCGCTTTATGTACATAGCCAAAATGATTTCTCCATATCATGGGGGCTACGCCCTTGCACCCCTTCTTGGGATTAGTGCCTAGCTGCGGTCCTGGACCATTGTCCCAATAACTTTTCTATAATCACTTCCCCCTATGAAAAATGCACAGTTGTACCACAATCTTTTCGAGCCCGGTTGAGGTTATTTTGCGGATAAGTTCATGTAACACATTTCATGGTGTCTACAAAAGACCCCTTTTGAATTTTATTCACTCAGAATGAAAATAATATTGTTCTAATCTATAATTAAGGCACATTAACACATTCTAAAATCATTTGGATATATTTTATGCTACGTTATGTTTGAAAGGATGCTCCAATTTTTTCTTAAACCATTGGGCCTAGTGAGCATAATTTGATTTTTACTAGGTTAATATGGGAAACCATACAAACTTTGTTTCTTTTGTCTTTTTAATGCCCAATATTTCCTATAACTTATAAAATGTAAGCCTAGAAAGCTGAGACATTGACTTTTGTCCAGAGTGACCTTTGTGGGTTCCCAATCTGGTGAGTACCACATCTCTTATTGTTGGTAGTTTAGAGTCACTGATGTTTGACTATAAAGGGGTAGTGTTTATGTTCTTATACCATTGACTATAAAATTTAAAATTAGATCCCAAACAAGACTCAATGGATAAGAATTACACTAATAATTAATAAATATTTTCAAGGGGAATCTTGAGTCCTGATTTATTTAGATAACAAATCTAATACTACAATAAACATAAAGGACGTATCTTCTAAGAGTGATGTTATTATTATTTGAAAAACCTGTTATGGGGGATGTATTACGTAGGGCCAACTAGGGAATATGATACATATCAAAATAGTGGCCGCTTTTGACTTGTAGGCATGTTATTTATGATAATTTTATGCAAGGCCTATGGGAGAACATACTACATAATCAAGAAAATAGCTCTTAGAAATTTAACATTTTACTATTAATAGACATGGAAAAATAAGATTTGGGTGACTGAAGACCACAGTGGGTGGTTTTTCCAATGAAAATGATTTTAAGAATAAAGGGTTATCTATGCCAACATATGTCATGAATAGGAAAACCACTTCTACACAAATTTTTTGTATGAGGAATGGTTAAACCTTTTCAGAAATAGGATTTTCTGATATTAGGCTCTGCAGTTTTATGTCATGAAGTGAGGGAATTATATTGTGCTGCTTTATGTCATGTAGTGAGGACTTTGTACTGTGAATTTTTAAGTGATTCAGTGAAGAAATTTTACTACGTAGTTTTAATTCATGCAGTGAGGACATTGGGTAGATTTAATTTAAGGTATTTAGCTTTGACCAATGGTATGATACTCTCTCAATTTGATTATAATTTGTTTGGAAACATTCTTCCATATTTAGGTATGTAAGGGAAGAAATGTAAACTATGATTTTGGATTTTTTATTCAATGAATGATATGGGAAAATGGGATAAAGGAATTAGAGGAATTCTTTTCAAAGAATGATGTTACAATTACTTGAAAAACCTGTTATAGGGGTTGTATTATGTAGATCCTACTGGATATATGCTTCATAGACAAATAGGGTCATCTTTTGACTGACATTCATGTTATGTAGGAAACGTTTATGCAAGGCCACCTAGGGGAACGTACTGCACAACCATGCAAAAGAGCTTTAAGAATTTTGACATTCTTTTGCTAAAAGCCAAAGAGAGTTTATAGAGATTCAAATTTTCCAACGCATAGATTTTGGTATATGAATAATTTTAACTGAATATAGAGAAGGTATTTTCAATCAGGATTTCCAAATAATCGGAATAATAGGATTTCTACAAAGGACTGACCCAAATGTAGTAAGTATGGTATTTTTTTGAGGTCATACAACTAGGACCAGAAATGGAAACATTATATGATATCTGTTCAAGTGATCCAATTTTATTTCATATTACAATGAACACATGTAGAGGGGAATGTGTAAACCATGGTATTAAATAATTTTAGATTGAGAGAAAGGTAATTGGAGAAATATACATGAATGATTTCTTTAAAATATAGATTCTTATATATTTTTATCAATGTTTGAAGGGGAAAAGTCACTTTAAATAAGAACAAAATTAACATTATTTGACAAAACCATTATGGGGATTGTGTTATGCATGGCCAAATGGGTAATATTTTGTGTATCAAAATAATGGATTCTTCTAAGTTACATTCTTATTATGTAGGAAACTTATGAAAGGCCACCTAAGGGAATTTACTGAATAGTCAAGAAAAATAGTTCTTAGATATGAGTGAATCTATCACCAAAAATTGTATGAAATATTTAGAAGATCTAAAAATATTCAAGATTTAGATACTGAAATATGGAAGGGGGTAATGCTCAATGCACATGAAAAATATTTTAATCAATATTGGCAATGAGTTTGAATTCATTTACATAGATCTAACTCACATGTAAAATGGGTACTTTGTTTTTTTCCTTTTAATAAATATGATATTGTCCAGTTTACGGTCATGCAGCGAGGACATGAAGTGATTCTGATGTGAAAATTTAAAATTATGGTTGGACCAAGGAATTAAACTGAGGTGTCACTACGTATATCAAATGAATGAGAATGAAGTCATAAAATGTTATTTAAACAATCCCTATATAGGTTTAACTCTTAAATAATGTATAAAAGAGGTTTTTTATTGTAGATGGGACCATAATTGGAGATCGAGGCATCTCTATGTATCTTATATGGATGAGAATCAAGCCAAATGTAGTTCTTGAACAATCATCTCTCACACCAATTGTGTTTGATGTGGGAGATGGGGGCTTTAAACACATTATAGAAGAATGATTTAAATTTATGATACAATATTTTATGAAAATAAAGTCATGTATTATAAAAGAGAACTCTGTATAGATCTTGTTCATTAATAGAAGTAGGAAAAGGAAAATGTAAATTTTGGTTGCTTCTAGTAGGGAACATGGTTGGAGATCTAGGTGTCTCTACATATCTCATATGAATGAGAATCAAGCCACACTTATTTCTTGAAATGAGGCCCTAGTGAAGATCTGAATCAAACATAGGGTAGAATGGAACTCATGTGACACTAAGGAGTAGAAATGATGTCAATTATGTCTACATTCCAAAGCTCTTAATGTATAATAGATTATATGTTAATCATACAGCTTATTGTCTTGTAAAAAGGACAAATGAGGTCATATAGTTTAGCGTCATGAGACAAGGAATATAATGATACAAATTTTAACATCGTGCAACTAGGAAACATTTGGTTGTTATGCAGTTTTATTATCTTATGACTAAGACCTTATGTTTTGATGTTTATAGTCCTAAAACGACGATAAAAAGTTAAATTACACAATGTATTTCTTCAATAATCTCACATTGGTTGGAGTTCTAATAATATCTCTATCCATTGAAATTAGGGAATAAGTTCCATTTGAGTAAAACCTAGGTATGGAGTAAGGTCCTTCCCACTTTGGTTTAATATTTGGAGGTTTCTTTCCCAGTGTAATTGGATTCCTGAGGACCAATACCATTTCTCCTTGAAGAAAAAAATTGAGGTGATATTTCTTGTTAAAGGATTATGCTATTATATTATGATATACATCTAAGTGATCCAATGTATTATTTTTTGGTTTAATAATTGAACCTCATCAATCCATTTTTTATACTTCTCATATGTAGATAACTGATCACAGATTGAATCTATAATTGATGACAATTGAATTTCAATTGAAAAAACTACATATTTTCATTACACTAATGAATATGGGGTTTCCTGAGTGGAAGTACGGGTAGTAGACTGGTAATCCCATAATGAATGAAAAAGATTATTAGGGAATGATTTCATATATTTATCCACCATCTTCATGAGTATATTTGATAGGGTCTTATTGAAGGCCTCTATCTATCCATTGTCAACTACTTGATAGTCAGATGAATGTTTGGATTTGATATTGTGCTCTTGATAGAACTTCTTTACCTCAAGAGAATAGAAATTGGTGCCATTGTTCGTCAATATAGTATGAAGGACACCAAATATGGAGATGATGTTAGTTTTTAAAAAACTAACAATGCTTCTAGCTTCGATTCCTTTGGTAGGTATTGCCTCAACCCATTTGGATAAGAAGTCAGTAGCAGTAAGAATATACTTAAACTTCTTATCCATAGCTGGAGGATAAGGTCTTAGGACATAAATTCCCCATCTGTAAAATGACAAGGAGTTTTTATATGTATGTAGAGACTCAGGGGGTTGATTAATGAAGTTTGAATGCACATGTTAGGGATAACATTTCATAGTAAAATATGTGAAATCCTACTTCATTGAAGGCCAAATGTATCCAAGCCGTCAGATTTGATTAAAAAGCCTATTCCCATATTAGTGTGCACCAAAAGCTCTTGAATTATACTTCTTTCATGACATTTATTGTTTATTTCCAATCAATACACCTGAAGATGATTCCATCAAATCCTCATTTGTAGAGGATCTTCTAGTGATCTGGACTATCATAAATTGTATTGTTGGCCACTCGTTGTCATATCTGTTCTTTTTCATCTCTATCTGGTAGAAGTACTCCATTTTAAATGTATTCCATGATGGGTTTCATCCATCATGTTGTATGATAATATAGATTTGAAATAGATATTATTTTATTAATTTCCTCCATTCTTGTTTGAATGAAAGATCAAACTACAAAACGATGGGCTATATAAATGATTTTTCATCCCAATTCGGATCTTCTAGGGCTATGGTTGAATTATTCAATACATCATCTTTGGAATTTCATGATAGCATAATATCAATTAATGTTTTTGATTACCAACTCTAAAACACCTTTCACTTTCAAGTGGTTCATTGTTGGTATCACCTTCTGATAATATGAAGGAATATGGAAACACTACTTTTTCTGTGGAGATAATTAAAATTCATAACCCATCATTGTTGGGTTTTGGGTTTTCCATTCTCATCCCTGTTGGACTTTTGGGGGAACCATCATAGAACATTTCCCATGTTTGGGGATTATCTAGAATAGGGAAGTCCTCATTATCCAGAAGTTTAGCATTCAATGATGTATCTTCCGTAGATGGATGTTCAGCTTGGAAGTCCACCAAATCGTGACTTTTTGATGACTTATGAGGTACAATCTAGATATCAAACTATTGAAAAATAACTACCCACTGTGCCAAATTTCCTATAAGCATAGGACGACTAAGTATAAATTTGAGCATGTTATTGCAAGACGCCAATTGGAACTCATGATATTGCAGGTAGGGTTTTAATTTCTGAAATGAAAAGATTAATGCCCAGAATCACTTCTCAATACATTAATATCGATTATTTGAGTCATGTATAGTTTGACAAAGATATTAAAGGATATTTTCATTGCCAACATCATTTTGTTTTGGGCATGGAAGGCACCCGCTGATCACTCTAAAGCTATCACAGAGAGAATAAGTTATCATCCTTCAATGGGTGGCACAAATACTAGTGGGATCAATAGATATTTCTTGAGGGTATCAAATTATTCTTGGTAGTCTTCAGTGCATTGATAGAAAACTCTTTTCTTCATTAATCTAGTAAAGAGAAAACACTTTCCTACCAAATTCATGATGAATCACCTTATATACTCCAAGTGTACATGGATTCATCTTATTTTTATCAAATTTGGAGGGGGTGACATGCCATGGATTGAATTTTTTTATCAGGATCAACATTGATTCCATGATGGCATACAATGAAGATAAGTAATTCTTCTGAGGTTACCCTAAAAGCACATTTCAAGGGGTTTATCTCCAAATTGTGTAGTCAAATTTTATTGAATATGGTCTCCGAATCAGCCAAGTGATTGGAATGTTATCTAGATTTAACCACCAAATCATCCACATAATAATCAATAAATTCATCTAAGAAGGGTTTGATGATATGGTCCATATCACATTTATATGTTTCACTTTCATTATTTATGCCAAAGGGAATTTCCTGATAGTAGAACACACCTTGAGGGGATTTGAAGGTTGTTTACTCTTCATCCTATAGGGCCATGAGGATTTGATTGTACATAGAGTAGCCTTCCACGAAGGAAATAGCTTCATATCTAGCTATTGATTCAATTAAAAGCTCTATTATCATAAGTGGAATATCAACTTTAGGAAAATACCGGTTAAGATATCTGAAATCAATGCAAACTATGATTTTCCCATTCTTCTTTTTCATTGGGACAATTTTGTTAAAGATATTTTGGATACTGAACCTCCTTGACAAATTTATCATTGATAAGATTATAAAATCCAGTTTCTATTTTATAGGCGTGAGTTTGGTGTGTTCTTATTACAGTCTATTTTAATCCTCGATGTTCTTCAGGGTAACCCAAATGATGAGTCACTACATCAAGATTAAGACCTTGAATTTGTATAGAATTCAATGAAAATATACCTCTATGATTCTTTATAAATGTTGTTTATATCTCTTGCTCTTCATAATTCATGGACGCACTAATTAGTGTGGGGAGTGGAACTTTTTATGTACCCAAATTTATTTCTCTGGGATCATCCACAATGGTAGAGACACCATCCTCAAATGATGGAGGAGCATCCATGATATCTTCTTATTCTTCTTCATTACATGTTACTTATTCGATTTCGACTTTCACTATTGATGATGAAGAAAAACTTTCAGTGATTGGGGAGGAGTCAGTATTTGGACATCCTAAGGAAAAGGCCACCATTCCTAACCCTACTAATGATGAAGGGCCTTTGTGGAGTAATAATGTTGAGATGATGGTTTAGGAACCATCATCCTTGTATTCCTATAGTATTTCTACATATTATTCCAATCATATTGGTAATGCACTGGCTTGCTGATGTTTGGTGGATAAAATGAATGCACCTCTATTTATATTTCTATCACTGCTTGGTAAATCAACAATTTCCCCTTTGTTGTTAGGCTTCATTTATATAATTTACATTCTAGAATTCATTGGATGAGTGTTCATATTTTGGTTTATCATTTCAATTTGACTGATAAGAAACACATAATCTATACTCAAAAGTTTTAATGGGTTCGTTAAGATCTTTTCCAGACCATTTGGAGAATTGATTGTGGTTACCTCTTTCATCATGGACCATGTTCCCTTCATGTGAAAACATTCTGCCTCAAATGTATTGAGATTCACACGTTTCTAATGGAGCCTTGTCACCATAAAATGTTCCAATTTTACAATTGAAATAGTACTTGAGACATTGGTGGTATGAAGAAGGTATGGATGCATGTTGATGTAGTCAAGGCTAACCATGAAAAATGCTAAAGGCTATGCCCCGACGGACAACTATAAAATCTACATTAGACACAAGATCTATAAACAGTGTTCTGAGTGTAATATTAAACATAGGTTCATTCTCATTCTTATCATAACCTTGCAATATTAAAGTGGACAGAGATATGTCATATTTAATGAGGCCCAACTGACGAAGTGTTTGAATAGGATTGAGGATGACTTCTAATCCATTATCAATGCAGGCTCGTCGGATTTCTATGTCATTGACGCAGCTAGATAAATACAAAGGCCTCATATGTCCATGTACAACATCATCTTCATCTTAAACCCTAAATGATATAAATTCATGAAATTCTTGTTGGATCATTCTCTATAAGGTAAACCTTTGCAACAATAACATTGGGTTTAAACTCTTGAGCACATGAAAAAGACTTAATAAGTGATCCTTGAAGATCTTTTGATATATTCAAGGCATCAAAAATCAACATACTGGCCAGTACATGGGACAACTGTTTCAAAACATTGTACATTTGTTCAAGAGGTCTATATTTCCTAGATGTAATATGCGGTTTTGCAGGTTCCTTGGAAGTTGATGCTCCTAATGTAGATGAACCCTGTGTCAGATCAGAATCTAGAAATACTATTGGCTTTTGGTAGATTATACTGACTAGGTCTATGTACAAGCTAAGAGATAAATGGTGTAACCTCTAATAGGTCCTCCAAAAGATTCATGTTAGGACTGAACATGTCATATGTGGAAGAATATCCTTGTTCTTGTAGAGAATACTGAATGGATCTTCAAAATTTTTCCATTGTATATATGGTATGAGATGGGGTGGAGTTAAAATCGTGGTTTCCAAAATACCCACATCTTCCCCTGTATCCATGATCGTGGCTTCTAAATATAGTTCTCTAGTTAGGTACAAGGAACTCAGGTTCATTATAACTAGAATTATAATCGGTATAGGGATCTGTGAAGGGAATAACATTGATAGAACCAAAGATCAATTATACATTTGATTAATATTATCCATGATAGGTTAGTTCTGATTGTGTCATTTTGTGTGGTTGTGCCCATGCTTTCGAATCGGATGGAAATAAATCATCTAGAGTCAAGGAAATCTTTGGAATTGAAATGATATCATCTTTTTTGGACTTCTCTTTGTTCTTCTGATCACATCACTTCATTGAGTACTAACATTTAGAGGAATGAACTTTTGATGAAGGTGATTTCTCTATGGCAGGAGTAGTGGAAGACACCATAATTTGTTTCAACGGTGTTCATAGAATTACATGATTTTAGTTGATCATTTTTCTGATGATAAAATAAACATATTTTGGAGCATTTTTACCTTTCAATTCTTGCCATTCGCCTTCTTCCTCTGGATCAGTAGCAGTAACACATGATACTTGGGCTAATGAACTTTTCAGTTTCTCATGTCCAGAGTCTACCATTTTTTGTAGGAGGTACTTGCAAAAAAATATTATTTAATGGTATTCTCCAACATATGGTGAAAGGGACAATAATTTTGAACATCTTTATCTCCTTATTGGTTTGGTTTCATTGGCCGTCGTAATTTAACCCAATTATTTTCCAAAGATGAGATGAAATAACTAGGAACCTGTTCATTCAAAAGAGAGTAAACTTTATTCGTTAACTCTGCAAACTATTTCTGCCTTTGATCTATTTTATCATCCTCATGAGGCTATCATTGATGCTGACGCTCAAGAGGCAGAGTCCTTCGATATGATGAGGGTTTTGATGTGGAAGCTGGTACATGTGCTTTATTGAGTGTGACTGTTGCATCCTATACTTTTCTAGTTCTCCTCCCCACAGCTAATGTAATTACACAAGATTTATCTTTAGTTACCACAATGGAATCCTCCACCTATTAGGAAATTGATGCAAGGTCTCAAAACCCTCATGTGTATTTCAAAGAATCAATGGTGTGTGTAACTCATCTCACAGATTTTTCACACAAATTGGAAGAAAATCTTCTCGAGGGAATAAAAGATTTAAGGAATATGTTAATCCATTTCATTGATCAATGAAATATAAAACTCATTAATATACCATTTTCTACAATTTTTAAGATAAAAAAATGGTGTCTTTAGCATCATTGAATGGAATTCAAGAATAGTTTCTTTATGGAGATCTTCATATCCAGTAATTGGTCGAGATTTTAAATTGTATACGAGACAAAAGATGGTACCTATAATGACGTCACAAAGAACCTAATATTTACTGCTTCTTGTTGTTGAGGAGTCCCCATAATGGGATCAAAACATGAAAAAAAATGCTTTAAGTGATTCTCTATATATATTGAACCATTAACCATTGTTAATGTAGTGTTCACAATGTTTGGTGGGGGTGGAATCATATCCACCCACTTAAGGTAATCTCTTTTTTCCAGCCGAAATAGTGCATGCCATTCTTCCAAAGCATCCAATCATGTTTTTAATTCCACAATTTTATTCATCAGTATTTGGGAAATATCTGAATGATATGTGATCTATAAAGGTACAAAAATTAGAGCTTCATCTAGCGAACAACTGGAGAAACCACTAGGTGTGCTGCTGCATGTATTTGTCTTGGATAGCCCATGGGAACAGACCTATAAGGATGTGTCTGATCATGGTCTATCTATGTACCCAACAGAGGGAATTCATTATCCACATCTTTAGTTATCACAAATCCTCTAATATGTGGAGATACTATAGGATGTGCATGTTGAGGATCTGCGTAGGGAGTATGTCTAGCAAAAATGCTACTTCAAAGTAACTTGGTATTAAGTCTTTTCAACTCTTTTATCTCCTGTTCTTACTATGAAAATGTTTCATCATGTGAAAGGGATTGACCTTCTCTAGTGGAAAAGTGAGACGTGATCTGACTTTTACCTTTCATCTAGTTATATTCCTTTAAAAAGGACGAGAGTTGATTATTTGAAGGCATACCTAGATTATGGGTAAGTCTTTGATTTGGGGTACACACACCTCCTTCATTTGTTTCAGTGCATACCATATTATGGATTATAACTATGTCTTGTAATTCCGCTGAGCTAGACTAATTTTCTGCAGGATCTTTTGCAATGGTGTTAATGGAATTTACTAACGCGTAAAGAATTGATGGAATTATATTAATTTCTTTGTAATATTACCTCCTTCGGTATCGTCCATGGGATTCTACTCTAATATATTATTAATTTCCATGGACTGTTTAACAGATAGTTACTTGAAAGAAATCTGTGGATAGTTTAGATGTGTGATATCTTTGGGGATTCATCCCTAATCGAGAGAAAATTTACTTCCATTTAGGAGGGTAATGTAGATGTGAAAAACCTCTGATCCCTACAAGATGGGGCTATTTCTGTTCTTTTTTTTTCAAACCATCGAGCAGTGTATACTGAATTCAAAGTTTTAATTAAACGATCCCCTAAACCTGTAGGCTAGGGTGGATCATGTACTGCTATAATTGAAATTCACCCACATGGTCTTATAATTTTCAAAATTTTGGTTCAAACATTATCTGGGTGCATTATCTGATAACCATTCAAATCCATTATTTCAGAAGATCATTATGCTATTTCATACATATTCACCATATGATGACTGACATCCTCTAAGTGAGAGGCCCACTGAATATTCTAATATGCTTGATGAAAAAGTATCCCAAAAAATTTCTTTCATTTGGAATGGCCTTTATGAGAGCTAGTTGAGGCCTATTTATGAGAATATACTTTATTACATGAAAAATATGTTGATTATTTGCTGGCAGTGGTCAATAACATTGCATGAGACCAATTTTTGAGGGATTTTCTGATTTCAGAGTGCATTGAAATGAAATTCTCTATTTCCACCCCATCCTCTATTACAAAAACAAGATGGGTATTATAAATTAACTGGTGTATCCTATTTGAATCATTGAGGCATTCTTACTGAAAGATACTCTAATGCTTTTCAACCATTGCATATTCGGAAACTGAGAGAGATACCAAGTAAATATGGTGTTCCAACTCATCTATTACCTTTACATGATTTTTATTTTCATCATATGGTAATACGTTGGTTTCCAAATGACAATGATTCATACATAAGTTGAGGTAGACATCATGAATGCAATATTCTTCCATCAATTCCAGAATGTTGTATTGAGATTTTTCCAAAATCCAGAACATGACTGGAGCATCCCCTTTATCTAATTTTTTCCTAATGTTTAAAATATCATCCTAATCTTTCACTAGAGGTTTATCTATTTAGTTTGAAAAATGTAGATTCTTATCTATTGTTTTATTGAGAACAATGGAATCAGCCACTTTTTCCTCTCCTGTATTGGAAGACAATTATGAAGTTCCCAGTCAGGATCCAAGTATCACTGATAGGGGGAGTAGGTGAATTACTGAAATATTTTTATTTTTATGTTTAATTTTTTTTGAGACATCCTTCTCCTCCAATTAAAGAGTTTCTTACCTAATGAACACACAAAACGACAAGAATAGATGATTTACAAGGTTCACTACTCAAAAAGAGTACCAACGTCCATGGTATGTTATAGGAAAATTCTTGTACCACACAATCCACTAGAAAAAAATTCTGTGATGTGAAATACAATGAGTAGGATATTCTCTTACACTCTTGAAACACATTGAAAAAAAAATAAAATAGTTCATGTGCTCCCTCTTCGCACAAATATGTTAAAAAATGTTTATTTTCTTCTTGATGAACATTCACAAATCAAATCATTCAAAATAATTCCACACTTTCCTACTGAAAAGCTAGTAAGGACCTCCTGGTGCGGACATCTTGTATGCCACACCCTACTTGCACGGCTCCTTGCTTGCACGCCACCTTCTTGAGTGCCACCCAGCTAGTGCGCCTACATGTTTGTGCTCCACTAACTACTTGTGTGCCACTATTATGCATAGCTCACAACTTTCACGCTCCCTTTGGCTTATACAAATAACACTTCTTGACCACAACTCCCTACTTACGCACCTCTTACAACTTATGCAACAATTCTACTTTCACGCCACTCGGGTTTTGTGCCATGAAACATTTGTGCCTCCCTAATTGTACGCCTTACAAATAACTCCTAACATGCATAACACTTCTTCCTGTATTCCACATTCTACTACTTTAACACTCTGATATCAAATTTTCTCTTAAGTGTTGATTATCGAAAAATGAAGAGGGTATCAGTCTATTTATAGAAATTTTGGTGACCCTACATGCGAGGCATGCAACTCAACTTGCGCGCCACTTCATGACTTGCGCGCCACTCCATAACTTTTGCGTGGTTCCATCACATTCACCCCAATTTCTTTCCCTTTTCATATTTTTAGGTGATGATGTTAAAATATAATTTGCACGCAACAAAAAATTGCATGACACTTATACTTGAGCACCACACTTGAATTCCAATCTGTAACTTGCAAGCCACTTTATTTCCTTTCTCTTGTTTTGACATGTTGATCTTTAATTATCACTTCCACACAACATGGACTTTCACATCACATATACATGTGCACCACACTTGCATTCCATATATATTTGTGCGCCGCTTTCTCTACTTTGAAAAAAAACACATCATTACTCCCCCTATCCTTCATAAGGATTTCATCACAAATTCTCCAAACTTATTATATTTGGGAAAAAGAAATCAGAAAATCATCATCAATGTTTTCCAAGTAATTTACCAAGTGAATTGATTTAACCTTATTGACAAAAAAATACAACACTCTACAAAAGAAAACTCTTCAAAAATCCTTTTCTATCCATCTTGTTCCCAAAAAATGACCCATGGGAGGTTCAGAGAGTGAAAGTTCCCTTAATATGTCTTGTGGTTGAAAAATTATTTCAATAATTAAAGAAAAGGCATCATACATTACTGAACTTTTGTTGGAATGTTCCACGATATAAGAGGTTTTTCTCAATACTACATTGTCAATTATAGAATTATCTTGACAATACGAAATACTACCACAAAGATAAAATTCGCATAAAATTACATCCTAAGGAGGACCACCATGATGGATTACAATAAGGGAAAAATATTATTTTTTTCATTGTATTTTGGCCACATGGTTGGTGTCTGTAGCCGTCATCTGGAGATAGGCTCTATGGATTGATAGAATTTTCATGATGAAAGATTATATGATGAAGTGTATGATGGGGAAATTAAGAATTTTTTCTACTACTACCATAATTTGGTAATGAGAGGGTAGGATCTTGAGCTACAATAGATAAATGTATGAGAGCTTCAAGAACTCCAGCATTAGGAGGAACTAGATTGTAGCTTGGCTCTTAATTTTCAAATTCTGTTTTGTGAGTCTTCTTATTAGATGCTCTCTTACACTTATTTGGGGCCACTTTCTAGGAGAAGTGGTTATCATAGGAAATTGTATGTGCCTACTGCGGAGTGGTTATTAGAATAGGATGATTACCTATTATTGGAATGGGTGTGTGTTCTTGATCCTGTTGTACATTCGATTTGGGGATGTATGCCACATAAACCTTCTGAACTAGAACAAATATATGTATATTCTCTGAGAAGGCACGTAAATGTTTCATCGTAGGTATGGGGATAGATTTATGTGTCTTTTCCCCTAGTACTTCAGAATTTATTGTTATGAAAATATGTTATACTTCGAGAATATGGGTAGGAATATGTGTCTTCCATTTCACCATTTATAAGATATGTTTAGTGACTTGAGCATCTAGAACATCAATAGACATCCATTTAATTTCTGGAGTTAGTGTATATGCCTTCTCCTATCCCCATTTTATAGTAAATGGTTATGGAAAGTACTCATGTATGGGGATAGAGAGTTCAGTCTGGTCTCAGATTTGTCTTTAGAGCTTTTCTATTGACCTTTCCAGGTGCTTCCAAATGAGACTATTGGCAGTCTTGATGAATTATATAAGGTGTATGTGCCTGCTAGCAGTTTTCCATCAAACATGGTTGAAAAAATTCTTTCAAAACAAGTATATGATACTTCTGATAGAATTGGAGAGTGTAATAAGGTGTATGTTCCTATTTACTAGTTTCCACCACATTTGATTACTGAGATTCCTTAAATTCAATTTGACAAGCCTAATGAATGGCAGATAATTTTTAAATAGGGTATGTGTCTTTTCATGGTACACCACTGGATTTTCATAGTGGGACATGTGAGTTGCTTCCAGACGAGTCTTATGGGGAAGAGGAATTGGGACAAAAAATTGTTTGTACCCACTAATTGTTTTCCATCAAGTTAGGTTGATGGAAATCTCTTGAGGGGGAAAATGTAAGAACCTTCTCTCTATTGGATGGACATTGTCCTCGACGGTTTGTCCTTTGCACCCGGGTCGGGGGGACCAGGGCTGAATTCCAAGAGGCAACACCCCCATCATGTTGATGGTTCACCGCCACATGATTCTGCAGGTAGTGATTGTTGGTGGGATTCCTTGGGAAGAAACCCTTCATCTTTGAATTGAGGCCCTCAGTGACCTATTGATCCACCTCTCTAGAGTACGGGAGTTACTGTTTGTTGTGTTCCAGGGATAAGTACCTGAAACGGTCGAAGATGGAGGTTGACACCATCTTCTTCTTGACCATCATTCATCACTGACCAGAAGATCGAGGGTTGTTATTAAACTGGGGAGACTGTCGAGAATCCCCCAAAGATGGGATATTACCATACTAACGGTACTCCCTTACCATAACATTGGAGACCCAATGTTGAAGACGCTGAGTGGGTGATGACATCATTCTCATTGATGGGGATCCAACTAGACTAGCGGTCGAAAAATTCAAAGGTGTCATCTTGAAGAAATCTATTTTGGAGTGAAGGGATTTCTGAGGAAAAATGATAACAACAATAAACTCCATTAAAGAAACATCATTTAGATGGATACATTCTTGATTGATTCATTTTTCATGCCTTCCTATATCAATTAATAAGGGCCTACCATGTGTGTAAAAATATTAACTTGATTAAAGATTCACATTGGGTACACCATTTTTGTTTCCTAGATCCTTGAAACATGTGTTCTTGTTTAATAATCATAGCTTCTAGGAGGTTTTCATTATATTTGTTTCGGGAACAGGAAACATCCAAGAGATAATTATCTAAAAGGGTCTTTCTTTCCCAAGTTAGGTGTTTGTTAAATTTGAATATTACGATACTTAATAATATGCACTAGTTGAGAGGCTGGGAGATCAGGCTTGTCACACCCTTCTGGGGGAAATTATTTTCTACTCTAGGACAGTCTTTATAAATTTAAGATATTCTCGTGAATATTTATTAATTATCCAAGTTTAACATTGTATATCTTGGAATTTATAATCACTAATTAACATGTGTAAATTTTAGAATAATCTGTATGTATTTGACATTCTTCATTAATGGAGATATCTGAATGTATTCGCGGTTCATGATCTATGGTATCCTCTCATATACTATTTAGATATTCTTTTAATCATCATTATGACGATACTATATTTTCATCCACTCAATAGGGAACCCTGGAATTTAGTTTTGTCTAGGGAGATGAAGGTTTGTTTTGATATTAAATCATTACCATAAAATGGGATACCTACATATCGTTGTGAAAGGAGTCAGAATCCTCCTAGTTCGGTGCTGCTTAATAGGACACATCATACCTTTTTATGTCATGTGATAAGGAACTATCCTTAATGTTTAATTTCAAATGGTAAGGTCATCTAAGAGAGAGGTACTTATTCAATGTTTGGTGTGGGAATTATGTCGAATCATCCTAATGAACTTGGAAAGGATTGGAGTTTCCAAGTTATATTAGACCCTGTTGAGAATATAGCCCAGGAAGAACATGGTTGATTTGAAGTGTTGGGTTTGAACTTCAAGAGATTCCAACATATCCCATCTAGATGGGAATCAAAGACCATGTAGTTCGATAAGTCTCATAGGAGAGTGTAGTCCTTTGAGAGAATTGTGTTTGGGATTACATCATGAAAATGATGCCTTGGTGATTTGGGGTTTTAATTTGGGGCTTATTTCTATGGTGGATCCCTACATTAAGGGAATTAAGGTTGAATTCTTACAGAGGATATCTAATGAGCTTGGGACCTAAAAATGGTTCCTACATATCCCAATTATGATGGTAATTAGGGTCCTAATTGTTCAAGATTGTTTTGGGTCTTATGCATAAGATCAGACCATTGAAGGGGACATGATTGGCTAAACCCTTTTGGAAGGGCACCCTTTTGAGCTCAGGACTTCAAGCAGAAATCCTACTTATCCAAGTTTGAATAGGATCAATGTTCGTGTAGTTCAAGAGGTTGTGAAGACGTTGTGATCATGAAAAATATCTAATCCCATGTGAGTCATGATTAGTGTGATAAACAATATGATGTCAAAGAGTCATCAAAGGAACCCACACATTTCCTCCTTCGCGAGTGGATGAGGGAACAACTACGGTAGCGACGACGGATGAGGGAGAGGTGACCCCGGAAAAGGGTGAGCCATCAAGATTTCCCTATATTCCCTTTAAATTGGACAAGGGTCCAATGAAAGGAAAGAGTGAAGGTGAAGGATTTAGAGTGGAGAAAGAGTAAAACCTTATACTTTAATTGTTATGGGATTACACTGGGATGGCTTCTCTAAAATTCATCCTGGTAGGGGACGGAGACATCTTCTTTTCTTGAATGGAAAATCAAGTGTGAACCATACCTTCCCAACCAAAGACTTGAAGTTCTGGGTCATTACAACAAAAATGGGAGGAAAGTACCCATGCCCTAATCCTCCAAACCAGGAACTTCTCAACACTATTCTTGAAAGAATGATCCCTGTGACTATGGATATAAAAACCCACACACACTCCATGAATCCAAACCTCATTGCAAAAAAAATGTGGTAAACCTCTAACTACAAAAATACAAACCCAAATATGAGACACACTGATGTGCCTTTCCAAAGGGATTGATAAGTCATGTGGTTTTGGTGAAGGTATCAATAGAATCTCTTTCAGACAAGGGAGCCAATGAAGAATAAGCCTTTCCATGAATGGATTGGAAGAGGGATTAATGTATTTTATAATTAAGTGTGTATATTAATCAAATAGAGGATACTAAGTAGGTACTAGGGAACAATTATGGGGATTCAAGTAGGCTTGAGTTACCTGATATTCACTTGAGTGATGAATGACCTAAATGTTAATACTTGGGAATGACCTGACTCAAGCCTTCCATATTATTCAAAGGTATTCCAAGAAGTGGGGTTCTCAAGTTCATATGAATGGAATAGGAGGTGCGCAAGTGTTTCTAATATAGAGAGGTTGGGAACTTTTAGTGTGCAAGTGCTATTTATTTCAAACACTAAAAGTACATAAGTCCAATGATCCTCCTTCAATTCATCTACTTTATTTGTTAAAGAACATCCTTGAATGTTTTAGAAGACTTGGGCAATGTACTAGGGAGACCAGATAAGCATATAGGCTTCATGGAAATTCATTCATAAAAATGAAGGCCCCAAGAGTCTATTTATTGGAAAATAAGGGACCTAGGTAGAAAAGAGTTTGGTCATGGAAGTGGGTTGCGTTCCAAATTTGTGGTGCACTAGTGGTTGTGTGCCGAATGGGTGGCACCAAAGTAGGCTTTCATGCTTCTAGTAATTTGGCTTTACTGAGGAGACACATTGAGGACATATCCAAAATATTACATTTATTAAGCTCCATCATGGATGTGCATAGGATTTTGCATGCAGTTACCATGGGTGCCACTTTAGGGACATAGCCATAATAATTGCTCCATATCACGGTGGATGCGCCACCACACCCCTTCTTGGGATCATTACCTTGCTACGATCCCAACCCTTTGGGATGGTTCATTCACTACCATCACTGACCCCCATGAGGAATGCAGAGTCAAACTATGAACATTTCAATCATGGTTGAGGAAATGTTGTGGAAAGGTTCATGGAACACATTTCGTGGTGCTTAAAAACACACAACACAAATCTTAAAAGAATATATACATCCCGAAGATATTACATTATTTATTTTTAAACAAATTAAACATATTTAATATATTGAATTACACAAACCACTGATATTTCATTTTTTACATGAAACACAAGTTTTAGATTGTGTTACATGTAACCTTGAGTTTATATCTGGTTATACACAACACTTAGTTTAAATGATACATGGAATATTTTTAAAATTCTATTATTTAATTTTATAGTTATCACTTAGCCGTTACATGGGTGGTTATAAATAGGGCTAAATAACCTACAATAATATATTGTTTGAACATATTTTTATGTTATCAATTTATTATTAACAAAATAAGAATCAATAAAAAGAAAAAGTAATATTTTCTAAAAAAATACATTTTCCTAAAATATGGATGAGTCGTTATTTGTCCAAATAATGTAAATTTAATTATTACCATTTTTAGTAAAATAATTTTATAGGATAAAAAGAATTTTTTGGATCATTATATAAAAATTTCATATGGGTGAATTGTTTGTATTTTTTTGTATGTATCATTTTTTGATTAATTGTGGAAAATAATAACTATTAATTGAAGAATTCAGGTTCGTTTAAAATATTTGTACAACTAAATTATATTTTAAATTTATTTTAATTAAAAAATAAATTAATTATATATCAATAAATTAAATTTAGTCTATTATATTAATTTTCAAATTTAATTTTGATATTAAAACATTGTTGTGTTTTGAACATTTATTCTTTCTGGTCATGTGTATGAGGATGATTTTTAATTAAAAATTTCCAATGATTTAAATTGAAATTAGAAATATGGAATATATATTTGAAATAATCATAATATATGATTTATAATAAGGTCAAAATAATTTTTTACCACAATCAATATTCTAAGCAATAAAAAATAATTACAATTATTAAGGTCAAAATGGATTTAATGGGGGGGTTAAACTAAAAATATGGGGGTTAAAAATGAAATAAATGGATTTTCAAAAAACATTTGGTGCACATATATCCACCTTATATATTCAAGATTATATAACAGACCATCTTTGATTCTTATCTCATTATGAAAACATTAGAATGATTGAATAATTTAAAAAAATTACTAGTGTTCCAGATAACATACTTATAAAAGGAAAAAAATTCTCTTCTCTTTTATTACAGCTTCAAAAAACCATGGTTAGTCATGCAAAATTCACTTCCCACAATCCCTCCTCAAATCCAGTAATCATTAATTTTTCAAAGAATACAACCTATGAAGGAAATAGCAAAAACCTATAGAGGATTGCCGAAAGAGAGGTAATGTTCTTCAAAGAGAATCATTATTTTATTTATTTATCCACCTCATTAATTTCTTATTAATGAATGAAGATTTTATAAACTCATAATAATATATATTCTGATATGTTTTTACTATTATTTCATTATCTTCTACCATATCTACATCAGTAAAATGGGTTTTGAAATTATCATATGTTTTTAAGGCGGACTACCACCTCATGAACAAATTTCATTCATTTTTTCATAACCACCTCTCACGATAGGGAATTATGATCTTAATAAATATATATTTGATATTAAAAAAGTATTTATATTTTAGAGTCATTATATCATTTATAACATTTTTACATTTCATTCTATAGGTGACACAATAATGTCCCTCAGGGGTATGGAGGACGACCACCTCACAATGAAATGTTACTCTACCCTAGATGATCGCAAGAAACTGAATACGGTCATGTATAGAGAGATTTAATCTACTGTGTATCACGTTGGACACAAGGACATATTCTACCTTGCTTTAAAGAATTTGAATGTTGAAAATCCATCTCCTAACAATGTAGTTGGCCTGAGGAAATATTTTGTGGATGTGGTCAGATCTACTGTGAATCCCCCTTTTTTAGATTTTGTTCTACCTCATCTGGGAAGGATCATCAAGAAAGGGAAGATAGTGCATGCATCTGCAATCTAGGAAGTCATGGAGGAGCGGGTTTATCCTTGTCAACAATCCATCATTGTGTGGTTCATTGGTGAGAATGGTGAAGGGCGTGTATGTTTGGTGTCCTCACATGTCCTATTACTGAGTTCTGGGGATTTAGCAATTGGAATAAGACAATGATGGGTCACATGTATTACCTTGTGTTGTTTCCCTAAATTGAGTTCAAGTGAAGATCCTAGAGCTTTGGCAGGATTTTTCTAAAACCTAGATTCCTTCTAATTCCCGAATGGGATAGAAACATCGATCTAGTCATGGATAAAAACACCCACATCCTGTGTGGATTAGAATTTTTAAGTTGAACTGGCAATATTGGAATCTGACGATTCTCTGGGATATAACCTCTATTGTGGGGAACCCAATTAGGATGGATCAATAGACTGAAAACCGAATCTATGGACATTTTACAAGGATAATGGAAGATGTCTACATGACAAACACGCTTATGGAGGAGGTGGGGAAGACTACATGGGATGAAAACATCAACATAGTTATTCAGTTTGAGAGGAAGCCCAAATTTTTTATGAAGTGAAATTTCTATGGTAATATCCTATCTGAATGTGTGAGAGATAGGGAATATGGAATCTCCCACATGAGGGGTTACACTAATTCCCTTTGTAGGAGGAAGAACGAGATTGAGGCTTTCATACCCTCTATTACAGAACATCCCAAAACACTTGGGCCCTCTAGTGTGGTGTCAGGGAGGAATGTGAATGTGGAATATACTATAATTGGGATCTGTGAGGACCCCCATCGCTCTATAACCATATTTAGGAATACCACTGATGTAGGAGAGGTGCAGTTGTAGCCAGTGGGTGAGTTTGGGATTATCCCTATTGAATGTGATAGTGACCAAACTGTCCTTACCCAGTAAAATGACGATCCCAGCGGCACTAATGAAAAAATAATGATTACAGAAGGACCACATCATGACAATGGGGCACATAATTCCCCTAATAAGATCATTTCTGAACTGAATGTAAACACCGTGCAAATGAGACCAGATGTAGTACTTGATCAGGGATATGAGGACATGAATGTTCATGTTGAATGCGTATCAGGTACAAGACACCTCACATAATTTCATTCATCACATGGAACTGGGCAGGAGGGGCTCCCATTTACTGGGGACTTCACTCCTTTCTAGGCAGTGGGAAGCCAGGAGGATGCTCTCAACCCCCTGGATGAGCCTGTGTCATAGAAGGTAGTCCATCATGTTGGAATGAATGTGACGGATAGTGTACCTTCTCTAGTTAATTTAATCCAAACTTATCCACAACATGTTGGAACCCCCAAATTAAGTGAATCATTCCTTGAGTTCCCCCCATCTGAAAAATCTAGAATAAACTCACTGGTAGGAAAGTCACATGAACCAATGCTACCCAACAACACCCTCACCCCACTAAGTGGATTCTTTTGGAGTGATGATGTGGATAAAGAAAATTCCCCCATGAAACCTAATGGAAATGAGGAAAGGCATAATGAATAGAATCCCGTAGTGGGAAATTAAGGCCCCATGATGGAAACAACCCCAAAATAAGATAAAAATAAGGGCCGAAAGAGGAATGGAAAAGGCCCCAGTAGGTCGAACCATGATGAAAGACCTTTAACACGGGGCATGGAACTAAAAGGAAGAATATATTCTACGGGAATTCCTAAGGGATAGAGAATAACCATACAGCCAAGACCATCAGGATCTTTATTATAGGAAAAAAACTGCTACTTATTGAAATTGCAGAAACAAAAATATCATTTGGTAATTCGACGAACATCAAATGGGAATCTATGGGATACAGTTTTGCCTCCCAAAATCATCACAACTCGAGTATGGATCACCTTTGGATTCCTAGGAATGAATGTCTACAAGTGGTCACACGTGACAAGAGAGAGCAATGAATTACTGCATCCATCTACAATTCAGGCCACAATGCTTAGATTTCATTTGTTTATGCCTCAACATCATATCTCAAGGGAAGAGATTGGTGGAAGGATCTAGATGAAAATACATAAATGAGGCCTTAAAATGTATTGTGTTGGGTGATTTCAATACTATTTTGACACCTGAGGAAGACATGTATGATGTTTTAACAGAATAACTGCTCTTCATTTTTACTCTTTTATAGATAAATGCATCTTTGTAGAGGTTCCAATTGTAGGGGATGATTTCACATAGAGCCATTATACCTTGAATGGAAGGCTGATAAAAAATATTGATTGAAGATTTTTCCATTTGGTTGTTAGGTGTTATCCTAATGGGATGTCATGTTACATGCTCCCTAGAAACCATTTTGACTATAACCCCATCATATTTGATTTAATTTCCATAATGTGGCTTTCCCCCTACCACTCCGCATCAAGAATGGAAGGGTTCTATCACTAGGATGCAGGGAAACCATTTTTCATGCTTGGACACTTATGCCTATGGGAAGCACAATCCAAAGGCTTTCTGAGAAACTAAAATATACTATGAATATTCTAAGGGTATTGAGTAAAAACGTTTTTTCAAAGCTGTATGTAGATATTTTAGATGATGGGCTACATTCGGTTGAGGTCCAAGAGGGAAATCAGAAGGTTGATACTCTTTCTAGGGAGGAGATCCATGCCCCAGAAAATACGGATTATCTTCTCACTACTATAGAGAGGATAGAAAGGAATCAAATTATTGTTAAATGGTTGAAGGTATTAGACATAAAATCAAGCTTCTTCCAAAGATTACACAGGGAGATGAGATCAAAACTGGGGAACAATGCCATCAGCATTAATGGGAAGCTTCATTCCTCTAAGAATGACATCACAAATGTTGTTGTTGACAACTATCATGAGTTGTACACAGATGATGGATGAGATTACACATTTATAGTGGTTGAAAATATCACCCCATGAAATAATGAGAAACAAAATTTCCGCCTTATATCACCACCGGAGAAAGAAGTGGTAAGGCAGGCTCTCTTTTCCATCAATATGGAAAGTGATTTTGGGCCCAATGGTTTCTCAAATAAATTCTATATATTTTATTGTGATATTATACAAGACAACATGGTCAATTTAGTATGGGAATTATTCATTGAATCTTACTTTCCACAATGAATGAATTAAAAAATCATTTATTTAATCCCTATGAAAAATACTATTGTAAATATCAATGATTTTAGGCTAGTTTCCCTTGGGAACACTATCCCCAAAGTCATCAGCAAAGTAATTATTCTCAGGAAGGGGGTAATCATTTTCTAGAACATCACCTCAAATCAATATGGATTTATCCATCTTCGGTGCATACATGATTAATTCTTCACATCTTCATAAAGTGTGGACATAATGAAGAAGAATGAAAAGGAAATGAACTTTTCCTTGATGATTGATATCTCAATAGATTTTGATACCCTTAAATGGAATTGTATGCTCAACATTCATAAGAGATATATCTTTTTTTATTCCTTTTTAAAAATGATTAAAGTCATTATCTCATCAGTAAGGATGTACATTCACATAAATGGGCAACCTAAGAGTTTTTTCAGTGTATAATGGGTGTTTGGCGAGTTAATACACTCTCAGTCCTCATATTTTCCATTGTAGAAGACTACCTAAGCAGATGACTTAATGATCAAAACTAGTTTTTCCTATATATTAAAATCATTTTTGGTAGAGGTGAACCTATTCCATCACACCTTCTTTATGTTGATGGAATTATTCTCTTTGGTCAGGACTCATGGAGGACTATCTCTTCCCTTCATTCCCTTTTCAACAATAATGAAGAAGTGGAAGGGAAAGAGATATCTTTTGAAAAATAAATTGTCATGTTTGGCGATGGGATTACGGTGGGCCGACCGAAATGAATTGTACGAAGTCTTGGAGTGAAAAAAGGGTCTCTAACCTTCACATACCTTGGGGTCCCATCTTTTTTGTGGTAGAGTGAAAATTCACTTCCTTATAAGAATGAGCTCTAGCATTGTAACCCTGCTTTCCAGCTGGAAATGGAAATCAATGTCGCAAGTCAGGAGGGTGTGCTTTGTGATCTATGTCACCACCTCTAAAATTTTCTACTATTTCTCTTTATACATATGTCAAAGAGGTCTCATCAAAGATCTAAAAGGTATGATTAGGAATTCCAATTTGACTCATTCGGTTCTTGAAGGGAAAGTAGTCACAGTTTTAGGGTGGGAATTCATTAGGGCCATTTCAATGGGGGTCCTTGGAATTTATGAATTTTGAATTTTCAATGATGGACTCATTGGTAAATTCATATGGAAATTGTTGACCAAAAATGAGCCCTCCTATATCTTCTTAGCTATAAGTATCAAGAGGAGGCTATTTGATGAATATAATGGCTATCTTGGGTCTTCAGTGTGGACATCTCTCACATACTCTTTCAATGAGATTATTTGAAACACCAAATGGCTGGTCTCCATGCAATCATACTTGAACTGCTGGAACACCTTATTGATGGATAGCTTCATAAGGGATCATCTGAATATTTCTAATGAAAAATTAAAAATGATTATTAGTGAGCTCATGGAAACACACATGGTTATCGATTTCATCCCCATGCATGTTATGACATGAAATTCTACATCATGCCTTCATTGATATTGACACTTTGGTCTAGAAATCGTGTACTAGTAGCTGATTTTCTGCCATATATTACTACTGGTTGGCGAGTGCAAGTACCAAATTTGCACCTGCATGGATGTCCAATTTTAAATGTAATTTTATCCAGCCCTCAATGTACATTCTGCTATGGAAAATATTGAAAAACCGACTACCACTACATGATCAGCTAAAGAAATTCAGACAGAACATTACCTCAGCATGAATTATCCTCTTTAAGGAAGAAGAGATCATGCAACACCTTTTCACAGAATTTGGTTACACATGTAGCCTATGGGAATATTGTAACTGGGGATCTGCAATGAATCTGGGAGTTGGTAGACTGCTCATGTACGTTCTTGACTTCATTTCCCATTTTGAATAGAGTCTATTGGTGAATCATAGCTTTCTTACAACAACTGCATATATGATTGACTCGATCTGAAGGGCCATGAATGAAGGCGCGTTCATGGGTCATATACCAAAAATTCAGGATGGAATTATGAACATGCACAGGGAGTTGAATGTTGCTGCCAAGGTGAAATCATGGGGCACGATTAATAATGTAAGTGATATGATTTTTCTTCGATTGTTGGGAGTTTCAGGTTGCAACATGTATCCTCTGGTTCTGAAATCTATATTATGGATCCCTCTAATTTTCTCTTGGGTTAATGTATATGTTGATAGTGCGACTTCTGGCATGCTCAGACCCTCGGGGTGAATAGGTATCTTCCAAACATGTCATGGATTTGTCAAGTAATTCTTCTACCACTACATTATAGTTGGGAAGGCTTACAATGAGAATTGTGGGCGATGATGGTTACTATCAAGCATGATGTCCTATATCAATGGACCAACCTATAGATTGAATCTGATTCTCAAACCGTGATTATGTCTCTTATGCATCGTACCCAGAATGTTCCATGAGTTGTTTTTCCGCATTGGATTGAATGCATAAATCAAGAAAATCATATTAATCGATGTATTTCTGTTGTGTATAGGGTGGAAAATCGGGTGGAAGATGCCGTATAAAAGAGATCCAATATGGAACCACAAACAATGTGGTCATTTAACGCTCCTAGTTTCTATGCATCACTGACTGATGATGACCTGCATAGAGTAGCTCACTCTAGTCTCTATAAACTCCTCATGAGGACTTAGTGACCAACACCATTTTAACTAGAAGGATTGACCAGATTCAGAATCTATTGGATGTTGCTATAATATTTGATTCTACAGATATCTAGAAATCTTGAAATGAGAAAGTGTTTGGTTATATGGCCCTTTTCACTCTTGATGGTGCGTTTTTGATGTATTGTGATAGATTTAATTCTTCTCCCCTGCAAACCGCACCCTGGACAACTCATTATTCCAGGAATTTCAGTTTCATGGAACTATAGGTACGATGAAGAAATACCCCATGGTTTAGAACTTATGTTTCATCATACCACTTGGTGTCTATATAGAATCAATGATGATGGAGTTTCATTGGGATCACTCCGACGCTTGGGTTGTAGTGGTGTCTACCGTGCACACTAGGGGCTCGCCCAAGGCAGTATTCACCGTTTCTTTGGAATAAAAATTGCTTATACAGCTAAACAACGGGCCATTAGTGGTCATTTCAGACCACTTATTTTTGTACTTATTGATTGGATGATTAAATGATGGGAATGTACAACTCTCAACTATTGATGTCCCCTTGCTCTTTGTCATCTTGTAATCTTATTTTTCATTAATAATGTTATGGGTTGGTAACACCAGACCCAAACATTCCAGGTAATAATTTTGACATACAGTACCTAAATATTATATGAATGATGTAAATAACATCATGATAATATATATATATATATATATATCATTTTATTCCTCACATTTTCACTAAACGAATGATGATAACATCATTCCTGTATGTGTGGACTTCAGCCATCCCAAAGGATGTGAATCACTTACCGCCACCACAGAAAATGGATGTTATATATAAGTATATTTAAGGATATATTATGATATTATGATAATTAAAAAAATTTAAAATATTACATATCTCATTTACATAATGTTCATTGAAAATATTAAATATTACTCATGTGTACATACAACCTATCACATCCATGAACATAATGTACATAATTTCAGAAAACAATCATTAATGATTTGTATTAAAATTATAATTGAGGTATAAAAATGATAAATATGAAAATATTTTTATTTTGGAGTTGATGAAAATATATAATTTACGAATGAACCAGATTATTCATGATGAAACATGCATGAGAAAACAATGAATGTTTCACATGAAATAATGAAAATAATGAATGATTATTAATAGAAGGGTTATGAGATGTTTTAAAATGATTATGTTTGATATTATAAATAGTTATATAGTTATTTTATAAGTTAATAATAGTTTTAAAATCACTATACATTAGTTTAAACAACATTCAATCCAATGTACGTGTTAGGTATGAGATTTCTAAACTCAATTTGAATTCATTGGATTAAACATAAATTTCATTAATTATTCCTTTCAAAGATTATTATTATAGTTAAATTTAATTAAAATATGTTTATTTAATCGTTTTATGTGTATTTAATGTTTATATTATTATATAATAATTTATTAATTCTCAAATATACATTATGATCTTTGTAAATGTGAATTTCACAACACCATTCAAATAGTGAATATTTATTCATGAATTTCTATTGTTAGGAATTATATCAAAATGCACTAACAAAATAATTTCATTTTCATACCCTATGGTTATTCTTTGAATTTTCAGGTAAAATTACCATTTATCACTCATTAATAGTTAAATTAATAATAATAATGATTCTAATAATTCTATACATTATATCAATCTTTGGTCTGAAATATATTTTCTTCCAAAACCATGTTTTCTAAAAATGATTTAAATAAAAATTTAGACATTTTAATTTATTTATTAAATATTTTCTAAAAAAATATCTAAATTTTGTTATAAAGGAATATTGGTTTTATTTTCGAAAAAATCTCATTTTTCTTTATTAAAAACATGACATAATCTTTTTTTAACCTTCAAAAATTTTATAGATGTTTTCACCATCATGACCTTAAATTGTTTATAGATTCCATTATATTTAATAATGATTATTTTATAATTATATTGTTTTTAAAATTTTTAATTTGTTATAAACATATTTTAAAAATGATATGGGTTATCCCCAAAAATGTTTTTAAAATATATTTTTATTTTATTTCTATACAACAATCAATATAAACTGATTATTCAGACTCTAATAGGTATATATAAAGTGATACCATAATTAATAATTCTATAGATTTTTTGTGAGAATTTTTACCAATTAAATTATTAACAATAAAATTATTAATTCATTATTAAAGTCATTATCATTTCCTGGAAATAACCAATTTCATAAGATCATTAGGAATTAACTTTTCACAAAATATCGATATTATTTATCATGTGTTTATTTAATTTTTAAACCATATCACATTCATAAATATGGTGTTAGAATTTATATGTTATTTGATTTATGGGGGAAATATGGATAATTTATATCCTTCAATAAATATAGAAATTTGATTTCAAATCACACAGATTCATGAATTAAAACAATTATTCGATATATGATAAATTCTTAGAAATGTAGTAATGGGTGGGCCCCCAGTTTTATATAAACCCTTGATGCATCAACAGTTCTCATGAGACAAAAAATTTGGAAAAACTCTATGAGTTTATACATAGTAGTTTTAAACTTTCATGTGAAATTTCATGATAGTAAATATATAGTTTTCTAAATAAGATCAGTTTATTACTAGTTTTTTGAAAGAAAATTTTTAAAGATCGTGATGGTAGATTTATCAAGTGCCTCAGACACGAAATCAAATATTTTATAATTTCCTTCATTTAAAATTCAGCTATAATTCTCCATGAGATTCTATTTATGATATTATCTTTGATACATTTCATTCCAATTTATGGATGAACTGGCTTGTCTGTTTAGTTATTTACCTTTTCATATTTCTTATGCCTTATCTATTCAGAAATTCAAGATAGATAAATTTATTGTGTGTAATTAATTTACCATTTCATATTGATTACTATTTAATGATTCATGATCATTTCTATTGCAATTAACCCTCAATGTGCATTTAGGATCTCCATTATTTTTTAATTTCACTGAGATATAAAGAAAATATATATATTTAATTTTCAAGGATAAAATTTATTCTTTCTTTTTATGGATTGTGTTTTATTTTTTTCCCAATCTAATATTTTGTATCTTTTTTGTGTCTTTTTATTTAAAACTAATAAACTGATCGGTTCATCATGATTCGACCCATTGTATTTTTCAGAAAAATAATGTCACTCTACATCTTCGTGAAACTAGATTCATGATCATTAAATATGTTATCAAAGAAATTTTTTTAGTAACATTGTGACGTAGAATTAGAAAGACATAGATTCATTTAAATATACCTATGATAAATATTGTGGGATATTATAGAAGAATATCGTAATGTTTTCCCAAGTAAAATATTTTTCTGTTTTTCCTAGAACTACATCCCATTATGGATACAACATGTGGATGTGGTTATAAAAAAATGTTACCTAGGTATGATAACTCACTAAAGGGTGCATTGAGATAGACCTGATCATCACCTTGTGCATCAGAATGGTCCTTACAACACACATGTTTTGATACTATCAGTGGATATTCTTAGGATATTTTACATTTTATTTATAGAAAATTTTGATGGATTTGAAGATAGAGGTATCTATAGAGAACCCATTTTTATTATTAAAAAATATAGTATACATTATTCTTTCATTTTATCTATTGTATTTCACTATTTTAGAGATTATAAATTATTTTTCATTGTGATATGATGTAATCAAATCTATTTTTTTACACCATTTAAAAATAGAACCTAGAATATGGAACGAGAACCACATCAATGCATGTAATCTAAATAGTATGTTTTGTAGTTTCATTGATGGGAATAAAAATTAATTTAATTGGAATTTTTCTTGTCCTCAATTATCCCAGATATCTAGGTAACCAGATACTTTATCTAGAAAGGACAATGTGTGAAGGGTGTTCCTAATCCCCCATGGTTAGGAGACAAACACCTAACATCTTACAACATACAATAAGAAAAAATTCTAAAAAAATAGAAAATAATTATTCATGTCAGGGTGCTCAAAACTCTATAAGGAAAAAGTACAAAAAAAATATATATATCTGAACTTGAAATAGTACATCATCAAAGTACTTAGTATCAGACAAGATATAAATAAATAATCCCAACGGTGTCATTACTCTTTTCCCCAAAGGTGAGTAACATCTACCTCCCCCAAGAGGCTCTTACCTTTTCTAAAATATGGAATATGTAAATACAAAAATTTGTAAAGAAAATGGTAGTGTCAAGGAAAATAATAATATATTCTACTAAAAAACCAAAAAAATGACCAAAGGGGAAAGAATACCATAAGGGAATAATATGATGTTACCACCTCCCCAACATAAGAATATTTTATTCACAAAATTAATGTCAATACGTTCCCATATTAAATTTGTGAGGCCACTACTCTCCCATTAGTGTCTCTCACTCCCACATATCATGAGAATCTAACCATGCCCCAACAGGACACAAACCAAAGGTATCATTTTTAAACAAAGTAACTTTTTATCAAAATCCATTATACCATCAGAATTCTAATATATGTATATGTTAGGTTCAACATCAACATCCTCCCAGCAAAAGACATGACATTGGTCATTATGATACATTCATAGATTATATACATAGAATACATTATTCGTTAACGTAAATTCTAGAAGAAGTAATAATTGGTATGAAACATTCCCTAATTATTAACAAACCCAAAAGGTCCCCCGAAACGAGGAATATAAATCCCTTCGCCTCCCATGTCCTCGATGACCTAATCAAGGTGAAACATTAAAGAACACCTATTAAATAATAGAAAACTCCCACATCATATACCGATGATCGACATAATATCTATACCAGAATTGTGGCATCAATATTCTCTGATGAATCTACTGAATATTTGTTGTCTACTCTTGGAAAAATCTTGGTACAACTGAGGAAATATCACTCATATCTCAAAAAAGTATATTTACTAATAATTTCATATAAGGAGTCAAACCAAGCCTCAATAATCAAATATTGGTAACTTTACTGATAAGAATCCAAAACCATTTACAAATGGTCATCCTATGAGCCACAAATTTGAGATCTCCAACATGAATTATATCTTAAATAATATATATAGCTCTCTCTATCTATCAATCAATCTATTGGTGGTATTCATTACTCAAATGATGTTGAGATCTTAGTACCTCTTCGAGGACTCTCCAAAAGATGAAAGTAAGATAATATCCCTTCAGAGACCATTGCAGACAAAAAATCAATAAATAGAAAAATATCTCCCACATAGTGATTTCCCATAACCTAAACATTGTTTGAATTATGAACAAGTATAATATGAGATGATTTTTTCATCCTATGTATCAAGACCCATATCACATTCTTCTTTTCCTAAGAAATTGGAAACCTAAAAAAATCTATTGAAATTTCACCCAACATCAAATTCATCACTACATGTCTATAAATAAAACTAGAAGGTCATTCATGATATTTATTGACCTATTAGAAAGTATAATAATGAATTAAAAATCATAAATTCCCAATCTAATACCCCACCACTAGAATATTCAAGTCATATCATTGAAAATATTCATCATTAATGGGTGTACTGAGCATTGGGAATTGGAAAATCCCACACCATATATTTTCTTATATATTTTGGCATACAAAAACCATTCTAAAATTAATTTAATACCCTCCTTGGAGTATGAAAACTCAACAATAGTCTCCCCACCATAATGAGAGTCTAATTATATGAAATTAATTAACATGATTCTAATACTGAAGAATCATCTTACAATGAGAGGAGTTCAACTAAAAAAATTCTATGAAAACCTTGGCACATGTTTTCAGAACCCTTGCATGAAAATGACTAAAAAGGGCCATTACGTTCCACTCATCTGATGATTCATTCCTAGATTGGGTAAGAAGTTTCCTCATCAAAGAATCTATAATGAAATTCCCTTTCTATGGGTTATAGGCTATATCGAAATTAATGGATAAAAGATATCCCGACCTACAACTCTAGAGAAGATTCAAATGTTTTGATATAAGACATAACTCAAACTCATTTGTTCGTAATACATGTTAAAACATTCTACCAAAAGGTAATGAAATCGAATCTTTGGCACACGAATTAATATTGTGAGTTGAAATTTTTGGTTTAGGTAATTCATATAATGTGGCCTAAGATCCAATGAGCTATAGGAGACCACATGTTCACACTGCATAAGAGCACATCCCAAATGTGAACTAGATGTGTCAAGGTAGATGACATTGGCTTCCCCGGTATCTAAAATATTTGACAATAGTATAGATGTCAAAAGAGGTAACTGCTCAAAGAAATAAATATGAAATTTTCCATCCCACAAAAGAATAACTCCAATAAATGTGATAATGGTAATCAAAGAAGCCAACATTGAGAAATACTATATGATATGGTGATTATATCCCACTAAGATAATGAATCACCAAATCTTAGATTTGTTAGATGATTTATCCCATATATTAGAATCATTCAATTTCTAAAAATCTACTATGATTCCTTGTTTTGATACAATGTGACCAAGGAATATCACTTCTTGATTCTAGAAATTATATTTTGATATATTGGAAATAATTCATTTATTTATCAAGAGTTCAAAAATTTCTCTTAGATGACGCACATGATCCTCCTCATACATAGTGTAATACGTGATCTCATCCACAAAGGCCACCAAGAATGTATCATGATACCCATGAAATATTTTTTCATCAAATTAATAAAGACAACATGATCATTGGATATAAAACATGTCATTAATTGATAATCATAATTTCCATATCTACTCCGAAATGCATTTTTATGAAGGTAATATTCTTTTCTTATCAACTGTTGATAATCATATAGATGATAAATATTAAAAATAAGTTCCCTACATTATACTAGATAAAATAATCATCAATTCATAAAAAATGATACTTATACTTTTTTATAAATCAGTTACATTTATGGTAATCAGTAAAAGGAGAAGTTCTTGACAATAATTCTCGCCAAATAGATCATGCACCATCTCTAGTGATTCACTTAGTTAAATAATTTATTTCTTTAATATATCATCCAACTAAGAATTTGACTCTTCCATTTTAGTTGGTTTCATGTAGTAAGATTGAATAGAAACCAGTAGAGTATAAGGAAATAAATTTATTGATAAATCTACCTCCCATGCTAGAGAAATAAACAGTCCAAAGGAATTTTTTATGGAAATTAGATGATAAGAAGAGAGATATCACCATTCAAATATTAAGACTATATATTATAGGAAAACACTAATATTAATTTTCATATATATGGATAAGAAGGTCTACATCTACTTGACCCAGTTCCTCTTCTCCCTGAACAATATAAATGACACCATCTGGAATAGTAAAGGTGACCTTCCAAATATAACATTAAATTCATTCCTTTTTAACTATAATCTAAGACATCATGATGATGAAATAATGATTTTTTATTTCAAGAACTATAAAATACCATGTAATATAAATATCTAATAATGATAAAGCACAAACTGGACAACATTGTACCTACACACTCATTGTTCTAAGGGGAATAGTAATATTGATCATATAAGACAATCTCAATGAATAGAGATTTAGAGGAATCATAATATGAGATAATATAAACGATGTGATGAATTAGTATCGAATAATGAAGTCTATAAAGGTGAAGTCATAATTATGGTACATATCCTAGTCATCAGACCCATATATACTTCCTCTAGAGACCCTTCCACTGCTTAAAGAACCCTCATTATGGATTCCTGGGGGAAGGGACCCCTTAGATATTGGAGCATATGATTGAACTATAGTACTTTTACATGTTTTTGATCCCTTTTCAATATGTTAAATAGAGAAGTAATATCATAATTTCCCCAACTATCCTAAATGACCACATGAACCACATAACTTGGGTGCCTTATTAAAACCCATTTTGATATCCCATGATTTCCTCACTAGTAGAAACAAAAAGGTCCAATTCCCAGAACCATAAGAGATCTTGAATAACCCTTATATTGATACCAATCATGAGACTCATCATCGTTAAGATTTACATTATGGTATGTCATAGAATTAACATTAAGAGATAAAGGGACTCCCACAAACCCTTACATAAAATACAATTCAAGATCAACCATCAACTCCCAATCCAGTATGTCAAGATAAGATGAAGTATTCAAAAAGAGACCATATGAAAAATATCTAATTCATGCCACATATTGAATCATTGAGTCATAATATTTAAATTTTTTATAATTTCAGGTGAAATATATGTAGTCTCAGTAAGAAATATTTAATATTTTTCAATAGATCTATCATCCCCCTCGTGTTTGAAAAACACAATAACCATATTCTAAATTAGAGAATATAGATATAATGGGTCATTTAAATGGAAATTAAAGTCATTTCACTCCAAACCCTCATGCTTCTACATCGTCACCACCAATTCACTCCATATTATTGTTAGTATCCCTTGCTATAAGGGGAACACACTACGTTAATTGAATTAAGAGTTTTTATGAACTCAAAAATATGATAAATATTTTATAAGCCATTCCTTATCCTTTTGAGGACCATTTGAGACATATAATTATGGTGTATTATAGATTAGTAACTAGTAGTCGTGATTCCAAGATTCATCCATCACTGGTTCCATAATTGGAGCCTAAACATAAATGGGTGAAGGATCATGACTCAAAGATAAGATAGAACACAAAATAATCTCAATGAGGCTCTCATCCATGGGAGGGTTCTCTCATTGTGGTTCATTAGTAACATCCTCATAGATCTTATTCAAAGGTCTTCTTGGAGGCATCATGCTACCCAATATCTAAAAATATATTTGGAGACATTATAAGGTTACTCAGATCAATACTCAAACAAGAGGAATGTGGAAATTTATCACATAAGATAGATATAATGATTTGGATATAAACCAGTACACATAAAATGTAGGTAAAAAACTAGAATTATTCCTCAAGAAACCTTTCCCAAAAATCCAATGGTGACTTAAGGATCATTACGATGAGATATAGAAAAAATCTAACTCACAAATACCTCATATGTCTTGGAATGGTATTCCACACTATATATAAACATCGTGTAATGATGAAAAACCTCCCACAATAAAACTTTTTCATAAAAAATTCTAGATACTCAGGAACCCTAATACCCAATATTGAATAGATATGGCCAAAAGTACATTCCTCATCCCCAGTGGTTAACAACTAGAACATGTTCCATAAAAGATAAAAGATGAAATGAATTTTCCGAAAAACACTAGAAGTTAAAGATACATGTTATTATGATAAAAATTAAACATGGTGAATGTAAAAGAAACAAAATAATAATATCAAAACACAAAATAGTACATCATTTATCTTCATAGAATTTGAAAAAATAAAACACAAATAACCTGAATCTGTCAACACTCAAAGTCCAATGGGTCATGATCATCCACCTCTCCCAAGATCCACTTTATAGTTTCTCATACCAGGTAGAAGGAAATATAAAAAGTCTCCAAGTCAATGGTGTGTGTCGAGATACAAAGACCACATTTTATTGAAACCCAATAAGCAACCAAAAAAGGGAAATGTATATCTTAAAATGTGTAAGATGATGATACATATCTCCCTAGAATTGTCAAGATATGATGATATAGTATCATTTTCTAAAAATATAGTGAAATAATTAAATATGTATTATGGATTTTGATGGAATCATGGGAATAATAGGATGGTTTGGAAATAGATGGAAAATGGTAATAAGGAAAAGAATGTTTTCCCAAAATATAATATTTGAATAAAAAACAACACGGTACATTCTTATAAAGAATTTGAGCTTTATAAAAGAGTATAGTGAAATGACACCGTGAAGGTGATCACGTGTGTATGAAAAAATAATCTAATTTTCAATGGATCAACTACAAGGATATGTGGAACTTTAAAAATCAATATCTCAATAATCAAAAGATTATAACTTATAATATTCACGTGGATCATCTTCAACATTATTATTTTACCAAAGTTGAAGGTGAAAAATCAGTTTTATTATGTTTGGTCAAGAATTATTTTATATGAGTATTTTTTCAATGACATCATAGTTTTAAGAATTGTGAAATTTATAATTATTGTACTACATTATGATTTCATTATTTATTTGAAAGTATTTGATGAATGATAAAAATTACCAATAAAAATGATTCATTGATAAGTCTAACATCATTGAAAAATACATTATTTATGTAAGGATAACCCTTAATATGATTCTAATCTTGTGGTAATAATGTTGGGTTAATGTGATGATTGATGTGGACAATGTATATTGTATTGTACTAAATATGATGGGATTGATTAATGATTTGTTGAAAAGTTGTTTATACAATCATTTATGGATTTTAAATCAAATTTTTATTTAATTAATATATCTAGTAGTATGTGTTTTACTTATGGAAGAAGTAAGAATCCATGTGTTCAATAATATTCTTTGGTAATTAATGTTATTAACATGTTTCAAAAGAATACATCAATAAGTTATTCACATGATTAGTATATGATGGTTAATAGCTACATCATATTGTTTTGGGAATGAATGATATTTTCATTTTGGAAATTTAGTGACCTTATTTCTAAATTTATAGATAAAATTTGGTCAACAAAGCCATAATATTAACCTTTTAGAAAATCGATTAATTTCATATTTAGTCATGGTTTTTGAGATTAATGTATTACGTCACTATATCGAGAATTATGATTATTGGATAAATTTTCCTATATAATTTTTTTGGAAAATATTTTTATAAGGAAGAAAATACTTAGACTCTTTTATGGATCTTTAGATCCATAAAAAGTGAATTTTAGTGCTTCTAGAATAATTTTTTTATATATTCATTTTTTGGAGTACATGGAGAATTGGAAATTGATTGAAGCACAACCAAAGGATGTTATTGTTATAAAGAAATAGAATCATGTAATGAATTTTTATTTTATTATATTCATATAAATTAGATTAATTCATCAAAATTAGGAAATAAATATAGAAATACAACTCTTATCCTTTTAATATGAAACATAATTAATCAAATGGTATTCTAAATAATAAAAAAAAATTGGATTTGACGGCCTTAAATTTACATTGGTGATTATAATTATTTTGACTATTGACCTTAATAACTCTTTATTATTATTTAGTCCTTTCAAACACTACCATATTTTAATTTAGAACTAATGTTATCCTATTTATATACTTATTTATTTGTTAGTCTATACGAGCTTCTTACATAACATTCTCTCTTATTAGGAAGATTTTTATTAATTATGTTTTACAATGTGTGATTTGAACAAAATATTTTTCAGATATTAGACCCTTGATATCCAAGATTAATCTTAAATTATGATGTTTGAATTTATTTAAACAATATGATATTTTTAAATAATAATTATGCATTAAATAGAGTATGTGACACACATCATTATGCACTAGAAAATGTGACACCAATGAAATTATGATATATTTATTTATAAATAAATTAAATATCATAAATAGAAGGAATTATATGATAATTAATCATTATACTATGTTACAAAAACAAAAAATTTATCATATGTAAAACAAAATATATAGTTTAGCTTGCGTTACATGTAACACTGATTTTAATAAAAACATGACATATTATAAAAACATTATTATTTAATGGTATTGGTGTCAACTAGACATTATAATGGAATATATGAATATGATTAAAAATATTATGAAAATATATTGTTTACACTAACCAATTTTTTTTAAATTTATGACTACTAAATATGAATAAATTAATAGAAAATGAAATATTTTCTAAAAAAATATTTTTGTAAAATAAGGATTAGTAATGGTTTAAAGAAATAATAAATAATTAATTTGAAAACTTTTTTAAAAATTAATTTTTAAACATAAGCATAAAATTTAAAACCTTAATAAAAAAATTATTATAGGGTAAATATTTTGGCTTTTTTATAAAAAGGGTTATTTTTTATGAATTCTGAAGGATAGTTATTTTTATTTTAAATATTCTTGTTTTTTTAAAATATTTAAAATGAAAAGTTATATTTTAAATAGTTTTTAATGTAAAATTAATTCAATTATAAGTAAATTATTGAATTTTTTCCTTATAATCAGTTTCATAATTAATTTTGATAATAAATGATTGTAAAATTTTGAACAATTTCTCATTGATAACATGTTTTCTCATCATTTTTGTGGGATTAATTTTTAATTAATAATTTTTACATATATAAATTTATTTTTTAAAAATGGATTAATATTTTTAAACAATCATATTTTACGTTTTATAATTTGATAAATATAATTTTTGACCAAAATTATCTCGGAAAAATGTTTAAATTATTTACCATGGTCAATGTAAAAATAGATATAGCCGAGGTTAATCTAAGAAGATATGATTTATAAGTGACATACCACCTTCTCCAAAACTAACTATTTGTCCTTAATTCTAACATATATTTTCAAGGATATATAGTAGACCAATTTAAATTTTTTTCATTAATAAAATTTGGGTATGATGGATGATTTTCAATAACATTACAAGTGTTTGAATCACCTCACATATTAAAGGCCACCTCCGATTCAATATTCCACACAAAATAAAATCTATGTGGTTCAACCACAATCAACACAATTAACATCCAACATTCCCTTATATAATCCCAGAATTATTATTTTTTCATATATCAATCCTATAAGGGATTATGTGAAAGAAACATATGTACCCAAAAAAGATGTAATGTTCATTAATGAGCATCATTATTTTATTTCTTTCTCCAACTAATTAAATAATAATTAAAACATGAGGACATAATATCCTCATTTTATTATATATGATGTCATGATTTTAAAATATGGGAATTGTTTGACCATATGATATTTTTCTCCACCCTCTCCAGTTGTAATTATCACAAAATCTTATAAAATTATAATAATCATGTCTAATAATTTAAATCATGTATATTTAAGTTTCAAAATGTTTAATTATGATTATAAATGCTTACATAGTAGTTTAACACATTCTGATAATATCTATGTTGTATGACAACCCAAGAAGAAATATTTTTTTAATTATGAAAGACTGTCATCAACAGACTATTGCGTCGCCGATGCTGACAGACAATTGTCTAACCAATAGTTCAAATGAGTCACAGATAATAAAATTTTTATACTAATGCAAGGACATACCAACAAAAAGGACATATCAATGTAAATAAATTACTGACATAAAGGACCTACCGACGCAATGACATACCGACATATGTAATTACCAATGCGTAGGTGTTATCAATGTATATTGTTATCAATGCATTGTGCTATCAACATGATGAATCATTGAAGCACATATTGACCAATAAAAGGAGACATCGATAAAATGAGTCACTAACACAATGACTCACCGATGCATGGAGAGACTGGTAGAACTACTCACTGAGAAAGGAGTCACCGATAGACTATTTAAATCCTCTTTTATTTAATATTATTTCTAACAGTCATATTTTGAGTGTTTTAATGTGATTGATTAATTTAATACTTATTAAAAACATCTTCAATGAGTATGTTAGAAATAAGAGGTACAATACCTACCTCAAATATGCATATTGTGGGGATACAAGAATCTAAAAGAAAAGGACTCAATCTGAAATATTAGTGCATAAAAAGGAGAGACACACTAGACCACCCAAGAAAACACACTGTACCAGAAAAGAAAGGAAGAACACACAAATAACATACATAAAGGATAAACACTTAAGGAAAATTTCGTTAATACTTTTTTTGAACTAGTGAAATGCTATCCATCAAAGTTTCATCATCTCTACAGCCTTCGAATGAACCTAAGAAAAAGAACATCTCATCTTCCTAGAAGATAGAACACAGTGCCCCCTGACACTCTGTTTTCAGTGTATACTTCCATAAAAGAACTCCAACTTCAACTATGATACATCAAAGAGTCTAGATTTGAACTGCATGACACACATAGCCATCTAAACCATATATAATATTTATTAATATGTTGTGTTCCTCTTTAATTCATTTTGGCGCTTAGTGTGCATCTGTATGTAAAACACACACTATCTCATACACTGAACCAGAGGATACCATATATCCTCACACAACTATTTTTTTACATTTTTTTATCACATAAATAAATATGGTAGAGGTTCTGTATGACCTGGTTGTATTTTATTTTCCCACGATGAATAGTGGTAGAGGCATTTTGACCTAGAAAATATGTGTACTGTTGTGTAAACCCTGATCCATGGGGTGGATCAATCATTTTAAATACATGGATTTCGTACTGGCTAGTGATCACCAGGAGGAGACGACTATGTATTGTCTTGGGACTGAACCTCGTGTTTTATATCCTATGTGTTTCCAAATATAGTTATCTCTATTTCTACCTATATTTTTGAAAACATAATTTCACTTTGTAAAGTAGTCTTGGCTAGTGTTTATAACTATTTTGGATTATTAGATTAGTTACAAAAGTATTCACAATATATCATATTGTAATTGATGATCAATAACAAATCTTCTGAGAAATTAGTTGAACATTCATACTATTATAAATTAACTACTTTGATTAAGTGGCCTATTATGCTTTAAATTTTTGGATTCTTTTAAATAAACTCTCTAAATGATTTTTTTATGGGAACATAATTCACCCTCACTTGAGTGTCCTACTCTAAAAAAATTTGTATAAAATGATGTTTTTAATGTATTTTTCAAATATTTCGATCTGTTATTTAGTTGTGTTTTAAATATCTCAAGATTTCTGTTACTTCTTAATTTTTAGATCTTTAAAAATATTTTCCTTGGTATGGATAAAATATTTTAAGGTTCTTCTACAAACATATATCCCTAATTTATTCGAATAAACTATACACAAGTGATTATAAAAAGATGAAAATTCAATTATAAAGTATGGAGTTTGATATTTGGATAGTAATAAATGACAAATATGGAATACTAGAAACTCCAAGAACTACATGGAGTGAGCCAACAAAATATACTTATAATAAAACTTTCAAAGATATGAATGCTCTATTTTGTGAACCAAGGGATGAAGAATTTAATTGAATATATTCTTGTAAATACACCTATGAAATTTGGGACACCTTAGCTATCTCACATGAAAGAACACCTAATGATAATGAAATGGGACTTAACACTTATACTATTATGTATGATAATTTTATGATGAATCTAGATGAGCCTATTTTTGAAATGTATCTCAGGTTTAATGAAATTTTGAACTCAACAATCTCTTTTTAAAGAGTTGTTATAACTATGGATAAAATCATGAGAATACTCATATGATTACAAGATATATGCAGAGGGACTTCTATATCAATTAGAGAGTCTTGTGAAATCAGCAAGTTTCTAGTAAAGGAGATGATAGGAAAGTTGATTTTGAATGAGGAAGAAATAAATGTATAAAAATAAGAGGATAATGAACCCAAAATAAATCTATTTCTATCAAATATATTACATCCATAAAGAAGGAAAAGGATTAAGATGAAACTAAAACTTCATGCACTGAACAATCATCAACAGACAGTGATGTGGAGATGGCTCACAAAGCCATATGGTCTATGAAATGTTATAGAATGAATTAATTCCACATAAATACCAACTATATAGGAAGGTATGATTATAATGGCCAATGAAAAAAATATTGGAAAAGAAGTGACACTTTAAATGAAATCGTCTGTTATAAATACAAAAGAAAGGGACATGTAAAGGTCGGAAGTCCCAAACTAAAGTACGAGAATAAGTTTGATGATAAGGACATAATGTATAAAAAGGTCATGATGGAAACTTGGTGTTCTTATGAGGATATATCATGTGCCTTATAATCCAGTCATGAAGAAAAGGATAGTAAGGAAAATATGTGGTTTAGGAAAAACACAACTAAAGTTACACTAAACTCTCCTAAAGAGAATTCTTACTAATCTAGAGAAGAAAGTGATTATGAAAATATGAAAAATGTGGAAATGTTTTAATATAAAAAAAATTCTATTGGAAATTACCAATTAATAAAAAGATAATTTAAAATCATTAATGATGTAGCATACTTTTACTAGCACTATTAAATATGATCTTACTATAGAAAAAGAGAAAAATGATCAATTTTTTAAGGATAACAATGAACATAAATTGTCCAATGAGCATTTAAAAAAGGATTTAGAAAAGTATAACAAAGGTAAGTATATCTTGGTTTAAATGATTGTTAAAAACATAGATCTTAAATATACTACAGAATAAGATACTAACCAAGAAAATGGAATACCACTAAAACTCATTTTTTATCAGAATCTGCAAAATCTAGTTTTATTCCTAGTTCTATAATTTTTACTAAATGTTTTAGCAATGAATAATATTCTAATGTTTCATGTATTTCAGGAACAAATAAACCATATTTATAAAATACATTTCATAATGTTTATAAGTAACCCATGAAGCAAATATGGGTTCCCAATTATCTTATTACTAATGTTACTCGACCCAAACAAATCTGGGTACAAAATTCCTTTCGTGCCAAATTTGTTAGTTGGAAATATATTTGATGAGCATCAGTAAAAGAATATGGTATTTGGATAGTGTATTTTCAAGACACATTATAGGAGATTATTAATGGTTCATGAACTTGATAAATATTGATGGTGGGTAAGTAACTTTTGGGGACAATGCAAAAGGAAAAATAATTGTCCTTGGCTATATTGGTAACATTAAATCCGTTTTAATTTAAAAATTACTTTTGTTGATGGATTAAAATAAATCCTACGTAGTATCTGTCATGACCCGTACTCGGGGCCCATGCCGTGACTACCCCAAACCCGACTTCCATAGGCCAAGGGATGGCGACTAACACCAAAGGTGTAAATCCCAACAAAAGGGAAGGCATTGCCTTTATAAGTAAACAGACACCACAGAGTATGCAAGATGAAGTAAACACTAAGTAAACTGGGTACAAAAGTAAGTGATGAAAAGTAAGTGGGTCAGAATACAAACCCAACTGAAAGTAAAGTACAACTGAAATGAAAGTACAACAACTGAAAAGTAAAGCAGTGAGTCCGAGCTGTCCTCTGGAAATCCCACCTGAACGGTTGGTACAGATAGTCTCCTCGGCACCTCAGCTCCGGTTGTCCGCTACGTGTACGTCCCATCCAGTGGTCCACCTCCAAGTACCATCCAGCTCCATGGGCTCCCACCTCGATCAGCGCTGTCTATCATCTGCATCCAACACAACATAGTGAAAGAATATCCCGTGTAGGGGTGAGAATACACTAATCATTAGGGACCCCGAGACCCCTGAAGGTCTCCTAGAATCCACGAATGATAAACCACAAAGGAGAGATTCAATCATGAAGTAACGACCAACTCTACTTAGGTATATGCCTATACATATACCGAAGTCATCTATTCCAGCTCAGCTCTAGCACACGAGCCCGAATACAACCCAGTCCACACAAGAAAACATAACCCATTCCACATAACAATTTAAAACCCAATCCACACAGGAAAGCACAATCCAATCCACACAGGGAATCAGAACAATCATATCGATGATAATGATTGTAGGTTAAGACTCAGATCAGACAGGTATACACTTAGTAAGAAGATAGAGATGATCAGATGTAGCCACTGATTCATCTAAGCTGTCGGACCCACCTAGGATACAAGACCATCTAAGCTGTCGGACCCACAAAGGATAAAAGACCAGCTGCTCTACAGGACCCACATAGGATACAAGTACACAGTCAAATACTTCCGGACCCATATAGGATACAAAAACAGTATTGTTCTTCGTCGAACCCACGAAGGATCCCAGTACGGTCGTCATCACTGAGGATCCCACATAGGATCCAAGTACAGTCATCATCGCTGCCGAACCCACGAAGGATTCAAGTACAATAGTCATCGTCGTCGCAGCCAGCTCTAGGGTTCCCGCACACAGCACGCTCGATTACAAGAGGGTCCGCTCCACATGCCAAGGGTTAATATATCAACTGTCATGAAGTCCAAGGTTGATGTATCACAATGTTCCATCTCAACAATAGGAACTCAAGGCGACAGACGACGCGTCAATCGGATGCACAGTCTGAGAGTTATTGGCTTTTTCGTCCCAGGGGACCGGTTAGTTTTTAAGTTAAAATGAACCCGACCTTAATCCAGTTACATCCAAACCTCGAGCAGAGTAAGCCAATATAACAAACTCATAAATAGGAATCCAACAAAGGCGACGACATCTCAATCGGACGTCCAGAGCTAAAGTTATAAGCATTTCTACTCCGGGGCTCTGATTGGTTTTGTGTTTGAAACAACCCGGTAATACCCAAAGTTCTCCAAAACCTTAAGCGTAATATAAAGAAACAACCATATCGATCCAAGTATCGCAACGCAACTTACGGTGCGTCGATCGGAGTCCCATAGCCCAAGTTATGGGTGTTTGAACGGATCTGTCCGGAAATCAGGGGGTTCAGGCCCGGTCTGACCTGGACCGATACCCCTGGGTCCGCCCAAACCGGGTCTGGATCCAGCCCATTAGGGTGCGGCCTGGCCCGAATGGCGCGGCCCGGCCAAGCGCGGGAGGCCTGGCCCGGCGCGGGCGGCCTGGCCCGGCGCGGGCAGTCGGGCCTGGCGCCGGCGGTCCGGCCCAGCGGGGGCGGTTCAGCGCAGCACGGGCCACGGCTCGGCTCAAGGCTGAGCTAGATGCAGAGGGGGCGGGGTGCCTCCCCCCTTTTTCCAAAATGGCGGTCCCCTGTGGGGTCCGCTATAGGTGGCTTCCGGGGGATTCAAACCCTAGGATTTCTTGGAAATGGCTGGCCATTACGGCCGGCCAGTTGTGCCATGCAGGACCCGCGGGGGGTCCCGCCTCATTGAATGTTGGCGGCCGGCTTGGCCGACCGCGGACCCTTGATACTCTGGTGCAGCGCGATGGCACCGCTCCACATTGCCGCGGCCCGCTCTTGGCCGCGGCCTCCATCGACTTTACCGGTGTGGCGCGAAGACGTCACGCTCCTTCGCCGCGGCCCGCTCCGGCCGCAGTTCTCTCGTTCCCGCGTAGTGCAACGGCATCGCGCCATCTTCGCCACCATGAACAAAAATGGTAAACAATAAGGGGAGGAGGATCAATCATGTTTGTGCGGTCTGACCTCCTCCCATTGTGATGATAGCAGGCAGATAAATAATGAGTATACACAACAACGAACAAGCGCAAATTTAATTGATAAAAAATTTACTTAACCCCTACCTCATAGAAGTTAACGAATGATGAGCATCGCGGAAAACAGCGTCGCTGGGTGAGGCTCCATAAATGATGATGGAGAACATCCATGGAAGAAGCGGTGTCACCCTTTCATTGACATGGAGTGAATATGGAAGGCATGATGACGTTCTTCGCGTTCTTCAACGAGAAAGATGATGTTCTTAAAAGTAAAGAATTCTCCCTCTCTCAATTCTCCACACAACACATCAACCAAAAATAAAATAAGGCTTTGCCTTATTTTATTTACACATTCCAACACTTATAAAATTTCAAAAGTTGAATTCACCTAATTAATTAAACTTGTGTTGTCAAATTAATTAGGTGTTTAGTTGGCATGCATTAATGAGGAAGAGTTACTTAACTCATGGGGGGGTAGAGGTGTTAGGGAATTTTAAGGGGTGGGGCTCGTGTGGGCCCCAACTGACTAATATCTTCTCAAGAGGAGTTATAATTTTAGTGGGTCCCACCCCAACTCCTACACATGGGGTTTAACTACTTATCAGTAAAATAAAATTTTTAACAAAATTTTATTTCTCTTTATACTTAGTCCACATTTTCTTAAAAACTCTTCCCGAGTAAATGGAACTCCAATAAAGGTCTTCTTAAGCAATTATCGGTGTTGCGGTTTCATCAGTGCCCTCATATTTCAATTCCGAGCACCTGTTCAAAATTTAGAAAAACCCACTCGTTTGTTCACTGAACGTACCTGAGCTAAACTTCGTAAATTGATTCCGTGCACACTGGGCCTCGGAATCAGGTTCCGTCAAAAACTATGTACTCTTAAAATCCCAAATAATTTAAGAAAACATTTTCCTTTAAATTTACAGGTCTTTACATTACTCCCACCTCAGGGATTTACGTCCCCGTAGAGATACATCACAAACTATGGGAACAAATGAGGGTACTGAGCACGCATCTGAGCCTCCCGCTCCCAAGTGCTCTCCTGGAGGTTCCCGTGCGGCCACCTAATGCGCACTAGAGGAATCGGACGCCCACGTAGGACCCTCTCTTGTCGAACCTCGATCTCCACCAGGACCTCCGGAAAAGTCGCCTCGTCATCAATGTCCAGCTCCCCATGGTTGATGATATGCATCGGGTCGTGCACGTATCTCCTCAGATGAGATACATGGAAGACGTCGTGCACTCAGTTCAACTGAGGTGGTAGAGCCAGATGATAATCCACCTCGCCTATCCTACTGAGAACCTAAAATGGTCCGATGAAGCGTGGAGATACCTTGTCCCCCCAGCCAAATCTCCCTAATCCACGTCGAGGTGAGACCCGTAAGAAAACATGGTCACCATCATCTAACTCTAGTGGTCTCTGTCTCCTGTCAGCATAAGAATTATATCGGCTCTGAGCTGTCCTCATCCACTCTTGAATGACCTGAACCTTCTCTATCGTGGCCTGAACCATCTCTGGTCCCACAAGTGCTGACTCCCCAGGGTCTATCCAGCACAAATGTGATCTGCAAGGTAGGTCGTACAATGCCTCGTATGGTTCCATCCCGATGGTGGAGTGGTAACTATTGTTGTACGCAAACTCTACCAAAGGTAGGTGATCTTGCCAGCTGTGACCAAAGTCAAGGACACATGCACGAAGCATGTCCTCGAGAGTCTGAATGGTCCTCTCCATCTATCCATCTATCTGAGGGTGAAAGGCGGTGCTCATGTGTAGCTGCATCCTGAATGCCTTCTGCAACCCCTTCTAAATCCAGGAAGTAATGTGAGCATCTCGATCGGAGACGATAGATGATGTCACACCATGAAGAAGTACGATCTCCTGAACGTAGAGGCGTCCTAAGCATTCCACTGAGCCCTACTCTCTGATTGGTAAGAAGTGGGCCGACTTGGTGAGTCGGTCGACAATCACCCAAATGAAGTCTTGACCTCTGGAAGTACGTGGAAGTACAGTCACAAAATCCACATATATCCCATCCCACTTCCACTCCGGGACCTCCAAGGGTTGTACCACGCCTGCTGGTACCTGGTGCTCTGCCTTCACCCGCTGGAAGGTGAGGCATCGAGAAACGAACTCCGCCACAACCTTCTTCATACCCAACCACTAGTGCTATCTTCTGAGATCCTGGTAAATCTTCGCTACTCCCGGATGTACCGCCAAAGGGGAAGTGTGAAACTATCTCAGCACCTCCTCCTATAATGCAGCTGGTACCATGGTACATCCTCTGAAAAGGATGATGTGCTCTCCTCCTATATAAAAACCATCAGGTGCCTATCCTGTGGAAATATGTGCATGTCGTGTCTCGCAGTCAACGTACCCACGTTGTCCCTCTCTGACCCACTGAAGAAGTGGAGGTTTGACTGTGAGAAACTAAAGGAAGGATGCCCCGTCTCTATCCACGAAGGATATATGTAAAGAGGCTAACAGCTCTGTCACCTCTCCAAGAAGCTGAATGCTCGTCCTACTGCTAAGAGCATCAGCTACTACGTTCCCTTTCCCATGAGTATAGAATATCTCAAAGTCATAGCCCTAGAGGAACTCGAGCCATCGACGCTGTCTCAGGTTCAGGTCCTTCTGTGAGACGATTTACCCGAAACTCTGGTGGTCAGAGTAGACTTTAAAGCTCTTTCCCATCATATAGTTCCGCCACATCTTCCAGGTGAAGACCACTACTGCTAACTCCAGGTTATGAGTAGCATAGTTCTACTCATGTTGCCTCAACTATCATGATCCATAGGTGATCATTGCCCACTCCTGCATCAGGATACACCTGAGTCCAGTCCCTGATGCATCACAGTAGACTACGTACCCTACTCCCTCCTCCGGTAGCCTCGTGATGGGTGCACTGGTCAATCTCTGTCTCATCTCCTGGAAGCTCTGCTGATATCTATCTGACCACACGAAGGGTTTCCCCTTCTTCATCAAATCTAAAATCGGTGATGCAACTCTGGAAAAGTCTGGCACAAATATATGATAGTACCCAGCTAGACCTAGGAAAGTCCACACCTCCGTCACGCTCCTTGGTGGCTCCCAAGATAGCACTGCCTCGATCTTCATAGGATCCACCAAACATCCCGCCTCAGAGATGACGTGCCCCAAGAATTGGACCTCATGTCTCCAGGACTAATACTTTGAGATCTTACCATAATCCTGGTGCTCTCGGAGTGTGTCCAGTACAACCTGCAAGTGGTCGGCGTGCTCCTCCTCAGTAGTTGAGTAAATCAATATGTCGTCGATGAATACTACGAAAAATCGATCGAGGTAAGGATGGAAGATCCTGTTCATGAGACTCACGAACACTGCTAGAGAATTGGTTATGCCGAAAGGCATAACCTAGAACTCATAGTGGCCATACCGACAGCTTAAGTCCATCTTCTGCATATCCTCATCTCGAACTCTGAGATGATGATAGTCTGACCTCAGGTCTATCTTCGAGAACCACCATTCCCCCTTGAGCTGATCGAAGAGGTCTTCAATCCTTGGAAGCAGATATAGGTTATTCATGGTCACCAAATTCAGGCGACGGTAATTGACACACAGTAGTAAGGTCCCGTCCGCCTTATTGGCTAACAAAATCGGTGAAGCCCAGGGTGAAACACTAGGTCAAATGAATCCCTTGCACTGCAAGTCCTCCAGCTGTACCCATAGATCTCGATGCTCAGAGGGAGCCATCAGATATGATGGAGTAGATATCGGGGTTGTCTTGGGGTATAGGTCAACGTAGAAGTCTACCTCTCTACGAGGAGGTAGTCCTGGAACGTTGTCCGGAAAAATGACTGCATACTGATCCACCACGGCAGGAAAATTCGGACATTGCATGTCAACTACTCCTAGGGTGAGGCTAGCCAACTAATGAGTGATCGGCCATCCCCTCCTCTGCATGAGTACATCCTACGCTACAAAGGCTCCCTTCTCGCTGGTGAAGGTGAACCTGCCCCCATCAGTGTGGACACACCACACCTTGCACCTAATACAGTCTATCTGAGCATGAACAATAGATAACCAATCCATGCCCAAGATGGCGTCGTAAGGCCTCAACACCGCTACAATAATATCCTAGCTAATGATCTCACCTCCTTAAGTAAGCTCACACTACCGGAACCAGTTCTTAATCATCGAGTCTTCTCTCGTAGGAGTCTCTAGCCATAAGGATCGAGCCAACGGCTCCGTCGGAATCTTCGAGCTCCGAACAAGGGCAGCGACAATGAAAGAATGACTCTCTCATGTGTCTATAAGAACTACACAAAGGGTGGAGTAGACACAGATAGTACCTCAAATCATCTCAGGTGCGTCGTGGTCATAGGCCTCTACTGCCTGAAGCTGAGCCTTCCTCTGTCCGCCAACTCCATGTGGTTGCGGTGGACCTCCTAGTGGTGGTGGTAGAGCCTCAAAACGTCATCCACCTCCTGCCACTCGGCCAGCTCCTCTGCCTCGTCTGCCTGCTCCCTACGGACCGCCATGGTCGAACCTCTACCTCTGCCTGGGTGCTCCCTCAACCGTCTTCTGCTCCTCTGCATGGCGGTTCGGGCAGTCACAAGCCATGTGGCCTGGCCCACCGCATGAATAACATTGTCTTCTCCTCGGAAGGCTGGCTCTGCGCCGTGTGCCCCGCACCTCTGAGCCAGTATCCTGAGGTCGTCTACCTGATGGTCTGGTCTGCATGGACCCCTGTGACATCTGTCGACTGCCATCTGCAGAAGACTCCGCTACGTGCCACTCTACGACAGGTCTCTCTACTGGTGTAGGCTCACCAAGAAATATCTCTACAAGAAGGACTCGCTCCAGTACTCTTGCCTGCGTCAGAATGCTAAGGGAGATCATCGATGCCCTGATCTCATGCCTCAGCCCCTACTCGAAGGTTTCGGCCCGGAATAATGGGTCTCGTACCATGTCCTTGGAGTAGTGCGAGAGATTGATAAATCTCACTGAGTACTGGGCTACAGTCATGCTGCCCTGTCGCATATAGCATCCCTCCTTTTTATCACATAAACTTTCATTACATTTTACAAAACTGAGGATCTTTAAGGTTTAGTGTCTTGGAAACTAGGAACTTAAAACATGAAAACATAAAACATTCATCTTAACCACTTGAATGGATTCTCCTTATATTCATATTAGGTTCATAACTACATCTCATAACCTGGGGACATACATCAAAATAAAGGGTGAGCAGAAGGCCCAGTACGGGAAACAAGGGGAAACATTTGACATTCAAACATGAGATACATCAACAATGTCATAAAAAAGAACTTTAAGACATGAGAAAGAAATAATGAGGCATATCATAATAAAAATAACGTTTTTCATAACTTTAAGATGTGGCTACAATATTTAATATTGAAAATCATTTCTGTTTCACCATGGTCCATCCCCAAGGTGTCATTAAAAATTACCAAGGTTATTCACCAAGACGTCGTTAAAAATAGTCATCTCTAGAGATTAAGGCTTTACCCAATGAATTAGAGCGCTATCAGGGCACACCCTTGACATGTCTTTATTATCATGTGATCCACATATATCATCATAAATTATTTCATAAAAAACCCATATATTATAAAAGTAATGGGTTTCATTTCATAATCATAATGTTTTAAAAACTACTTTAAAGGCATGATCTTTGTGTCACTTTAAAACCCATAGAAAAGGAAGGTGGGTCTCATGTATATAAATCCAAGAATTTAAAATAGAACATTTTGGTATATATGTGAACACCCCTATAGAAGCGAGTGCTTTGAGAATTCACTTAATAAAATAAAAGAACTTTAGAACAACAGAGAGAGACATTTTGAGATGGAAATTCTGCAGCATAACAACTGTGTTTTGGGGTTTTAGAAAACATTGAAATGAGAGGGGACATGGGTCAAACATTCATAAATGACCCATAAAACAGTATAGGGACATAAGATGAAGGATATATGAACATGTTAATAAAATTTGAAAGATATACCATATGAAATGAAGAACATTAATGGAAAACAAAAATAAGATTTCTCTTATGAAAATTCGGCAGCCTAACGACGTCACTTAAACATCAAAAAATGAATTGAAGAGATGAAATAGGATATCTCATCATATGAACATATAAGATCGGTATGATAGATATAGAGATCATATCCCAGCATAATAAAAAGGAACTTGAAAGACTTGACATGAAATTAGAACTTTGAAAAATGAGAAAGGTGAACGAATCCCTTCAAAATTTGGCAGCATAATGGCGCCACTTAAAACATCAAAATACTGAATTGAAGAGATAAAATAGGGTCTCTCATAATATGAACATAAAATATCAGTATGATATATTTATAGATCATACCCCAACAAAATAAAATGAAACTTCAAATACTTGATAATAAAGTAGAACGTTGAAAAAATGGGAAAGGTGAACGAATCCCTTAAAAATTCGTCAGCCTAACGGCACCACTTAAAACATCAAAATACTGAATTGAAGAGATAAAATAGGGTCTATCATTATATGAAAATTAAAGATCAGAATTATAGATATATAGATTATACCCCAAAAAAATAAAAAGGAACTTTAAATACATGACATGAAAATGGAACTTGAGAAGGGTGAAAGAATCACTTAAAAATCTGGCAGCCTAACAGCGCCACTTAAACATTCATAAAATGAATTGATAAGAGAAATAGGGGGTATCTAATCATATGAACATGAAAATGGAAGTAAGTTTAATATAAAAGAACATCCTCCAACTTAAGATCATGGAGCATAAAAGATATGACATAAAAGAGATTACTTGAAAATAAAGAGAAAGGTAGGATCCCTTACCTTAAAACGTAACTCTTAAAACTCAAAGTTTGGGACCTTGAGGGATTTGGGGCGCCTTGGGAGGACTCCTTGGGAGGTAATGAGACCAAAGCATCATTGGGGAGAGTTGGGATTCGAATAGATGAGAGTATGACTTGGTATTTATAGGGAAAGTGAGGGGACAATGCATTAATTGCCAAGGGATGCCTCATTAGTGGTTTTGGAAAAACCATGGGCTTGTCCATTGTATTTGCACATGGTATTTGCCACTTGGGACACCTAGTACCTTATCTTACTATTCATAAGTCGACCATATTGATTACAGACTTAATACATCCTTTAATGATTTCATTAAACACCTGTAACTTCAAAACCGTATTTTCACTATTCAACGAAAATTCAACTTTCTCAAAAAAATCCCAAAATATCACCTTAACCAAATATCAATGCTCTGATTTCAAAAATGAACTCCCTTTTATAAGAATAATTTTCTAAATATTTTTAATTTAATTTTTAAATAAAATCACTATTCACCAAAAATCCATTTTTTCAGAAAAATCCCAAACAATTACTTTAACATAATATCAATGCTCTGAGTTGAAAAAATAAATCCATTTTATGAAAATAATTTTCTAAATATTTTTAATTAAAAAACACTATTCACCCGAAAAAAACTATTACTTGACTAATAATTTATGAAACTGTTATTTAACCATTTTAATGAATCACATTACTTAATCAAGGTGCCTAGATTATATTAATGATTTTTTTAAGTGAGATTACTAATCCATTTTGAAACATTACTAATCCTAAGCATAAAATCACTATTCATAATTTACTATTAATTAAAAATTAAGTTGTTCATATTAGACTCTAAATTTCTTACTGAACATAATTTTAGAAGACCATTTTTTAAAATGATTACACATTTTTAATTATTTAAGGGTTACATAAACATTTTTTAAAATTTCTTTTCTCTAAATTTCACAAAAAACATGCATACTATATTTATCCGGACATTTGAAAATTCATAAACTTTATCATTAGAAGAAATCAAAATTTTTATTTAAAACAAAGTATTACACAAGGCAGTTACGGTCTCCTTACATAGCCCCTTATCACACCAGTATAGGATTTAAGTGTAAGGTGTGATAAGGTGAGAGAATCTGAGGGAGGCTCGACCAACATCGCACGTGTAGTAATTTCTATCAGTTTGAACTTCTTGCAAAGGAGATTCCGTTCTAGCTTCACCCAATGAAGTTCGGCTTGGGTTTGGTCCAGAACAAAGCCCAGTGGGGCTACCTCTTCCCAAGTTCTATTAGATGGGCTTCGATTGGTCCAAGACTACTAGGTGAGGCCATCAAATCTTCTTTCTATATTAATTAACCAAGATCACTTGTATTTAGATATAAAAGAAAACGAAACGTTTAGTTTCCGGTGGTCATATTGACCAATGGGCATATAAAAGTCAAAACCCAACAGTCTCATTTTAAGTATACTCATGTTATCCAATGAAATAGTTTTGTTGAGTATAAAAATAAAATAACAAAAAATATTAGGAAACAAGATTTATTCAAAATTTCAGGTCATTACAATCTTCCCCCCTTAATAAATTGCGTCCTCGCAATTTTTAAAATTGGGTTTTAAAATTTCATTGAAAGTCCCACACCGGAAAAGGTGTCAGTAAAACTATTACTTTAAAAGAAAGAAAACGAAGTAAAAAAGGTCACCCGAGTTAACCCATACTAGGATCCCATGTTGGAAAACATGGACCTGGAGGAAAAAACAAAGCGTCACGTTCTAAGGGAGAGTGATAGAAAACATGATTAGGATAAAGTTAACAATAAGAAAATCACAAACTTATGATGTGTGTAAACGGTCTTTGATTACCTAGTAGGAAATGTAAACCAACAATGTTTTTGTTTCATGTTCATTTTCATAATTTCGAGGAATCCATTTACTACATAGAACAAAAACATAAGGAAATATACCTACCTTCAAGTAGAGTTTCATCCCTTAATATGTTTCTACCAAAACAAATATTTTCTTTAAAAGATGAGCATTCCAAAACACTTGGTCTCATCAAAACACAAGAATCATCTTTTTGAGAGTCATGTAATCCACAAAAGATTAACTATAAATTTATTCTATCTTTAAACATTATCCCAAAAACAGAAAGGGTAAGATAAAACAACTTTTGCAAATGAAGGAATCCCATAGGAAGGGAAACTACTTTTAAATCTTCAAAGTTCCATGGTACTACCCAAAGTTCATCATATATCATCCCATAAATAACTATTCTTAAAATTCCTCAAAATAAACCAAACTAAGACTGAAACCCAAATACAAGAAGGATTTGATAACATGGTCTTCCAAAATAAACTTCACTGTTCATCTCCAAACATCATCAACCACTCATAAGTTCTTATAGAAAAAGAAGCTAACCTATACATATTTTACTCAAGATAGGTTGACCATTTCCATAAGTCCACCATAAATTCATCGATTCTTCAAAATATATGTCAAACTTTACTCCTCAATGAAAATATCATAGTAATCTATTTACCTCGATCATATAGGGTCCCCAAAATACATAACGTCTTCCAAAATAATAATCATCTTTTAATCCCCTAATCATCTCTGTTATATTAATACGACAATCATCACATTTCCAATCACATTGGTTGTTGGGACATGTTCTTCCATTTCCCACCATTAACTAAGAAAAGAAAGTATAATTAGGGGCTTAAATAATTATCCAATAATCATGAAAAGTAATTTAAATCATATGAGGATAACTTGTAGAAGAAAATTATACCCTAACTTGTGATCCCCTAGGTCTCATACTATGTTATCCATGGTCATATATTCTTATGTGGATCTTTATTTTATATTACGTTGGTTCTTTCAATAATGGTTCATACTAAGCTTATGAACATACCAAAGCATATCCCCCGGGAGTGTCGTAACCAAGTGTGCAGAAAGGCATGTTGTATCTACCAGTTCTCGTTCGAGTCTAGCTCAAAGTGTTGTTTTTGGGTTTTAACCCTATTTACATCTGTGCTAGAGCCACCTCTACCTGCACGTATCCAGACAAGGATGTATTTGCTTGGCAACCCCTTACTCAATACTCACCAAAATACCAGGAATATTTCCTATATTTAAAATTTTCTATAGTGTTCTTCCTAAAGTTTTAATATCATAATTTCCACAAATAACTAAACCATCGTTTGATATCAACTATAGCATCCCTCCTTTTTATCACATAAACATTCATTACATTTTACAAAACCGAGGACCTTTAAGGTTTAGTGTCTTGGAAACCAGGAACATAAAACATGAAAACATAAAACATTCTTCTTAAACACTTGAAGGGATTCTCCTTATGTTCATCCTAGGTTAATTACTGCATCTCATAACCTGGGGACTTACATCAAAAGAAAGGGTGAGCAGAAGACCCAGTAAGGGAAACAAGGGGAAACATTTAACATGCGATCTTGAGATACATCAACAGTGTCATGAAAAATAACTTTAAGGCATGAGAAAAAAAATCATGAGGCATATCATAGAAAAAATAACATTTTTCATAACTTGAAGATGTGGCTACAACATTTAGTATTGAAAATCATTTATATTTCACCAAGGTCTGTCCGCAAGGTGTCATTAAAAATTACCAAGGTTATTCACCAAGGCGTCGTTAAAAATAGTCATCTCTAAAGATTAAGGCTTTACCCAATGCATTAGAGCGCTATCAGGGCGTACCCTTGACATGTCTTTATTATCATGTGAGACACATATATCATCATAAATAATTTCATAAACAACCCATATATCATAAAAGGAATGGGTTTCATTTCATAAACATAACGTTTTAGAAACTGCTTTAAAGACATGATCATTGTGTCACTTTAAAACCCACAGAAAAGGAAGGTGGGTCTCATGTATTTAATACCAGAATTTAAAATAGAAAATTTTGGTATATCTGTTAATACCCCTATATAAGTGATATATTTGAGTATTCACATAATAAAATAAAAGAAATTTCGAATAAGATAGAGAGACATTTTGAGACGGAAATTCTGCAGCATAACAACTATGTTTCGGGGTTTTAGAAAACATTGAAAAGAAAGGGGACATGGGTCAAACATTCATAAATGACCCATAAAACAGTAGAGGGACAGAATATGAAGGATATATGAACATGGTAATGAAATTTTAAAGATATTCCATATGAAATGAAGAACATGAAAGGAAGACAAAAATAAGATTTCTCTTAAGAAAATTCGACAGCCTAATGACGTCACTAAAACTTCAAAAAATTAATTTAAGAGATCAAATAGGGTCTCTCATCATATGAACAAAAAAGATCAGTATGATAGATATAGATATAATTCCCCAACATAATACAAATGAATTTGAAATACTTGACATGAAATTAGAACTTTGAAAAATGAGAATGGTGAACGAATCCCTTAAAAATTCGGCAGCCTAATGACGCCACTTAAAATGTTCAAATACTGAAATGAAGAGATAGAATAGGGTCTCTAATCATAGGAAGATAAAAGATCAGTATGATATATTTATATTTCATACCCCAAAAAAATAAAAATGAACTTGAAATACTTGACATGAAAGTAGAACATTGTAAAAATGAGAAAGGTGAACGAATCACTTAAAAATTCGGCAGCCTAACGGAACCACTTAAAACATAAAAATAATGAATTGAAGAGTTAAAATAGGGTATCTCATCATATGAACATAAATTATCAGTATGATAGATATATATATCATACCCCAACAAAATAAAATGGGACTTGAAATACATGACATGAAAATAGTACTTGAGAAGGGTGAAAGAATCCCTTAAACATTCGGCAGCCTAACGGCGCCACTTAAACATTATTAAAATGATTTGATGAGAGAAAGAGGGGGTATCTCATCATATTAAAATGAAATGGGAAGTAATAGAAATATAAAAGAACATCCTCCAACATAAGAGAATAGAGAATAAAAGAAACGACATAAAAGAGATTACTTGAAAAGAAAGAGAAAGGTAGGATCCCTTACCTTAAAATGTAACTCTTAAAACTCAATTTTTGGGACCTTGAGGGATTGGGGACTCATTGAGAGGACTCCTTGGGAGTTAATGAGACCATATATTCGTTGGGGGAGAGTTGGGAGTCGAATAGATGAGAGTATGGCTTGGTATTTGTAGGGAAAGTGAGGGGACAAGGCATTAATGGCCAAGGGACACCTCATTAGTGGTTTTGGAAAAACCATGGGCTTGCCCATGGTATTTTCCCATGGTATTGGCCACTTGGGACACCTCATACCTTATCTTAATATTCATTAGTAGACAATAATTATTACATACTTAATACATCCTTTAATGATGTCATTATACAACTATAACTTAAATACAGTATTTTCATTATTAATCGAAAAGTCAACATTCTCAGAAAAATCCCAAAATTTCACCTTAACCAAATATCGATGCACTGATTTCAAAAATGAACTCCATTTTGTAAGAATAAGTTTCTAAATACTTTTAATTTAATTTCTAAATAAATAAACTATTCACCGAAAATTCATTTTTTTCAGAAAAATCCCTAAAAATTACCTTAACATATTATCGATGCTCTGAGTTCAAAAATGAAATCCATTTTATAAAAAAAGTTTTATAAATATTTTTAATTAAATTTTTAATTAAAAAACACTCTACACCTGAAAGAAACTAATACTTGACTAATAATTTATGACACCGTTATTTAACCATTTTATTGAATCACATTACTTAATCAAGTTTCCTAGATTATATTAATGATTTCTTTAAGTGATATTACTAATCCATTTGGTCACATTATTATCCTAAGCATAAAATCACTATTCATAATTTACTATTAATCCAAAATTAAGTTGATCTTATTAGACTCTAAATTTCATACTGAACATAATTTTGGAAGATCATTTTTTGATAATCATTACACATTTTTATTTATTTAAGGTTTACTTAAACATTTTTTAAAATATTATTTCTCTAAAATTCACCGAAAACATGCATACTATATTTATCCGGACATTTGAAAATTCATAAAATTCATCATATGAAGAAATCAAAATTTTTATTAAAAAAAGGATAACACAAGGAAGTTACGGTCTCCTTACATAGCACCTTATCACACTAGCATAGGACCTAATCATAAGGTGTGCTAAGGTGAGAGAATCTGAGGGAGGCTCGGCCAACATCGCACGTGTAGTAATTTCTATCAGTTTGAACTTCTCGTGAAGGCGATTACGTTCTAGCTTCACACGATAAAGTTCGGCTTGGGTTTGGTCCAGTGCAAAGCCCAATGGGGCTACCTCCTTCCCAAGTTCTGTTAGATGGGCTTCGATCAGTCAAAGACAATAGGGTGAGGCCATCAAATCCTCTTTCTATATTAATTAACCAAGATCACTTGTATTTAGAGATAAAAGAAAACGAAATGTTTAGTTTCTAGTGGTCTTATTGACCAATGGGCATATAATAGTCAAAACCCAATAGTCTCATTTTAATTATACTCATGTTATCCAGTGAAATAGTTTTGTTGAGTATAAAAATAAAATAACACACAAAATTAAGAAACAAGATTTATTCAAAAATTCGGGTCGTTACTCCACATCTGTAGTATCTCCTGAATGCATACTGCACGGAGGGTGGATGGAATGAACTCCGAGTGGAAGAGGCTCTCGAAGTTCTTACAAATAATAGATGCCTCATCGTGAACCTGGAGCATCAAGCTCCACCATCTACCTGCTGCTTTGTGCAGGAGACTCACTACAAGGATCACCATGAGGTCAGCTGGTGTCCCTACTAATATGAAAACTCAAACAACAGCCTCCATCCAATCCTTGACTGCCTTAGGATCTGTATCCCTACAAAACATGGGCGGTCTCTGACGCTAAAACCCATGCCATGCACTAAGGTGACATGCACTCTCAATGGCTAGGGCTGGTGGCATCGGTGGCTCGGTGGTAGAGGTACCGCTGGTGCCTCCGCTGTAATGGGGCCCTGCATTGAGGCCTCGTCACTCGGTGGGCTGTCGTCTCACACAAAACTCGGAACCCTACCTAGCTATCGTTGTGGGGCTATCCTAAAAAGAGGCAGGTGCACCACAGTCAATAAAATTTACCTGGTGAGATGACACAAAATAATCACAGAAAAAACTTTTGAAACACACATGCAATCAATTTTTTCAAGCATTAAGTCAGAAATCAGAAACCACGGTCCGGGTATATGGATACGTCGGTCACCGCACCGACACTGGACTCCCTGAACTGATAACCACACTCAATACCCTTAAGACTATTGCTTCACATAAAATAAAGATCAGAGTCTTGAGTTCTGCGGTAGAACCAAACTCCTCTGATACCAATTTGTCATGACCCGTCCTCGGGGCCCGTGCCATGACTACCCCAAGATCACTTTTCATAGGCCAGGGGCTGGAGACTAGAACCAAAGGTGTAAATCCTGATAAAAGGGAAGGCATTTCCTTTATAAGTAAAAAAACACCACAGAGTACACAAGCTGAAGTAAACACTAAGTAAACTGAGTACAAAAGTAAGTGTTGTAAAGTAAATTGGCCAGAATACAAATCCAACTGAAAGTAAAGTACAGCTGAAATGAAAGTATAGCAACTGAAAAGTAAAGCAATGAGTCTGAGTTGTCCTCTTGAAATCCCACTTGAATGGTGGGTACAGATAGTCTCCTCTGCTCCTCGGCTCCGGCTGTCTGCTCTGTTTACGTCCCGTCCAGTGATCCACCTTCAGGTACCGTCCAGTTCCACGTGCTCCCACCTCGATCAACATTGTCTGTTGTCTGCATCCAACATAATGTAGTGCGGGCATAGCCTGTGGAGGGGTGAGTATACGCTACTCAGTAGGAATCCCAAGACCCCCGAAGGTCTCCCAGAATCCATGAAGGATAAAGCACATAGAAAAGATTCAATCAGGAAGTAACAACTAACTCTACATATGTATATGACCATACATATACCTAAGCCATCAATTCTAGCTCGGCTACAGCACACGAGCCTGAATACAACCCAGTCCACACAGGAAAACATAACCCATTCCACATAGGAATTCACAACCCAATCCACACAGGAAAGAACAATCCAATCCACATAGGGAAACACAATAATCATATCGATGATAATGATTGTAAGTTAAAACTCATCTCACACAGGTATACACTTTGTAAGATGATATAGATGATCAGATGTAGCCACTGATTCATCTAAGATGTCAGACCCACATAGGATACAAGACAAGCTAAGCTGTTGGATCCACAAAGGATACAAGACCAGCTACTCTGCTGGACCCACATAGGATACAAGTACAGAGTCAAATACTGCCGGACCCATATAGGATACAAGAATAGTAGTAATCACCGTCAAACCCACGAATGATCCCAGTAGGGTCGTCGTTGCTGAATAACCCATGGAGGATCCAAGTACAGTCATCCTCACTGCCGAACCCACGTAGGATTCAAGTACAGTAGTCATCATCGTCACAGTCAGCTCTTGGGTTCCCGCACACAGCACGCTCGATTCCAGGAGGGTCCACTTCACAAGCCAAGTTTCGATACATCAAATATCACTAATTCTAGGTTTTATGTATTACAAAGTTCTGTCTCGACAATAGGAACTCAACGCGACAGACAGCGTGACAATCGGACGCCTGGTCTGAGAGTTATTGGCTTTTTCGTCCCAGGGCCCTGGTTGGTATTTAAGTTAAAACCAACCTGACCTTACTCCAGCTGTTTCCAAACCACGAGTGGAGTAATCCAAAAAACCTCCTCACTAAGAGTAATCCATCAAAGGTTATGACACGTCAATCGGACGTCCGGAGATCAGGTTATATGCATTTCCGCTCGGAGGGCCCGGTTGGTTTCGTGTTCAAACCTACCCGGCCATACCCAAAGTTTTATGAAACCTTCATTGTAATATACTGAAATGACCATCTCAATCCAAGGATCACTACTCAACTGACAGTGCATCGATCGGAGTTCCGTAGCCCATGTTATGGGCGTTTGAACAGATCTATCCAGAAATCAGGGGGTTGGGGCCCGGTCCGACCCGGCCCGATACCCCTGGGTCGGCCCGAACTGGGTCGACCCGACCTGGGTCCAGGTCTGGCCCGTTAGGGCATGGCTCGACCCAGCTCAGCACGGGTGGCCCAGCCCGGCGCGGGCGGCCCGACCCGGCGCGGGTGGCTCGGCCCGGCGCGGGTGGCCAGGCCTGGCCCAGTGCGGGCCGCGGCTCGGCTCGAGGCTGAGCTGGATGTAGAGGGGGGGTGCCCCCCCTATTTTCCTGAAACAGCGGAGCCCTATGGGGTCCGTCCTAGGTGGCTGTCTGGGGATTAAAACCCCTGGCTTTCTTGGAAACGGCCGGCCATTACGGCCGGCCAGTTGTGCCATGCGAGACCCATTGGGGGTCCTGCCTCCTTGAACGTCAGCCGCCGGCTTGGCCGGCCGCTTCCTATAGCTCTGCCGCGGCCCCTATCCGACCGGCGTGGCCATACAGCGCCGCACCCCTCCACCACGGCCGCAGCCCCTTGATGCTCCGGTACGGCATGATGGTGTCGCTCCCCTCCGCAGCGGCCTCCTTCGGCTTCACCGGCATGGTGCAACAGCGCTGCGCTCCATCGTCGCGGCCCGCTCCGGCAGTGGTTCTCTCTTTTCTTGCGTGGTGCAACGGCACCGTGCTGTCTTCGCCACCATGAAAAACAAAGGTAAACAATAAGGGGAGGAGGATCGACCATTTTTTGTGCTCCGACCTCCTACCATTGTGACGATAGAAGGCAGACAAATAACAAGTATACACAATGATGAAAAAGTGCAAATTTAATTGACTAAAAATGAACTTAACCCCTACCTCAAAGAATTTGATGAACGATGAGCGTCATGGAAAATAGGGTCGTGGGGTGAGGCTCCGTAAACGTTGATGAAGAACGTCCATGGAAGAATCTGTGTCTCCCTATCTTTGACGCGGAGAGAAGATGGAAGTTGTGATGACGTTCTTCGCATCCTTCACCGAGGAAGATGAAGTTCTTCAAAGTAAAAAATTTCTCCCTCTCTCAATTCTCCACAAAAAACATCAACCCAAAATAAAATAATGCTTTGCCTTATTTTATTTACACATGACAACATTGTTAAAATTTCAAAAGTTGAATTCACCTAATTAATTAAACTTGTGTTGTCGAATTAATTAGGTGTTTATTTTTCATGCATTAATGTGGAAGAGTTACTTAACTCGTGTGGGGGGGGGGTGAGAGGTGTTAGGGAATTTGAAGGGGTGGGGCTCTTGTGGGCCCCACCTCACTAATATCCTGTAAAGTAGAGTTAGAATTTTCTTGGATCCCACCCCAACTCCCTCACATGGGGTTTAACCACATATAAGTGAAATAAAATTTGTAACACAATTTTATTTCTCTTTATACTTAATCCACATTTTTTTAAACAACTCTTCCCAAGTAAAGAAAACCCCAATAAAGGTCTTCTTAAGCAATTATTGGCGCTACGGTTTCATCGGTGCCCTCAGATTTCGATTCTGATCATCGGTTCAAATGTTAGAAAACCTACTTGTTCGTTCACTGAACTTACCCGAGCTAAAATTCATAAATTGATTCTGGACACACCGGGCCTCAGAATCATGTGCCGTCAAAAACTGAGAACTCGTAAAATCCCAAAGAATTTATGAATAAAATTTCCTTGAAATTTAAAGGTCTTTATATTATCTATTCGTAATATGATTTTGTTGAAGTTAAATTTTAGGACAATGCATGAAATGTTTTTAATTCTAAAAATAAGTTTGTATTTTCTGCATTTAGAAATGAAAATTTTTATGTTGTTGATGTATATTTTTTTAATTTATAAAAATGATTCTTCTTTGAGTGCCTTTCATAAAGAGTCTTGGATTTGGAATATGATATTTGGCCACTACAATATAAACTCACATAGAAATATTACTAGAAAAGGCTTAGTCGAGGATTTTCCCAAACTTGAGTTTCAAAATGACAAAGTCTATTATCCTTATCAAAAGGATGAAAAAAAAAATCTATTTCAATCAAAAGAAAGAAGTTTCAACCTCTCAACCTATCACATTGGTTAACATGGACTTGTTTGAAACATCTAGAATTTTATGTCTAAGTGGGAAACACTATGTCTCTTTTCTTATAGATGACTACTCTAGATATACTGGGATATTTATCATAGCTCCCAAAAGCGAAGCATACTCTTATTTCACCATGTATGGTAGGACTGTATAAAATCTTAGTGGTCTTTGAATTAAAATCTTATGATGTTACCATGGCAATGAGATTGAGAACTAAGAGTTTGAATCATTTTTATCATAGAACGACTATAGTCATAACTTCTCTCCTCCTAGGACACCCCAAAAAAATGAAGTTGTATAAAGAAAAAATAGAACCCTGTAATAAATTTATAAAACCATTCTTAGTGAGTATGACCTACCTATATACATTTGGGTATAAGATTTCAATAAACCATGATATATAATCAATATATTCTTGATTAGAATTATCCTTAATATAAATCCTTATGAATTATTGAACAATGGAAAACCCATGGTTGACTACTTTAATTTTTTTGGTTGCAAATTATATATTCATAACACTAAGGATAATATATAAAAACTATCCTCTAAGAGTGATGAAGGAATTTTTATAGGATTTTAATTTTCTAGAAAAGCCTATATTGTATTAAATAAAAGAACCAAATGTGTGGAAGAATATGTACATGTCATGTTTGATGAAACAGATCCACAGGAGTCAATGACCTCTTTAGAAAATCATGAGGATGATTTGTCAAATCGGGACATCAATACTAAATCTTATAACCACCCAGTAATGAAATGTGTTAAAACTTATTGTTATGGAAATTCTCCAAAATATATTCATAATGAACTTGAACCTGTAGAAGAACATAACGTAACAAGCCCTTATTTTTATATACCTGTTATAAATCACAAAAACAATCCGTTAGATTCTATAGTTGGATATTTAGAAAAAGTATCTCATACTAGAGCTTCACTATTAAATCATGCTGAACATCATGATATACTATCATATCTTGAACCTAAGAACATCAATGATTCCATCAATGAAGAATTTTGGGTGATGTATATGAGAAAATATTGACATCAGTTTGAAAGAAACAACATATTGAAACTTTTAGATAAACTCAAATACACATTATCAATAGGCACTAAATAGGTGTTTATGAATACTGTAGATGAATTGGGTAATATAGTTAGAAAAAACGCTATATTGGTTGCACAAGGATATAGTTAATAATAAGGTATTGACTATTAGGATACCTTTGTACCAATATCTCAATGTGATGCCATTATAATCTTTCTTTCTTTTGAAATAGAACTAGATTTTAAACATTATCAAATGGATTTCAAGATTACATTCTTAAAAGGATATATAATTATAGATGTTTGTTTTTGAACAATCCCCTAGTTTTAAAAATACCCACTTTATAAATAATTTTTATAAATTAAAAAAGATTTGTACGGTTTAAAGAAAGCTCCAAGAGCTTGTTATGATAGGCTCAACAAATTTCTTATTTGTAAAGGTTTTAAAAATGGTAATTCTGATCCAAACCTTTTTATAAAAAGAATTTCCAAAGATGTTGTAGTTATTCAAATCTATGTTTATGATATTATTTTTGGATCCTCCATAAATATTTTATGTGTTTTTTTAAAATTAAGCAAAGTGAATTTGAAATGATTTTAATGGGATAAGTCAAATACATTCATGGATTTCAATTTTTTTGAAATAAAGTATGTAGTGTTTTCAATCAATGTAAATATATAAATTATCTTGTAAATATTTTTTTTCCATTTAAATCAATAAGATTAGTGAAACTCAAATGAGTACCACTTGTATTCTGAACCTTAATGAAGAAGGAAATCTATTAATCAAACCAACTATATAGGAATGATTGGGAGTTTAATTTTATTAACTACAAGTAGTCCATATATTATATTTAGTGTGTGCATGTGTTAATGTATCATGAAAACCAAAAATAAACTCTTTTAAATTCTATCAAAAGGATTTTTAAATACCTAAAATATACCACCAATTTAGGACTGCCCTCTCATGTAGGGTAACCTTTTGATCAGGTGAGTTATTCAGATGCTGATTTTGGTGGCTCTAAGTTAGACATAAAGTGAACCTCTGGCATATGTCACTTTTTAGGTAATTCTCTAGTTTCATGGTTTAGTAAGAAAGAAAATTCTATTTCAATATCTACTGTTGAAGCTGAATACATAGCTACTGGTAGTTGTTTGGCACATAATTTACGGATGAAACATGCATTACTACTCTATGAATATAAATTCCGAAATTCCATATAAATTTTGATAACATAAGTGCAATAAATATTTCTAAGAATATTATTTCACAATCGAGGACAAAAAAACATTGATGTAAGACATCAATTTTTGAGAGACCATTTTCAAAAAGGTGATATTACATTAGAGTTTATTGAAACTGAACATCATCTTGCTAATATTTTTACTAAGCCAATGAACACAAAAAGACTAATCCATATCAGACATGAGTTATAAATGATCAATCTATAGGACCTTATTTTTTTATTTATTCGATAATTTTATTTATTTGATGTTGTCCTACTGACACTCGAAAAGTCAAATAGAAATTTTTCATGCTAAAACTGATGCTATGTCATGCCTACATAGTTGTCATGATGTCACTGACGTTATGCCATGATGACATACCTGTCATGCCGACAGTGATGCCTTGTCCTGCTGACATAGTATGTGTTATGAAAAATTTGTCATGCTGACAATGATGGATCACTATTTTTATCCGTTTTATGTTTTTACCAAAACGAAACTATTTTATTTATTTTTTTGAACTGGGTTCAAGATTTTGTGATTACAATTCAATAAATGAATTAAATTCAAGTCGGACCACTCTACCCCGTTACCCTTATACGTACTCATTCGTTTCTCTCTCTCTACCCTCTACCATTCACCTCCTGACCTTCAAAACAAAAAATTATAATGACACATTTGAAGAGAACTCTTGAAGGTGATTTAGGAAACAAGTCTCCTGCTATTAAGAAACAAAAGGGGTAAATAAGAAAATCTTCAGTACATGTGATTCCTTCTTCGAAAAACAATGTAGTTACTCCTAAAAAGGAGGTTCTTGTAGAATGGAAGTTGAGAATCAAGTCTCTGCTTCTCAGGGTGTTACTAGATCATAGATGGATTGTGTGGTTCTCTGATAATGAATGATATATCAACTAGAGTCTAGTTCATGATTTTTACAAGAATTTGGTGTTTCTTTATAAGGTAGTGATATTTTCTAGATTAAATCCATAGTAAATGGAAATAGAATCTATTTTCCATCAAGGAAGTTGGATGAATGTCTTAAGATACCCTATGAGGGTGTGTTTGATGATTACCATGGTACCTCTCCACCTCAGAGTGGCGTTTTCTTCTATGAGACAGCTCCGAAGGTGATTAAAGGCAATGAAAAGCATAAGACACCCACTTCTACAGAGTTATATGGGGAGTTTATTGTTTCAGTTTTATACAGCATCATATCAATCCATGAAAGTTGACTTTTCATCTTTAATGTATTAATATTTCTATTTGATTTATTTGTTGAGAAAATGGATTCAGGTAAATTAATGTAGATATCTTTCTGTGCACATAAATTAAATGATCATGAATTCATGAAAAAACAATTCCATATTTTATCCAAGGTTAATCTCAGCCATATTGAATGAGAAAGGTTTTTTTTCGTAAAAGGGATGGGGTTGTTTTGAGAGTAGTGGGATAAGCCTAATCATAGAGATTTGTAAAATCAAGAAGTTCAATTGGAACCCATGGAAGAAAAAATGGGTTGGGGATGAAGATAATATTTATGATATGTTCAATATGGTGGCCCATAAAACTAGGGCAAAGAATACAGATGATCTTAGTCTAGGAATAGATTATGAAGTTGTTTACCCTTCAGATGAGAATGAAGAGCCTTCCACACCAGTCAGAGATCAAGGTTCACCTATCAATGATAGAAGTGGTACCAACACCTCTACATCTAATAAAGGTTTTTCTATTGGATCTCAAATTCCACCGATTTCTTTACCCTCATATGAACCCACTTTTGGAACTAATGGAGATGGGGAGACAGAAGTACCAGGAAGTGTACTATATTTTAGCATGTCTGGTAGCTCTGAAGATGAATCAGAAGTAGAAGAATAAGGTTAGATAGAATAAAAAGCTAACAATGATGAAAGTGGTAGTGGTAGTGAAAATGGTAGTGAAGAGGAATGAATTGATGAAAATGATGATTGAAATGGAAGTTAAGGGAATGCCTCTAGACATGATTTTCATGGTTAAGGTAGTGATGATGGTAGTGAAAGTGATGGTGACCATCACAAGGATGACCAGGTAGAGATGTAGAGATGGTTAAAGCATTGGTTCAGAATGTTGTTGTAGATACTTCTGTTTTTATTGTTTAAGAAAGATAAAATGATTATGTTCATGGTGAAGTGGATGTTCAAGTGATCCTTAAACCTCAATTAGTTTAGAAAAGAAGTAGACCTAATGATGAGGGCAAAAAAACCAGTTAAGAGATCCAAGATTGAGGGGGATATTCAAATTGAATATCTCAAATTAAGAGGGAGACTCATAAAATGATAGATCAAGCTAGAAGATAGGTTGTAATAGGACGATTTAGACTTGACAATCTCACCCCATTGGATGCTGTTGTCATATATGAATGGTCAAGGCATCCTGGATATGTATCAAGGGCTTTGGACTATGAAGGCTTAGATGATGAGGAGTTTGTACATGTCACTGTAGAATAAGTGGGTGAGACCTTTCCTTGTGACTATGTCACTAAAGAAGAATTTTAAAGGGATAAGGATGATATTTTTTTCATTGTGAGTTTATCCTTTCAATCATAGATGGTCCATGAGAGCAATCTAGTTATATGGGAAAACACACAGCTGCGTGATGAAATAAACTCTCTCAAATCTTCAATTTAAGGGAGGAAGTATTCTATGAAAGATGCTCCTTTTCCATTTCAAGTAGTTGGAGTGAATGAGGTTGATGTCGTCCAAATTTTATAATAGTTTATAATTGAGATTCAATCTAACATTAACACAATGGATGAAACAAGTTTTGCAAACACAACAATGCTGAGAAAAAAACGATTGTTTTTGTTTCTTCAATAAGTCATCTAACCTCTTAGTATAATGATTTTATAGAGACTATTCTTAATTATTTTAAGACTCACACCTCATCTTCTGATGCTCCTCCTACCTCTGGTAAGTCTTATTAGGTCTTGGATGTTGAGGCAGTTAGAAATGTGGATACAGAAGACCTTAAATATCTGTTGGGTGCTTCTGGATAAGATACCCTTGAAAAATTGATAATAATAGTGACGATGTTCATGATATGGGTTGGATCTATTCCAAGTGTGCTAATACTTCCAATTCATAGATTACAGTGAAGATGGATTATTTTTTCCTGAAAATAATTACCAAGAATATGATGACTATAATTTTTATGTATTTCACATAGAATTTGGCGTTCCCTCAAGTGAAAAAACCATTTAAAGACCATGTTTAGAAATTAAATAACTTCACACTAATTTTGGACATGTTCATGGAGAATAAAGATGAATTTGAGAAAACTATGATGTATAGTGGTAAGATCATTGAATATTTCATAAAAATGTTGAATCCAAACCTTTATATTCTTAGTGAAGCAATTGTGCTGCCTCTTGCTACATCTATTGGAATAACTATATCAATGCCTCCAACTAAGATGAAAGTTTATTAGTTCTTGACTCAGATCAGACTATCTCATGAAGATATTACTCACCCTCAACACTTTTCAAAAAAAATCCATCCATTCACCCGTTGTTCCCAAAGGAGTAGTCTTACCTCCTCTGAAAATCCACTTAGACCCTCCAGCGTCTCAGCCCCCACCTACTCGACCTTCTATTGACCCCTTCGAGAAATGGAAGGATCCTCTTGATCCTGAGAAGATGTATGGATAAATCTTTTATTGACATGATTGAATGTGTTTTGTTTTCTTTCCTTGGAAATTCCTAATACATTTTACTCCATTGATCAATGGAATTCACTTCTCTTGTATTTCATATATTTGTGTTCTCTCTATTACTATATGACAAATATTACTCTTTTGATTCCATTTGATTGATGATTTTAGTATTTGATACCCTTTCACAATTTGATAATCCCAAAATGGGAAGAATATTTTGGATTTATCCTTATATATTTTAATTTTGATATTAATCTACTGTATTTTTTTCCTTACATCAAATTATATATGGGAAGGAAAGACATTAATCTTCGATACCATTTTTTTGTGTCTCCTTTGATTCCATTATTATTTACTTTGCCTTTGAACCTAATATTTATATTTAGAAAATATAGTAGTAATGAGAGATAATAAGTTCAATTATTACATTACACATCAAATTATTGTACATTATTATCATTATTATTCATCCAATCAGATTTTTATTATAAACCAAATGCCACTTTTAAGGTAAAAGTGAGAAACCCTAGGATAAAAAATGTTATTGATGGACAACTTAAGCCTATTGGCATGTTTATATTTTGGGAGATTCCAAGAGAGAGATGTTTCCGGTGTTTCTGGATCATCCTGAATAAGGTCTTTGAAGCGCCGTGCCAATCTATCCCATGCTTACATGAAATCCTCTTGGTTGATTTTACCCCTGTTGAAGCCTCTAACTAAGATTAAATTCTACTCAGAAATCCGATCCCTCTGATCTCCATTGGTGGCCACCCGAATGGACCTTAACATCATCTTGTCACCATCTTCTTTGGAAGCATTAAGCACAAGGGATTCCTCATCCATAACTTCTCCAGAATACAGAAGCAGCTCCACTGGTTGAGCAACTACAATGCCTTGATCATGTAGGACAAGCCTATCAGAATATGCCATGGAGACCGTAGCCTCTACACCTACTATATTACCCTTACATATGGGAGTACCATCGGTTACTTGTGACATCAGCTTCCTACCAGATCAGGTCTTCATTGGAGAAGGCAGATATGAGTAGTCCTTTCAGCCTTTCTTGCCTCCTCTCCGTCCCTTCCTCCTCCTCGGACTATAGGCATCACTTCCTTGAAATTCTTGTTCACTAACCCCTGAAAGCTGACTAGATAAGTCATACCCAGACTCCTACCATGAAATACAATGCTCTTTTTTGAAGGATTCCTTCCGGTCTGCCTCCTGAGAAGGCCCTTTGTTCTCGAGACTCTCAAAACGGTTACTCAATTTCATAGATGGCACCACTCTTCTCGGTCTTGAAATGATCAAAGGAGTGGGATCAACCTGGGGCCCTCACTTCTAGTGTCATCAATCCTTGTACGTACATACTCCAGATAAGAGGAGATCTTATGATATTCGCCTTCCTCCACTGGCCTTCGGATCACCACTCCCCTGTTAAAAAAAGCAGCAGCATCCTTAGCCGCCCCAGGTTCAGCTAGACCCACTGAACCATGCAAAATAAGTGAGAGAACACCCAAATCATTCCTCAAATGATTGAAGATAGTATGCACCAAGGGGTTACTCCCTGGAGGATCACGTTGAACTCCATTTACCAAGGCTGAGACCTAGCCTACATTCACACCAGTAGGACCTTTAGGAACAAGAGAATCAACATCCTGATTCGCACCAGCAGCATTAGGGGAGGAACATACACCCCCCTCCATCATGAAGAGATTCATCTGTGTGCCAGGAAAAAATGGTCGCGCCTCCAGCTGAAGGGGAACAGAACAGTTTGACTTATCCGAGCTATGAGAAAAATGACAACTAGAATGAATATGACCGAGATGAAGACATGAACTGCAGAAATTGAACCAATTTTCAAAGACCGCTAATTGTTGATAACGGATCTCTTCACTAACCTCAACCCAAACAATGTCCACTGATGGTTTTGAAATATCGACTTCCACACAGATGCGGGGAGAAATCAGGTGAGAAAGGGAGTGAGAATGCTCATCGAAGGCTAGGAACCTCCCGACGAGGTTACCCAACATCTTAAGAATGGGGGGATTCTGGAAAGGAAGAGGTAGATATGGTAAGCTTACCCAAATTGCTGCGAGAGAGGAGTCTCGTTTCCAGTGGAACTCATAACTCCATTGGAACAGGAAGAAGCGGGAGCCATCGCATGATCGTGTGCCTTTGGACCACGCAAAAGACAGGTCATCAGCGCATTCGAAGCGAAGAAGAAAGTGATGAGGATCCAGAAGCCCAATTGTCTTAATGATTTTTCAAATGAGTCCCAGATAGTTCAATTTTCTTACTGATGCAAGGACCTACCGACAAAATGGACTTATTGATACAAAGGACTTATCGATGCAATGGAATTACCATTACAAAGGACCTACTAACGCAAGGACCTACCGATTTGATGACCTATAGACGCATAGGTCCTACAAACAGATGGTGCAATATACTCATGGTGCTACATATGTGAGGACTCACTAACACACAGAATGAGTGACAAAAGGAGACACCGATAAAATGAGTCACCAATTTAATGTGTCTCCGACGCATGGAAAGACTGAAAAAAATTACTCACCGACAAAGGAGTCACCGATAGACTATTTAAATCCCATTTTATTTAATATAGTTCTAATAGTCCTGTTTTGATTGTTTTAATTTGACAGATTACTTTAATGTTTTTTGCAGACATCTTTAATGAGTATGTTATAAATACAAGGTTCAATACCTACCTCAAAAATGTATATTTTTGTGCAGTAAAAATAGAAATGAAAAGGATTCATGCGTAAATATTAGTGCTAAAAAATGAGATACACACTAGACCACCCAAGTACCCCCACTAAACATGAAAAAAATGAAAAAATGAGAAACATACATAAACGAAGAAGACATGGGTAACTCTTCATTACTACATACTATCAATCAGAAAACTATTGTCCATCAATGTTCCATTATCTCTACATCAGTCAATAGAACCTAAGAAAAAGAACATTTCAACTTCTTGAAAGATAGAACAGAGTGATCCATAACACTCTGTTTATAATGTCTGTTTCTAGAAGGGGAATCTACCTTCAACTATGACACATCATTGAGTCCAAAGATGAGCAAGGTAACACAAAAATCCATATAAACTCTATCTAATATTTGTTTCTCTATTGTGTGGATTTTTATTACATTTTAGAGTAGTGTGTGCACCTGTTGGTAAAAGGGACACTGTCTCCAGTACAAAACTGGATGATAGTAGATATAATCACACAACTATAATTTTACACTTGTTTATCCCATAAAGAACTATAGTAGAGGTCCTACGGTACTAGGTAGTATTTTATTTTCCCATGAAGAATAGTGGTAGAGGTATTGTGACCTGGATAGTCAATATACTATTGTGTACACCTTGATCTGGGGTGCAGATCATGATTTTTATATACATTTATTGATTTGTCTCATGTGATCACATAGTGGAGAGTACTAAGTCTCATATTTATACTTATGCTCTTGTTTTATATCCACTGTATTTTCAAATTTAGTTTTCACTAATTTTACCTATATTTAGAGAATAATTATTTTAATTTGATAGTTAGTCTTGTCTAGTGTTTATAACTATTTTGGATTATTATATTAGTGTCCAATGTTTTATCAATATCTTGTATTTTCACAACTGGGAGATAATAAATCATTTGTGAAATTATTTTCACATTCATACTATTATAAATTCACTACTTTGATAAACTAGCCTATTATGTATTAAATTGGGGTATTCTTTTAAATAATATTTTTAACAGAAATATTTATAGGAACTCAATTCACCTCCCCTCTTTAGTTTCCTACTCTGAAAAATATAAATGACGTAAATATATCCCCACATTATTTTTATGCGTAAAAAAATCAATATTCATGTGTAATGTGGACCACCAACTCAGGAACTGGTTTCCTTCATTTTTCATTACAAACTCTCATGGATGGTAATGATGATGTAAATAAATTATATATATGAAAATAATGGAAAAATTAAACCTATATAGTCATTATATAATATATATAAATATATCACTTTTTTTTATATTATATTATGTAGGAGATGCCATAACGTAACTTGTATGTACAGTGGACTACCACCTCACGAAGTGATGTGAATCATATTTTACTAACCCTTTACATGAAATATGATAAGGAATAGGTTAATTATTATATGTGATAAAAATAAAATAATTATATTATTAATGATATTTATTTGATTATGAGATGATAATATATATCATTTTATTTCATACATTCTCACTCAATGAAAGTAGATAACATCATTCGTTTACATGTGAGATAAAACCTTCATGAATTGATGTGACTCTATTTTAATCACCCTATAAGAAAGAAGATATTTAAAAGGCATATTTATGGAAATAATATGATATTATTATCATTCAAGAAATGCTATAATATTACCTACCACTTTTCTATAATGATCATTTAATAATGGAAATTTTACTCATACGTATGTATGGATGACCATATTCAAGATTGTAACATACATCATTTCTCAAAAAATATATTTTATTATTGGTATTAAGAGTATAATTGAAGTATAAATAATATAATTCAATTAATTATTATTATTTTGTAGTTGATGAAACTATAAAATGTTTTTATGAACCAAATATTTCTAAAGGAAATAGAAATTAGAATACAATGTAAGCTACACTCAAAACAATGAAAACACTAAAAGATTGTTAACATAAGGGTTTTAAGATGATATAAAAGGATAATATATTATATTAAAAATAGTAATATGGTTCTATTTTACATTAATAACTTCTTTACAATTCTATAAATTATTTTAATGAATTTTCAATCAAGAGGAAACGTGATTTATAGGATTTCCTAACTCAATTTCTACTCATTATGTTGTACATCTACAACATAGATTATGTCATTCATAAATTATATGTATAATGACTTTAGATAACATTATGTTGTATTTAAATTCTTTTTATAGGGATTGATAGCTGAATCAATTAATTGATTCATTGATTAGTTCTTATATCAATGTTTTGATCATCGTAAGGATTTATTTCACAATCTCATTCATATCAATATTTTTTATTCTTGAATATCAGTTAAAGGAAATTATTTCACAATTTTCTAATAAAATAATTTCTTTTTCTACACAAATTTTATTATACATATTATTTTATACTATTTGTACAACTTCAACTGTTTGATAATTAAAATAATTAGTATATGTTTTTATGAAATTCTGACTTCATTTCTCTCTTCAGTAAAAAAATATGTTTTATTCCAAAGTCACTTTTGTATAAATTTATTAAAATTTTATTTTAATAATCCAAAATAATATATTGAATGAATGATTACAAATTTTTAAGTATTCAATTTTTTTAAAAATAATCATCATGTCAATTAAAAATCAATTATTGTTTGGATTTTACCAATCTTGTGAATGGAAACATTATTATAACTTGTAAGATATGTATATTAATTTTGGGAATCATGACCTCTTAAGGATTTTATGATTACTTTAAAAAATTTCAAGTTTATTTTCATTAATTATTTTGGAAATGTTTTATTTTTTAAAAATTAATTTACAAATTAAAAATGATATTTCCACCAATAATATTTTTAAAAGAATTTTATGGTGTTTGTATTCATCAATGAAAACATCGATTTATTTTAAACCAAAATAATATATTTTGTTTTGATACCATACTTATTCATTATATATATGGTTCAGGATCATTCTTATCGTCAAATTTATTGATATCCAACTAATTGATTCATATATTTATAATTCACATTCCCTCGAAATATTCAATTTTTGGTGATCATTTTAAAATACATTTCCTGAAAATTCCTATATTATGTATCATTGATATATTTATTAATTAAAGGATATCCCATTCATAAATACAATGTTTTACATTTAATATTATCTGGTTGACTATGGAAATATTGATAATCATTATCGATTACACAATACAAATATTTTACAATAAGGAAGATTGATTTATGAGTTAAATTGATTATTCGATACATAAATAATTCATTGTACATAATCCATGGGTGGAGATTGTCTTTTGTACTACCCCTAGATGAATAAAAATGTATAATGAGATAAATATATTAGTCTAACCACATAATTTTTTTCCAAACAGAATTAAATTGTCAAATGAAAAGTGTTGATAGTAAAGATAAAGATACCCAAACAATATTAGTATTTAACCAGTAGTTTTAAATGATATACTGAATGGAATTGATGAAGAGGTATCATGTGTCTATGACATATAATCTAATAATGTTGTATTTCCTTTCAATATAATTCTGTTATTATTATCCATGATATTTTATCTACGAGATTATCTTTGGATGAATTTCATTCTTAGTTATTGATTTAATGGCATGTGTGTTCAGTTATTTACCATTCTATATTGATTATGCATTATTTATTCTTGTGGCCAGGTTATTTAAATTCCATTTGTTTTTAGTTATTTACCTTTACATAGTGATTATTACTAAATGATTTATTAAAAGTTCCACTTTACATAATCCTTATTATGAATTTGTGATACCCATTATTTAATTTCTATTCATGTTATATAAAGATGTGAGCTTTGATTTTTTTTCAATGATTATTTTTATTTTCAGTTTTTATTGATTGGGTTTTATTTTTTTACCCACCTAAATGGTACCATTTGTGTTTGTGGTTCTCCAAAGACAACTAAACTAATCAATCCTTTGGGAGTTGACAGATTTTATATTTCCTTGTGCCATAATGTAAGACACCATCTATGGGAAAATGGAGTTAGGGGGAATTACAATTGGTATCAAAGAATGATTGGTAAAAAACCTTGTAACTTGATTTGGGAAAAATGAATTGGGAACATTAAAATCCCAACCAGGGTATCACACACTACTACCTTAATCTGGTTCACTATGTTACCTCATGCAGATTCCCTCATACGCTAGAGGATTTTTTCATGTAGTGTGGGACAAATATACAACTTGAGGAGACTATACTCTCTTTATCAGAGTATCACAATAGAATAAATAAATAAAAAATAACCATACAAAAATAACAAAGAAATATAATAATACCATATCTAATACATAACATTATCACATGATAACCCAAAATATATAAAATATTTCCAAACTAAGACATTAGATATTTATTGTCATATATGTGTCATGTGTCAACATGAAAAAACAAGAATAAATACACACTGAAAACTCCCCTGTGGGTCCTAATATCATGTATGGTTCCACATTAGTGCTCCATCCAAAATCATCCATCTATCACATTACTCTTGGCCTTATCTAGTCCTGAAAACAAGAAGTATGTTTAGGTACTGATTGGGAATCCTGGGTAAGATGTGAGTAAAACTATGTATACCACCACAAACAATGCCTTACAAAATATTGAATATATAATAGTGTATATTGTTTTATATATACTAATTTATAATAAAAATGTACCCAATTATGAAAATTAATTATTCCTTAATTGACCACATAATTACCTAGGTTCACGATTACCTAGGAATAATAAATACCTGCTTTGGCATGTGCTAGAGTAACAATCGTTTAAAGGGGCTATCATATTTTATTACATCACTAAATTTCCTTATTCAACTCATTTCACTATCATATCATGTCTATTTGAAAAAATAGTCCAACTCAAACATCATGGGTGTAAAATTATATGTCTATCACCTAATGATTATTTAGATTATCAGTCCATGTCGGAAAATTCATTATTATCGAATCTGGTAATTTGAATCATCAATCCCTATCCCAAAAGTGAATATCAAAATACATGCATTTCACAACTACAAATTCATATCAATTCCCTTTGCATATATGGATTGAAATTCCCTTCCCCACACCACATTTATCAATCAATATCACATATTACAAATATCAAATTTATCATGGTCAATCATCGTTAACCCTCTTTTCAATTATTCATATAATGGTTCCACAATTTTATTTACCTAGACAATTAGGGTCTTCCACTTTAATCACATTGAAATAATATGACCATTTCACAATTAATCATATTAAACAATTTTAATCATATAAAAAATCATACTATCAAGGATATATTAATCATTACTTAACACCCTATCATAATAATTTTATAATAACTTCAATTGAAAAATCTCATAATCACAATATCCCACCAATTCCATAATCCCAAGATCACAAAAATTTCATAATTACATTAAATACATTACCTATAAATTAGTCAAATGCATGATCCAATATCAGACATGTAAACTTTAATACCATAATTAAACCCAAGAAATTATTATTCAAGATAATATGAATTGGAATTTAGGCCTTATACCTCATGGTTTTTGGTGAACATTTTCCTAATAGAAACCCCATACATATAGAAGAATAAACTACATTCAAACAATTCCATGTTTCTTGATCCTAAAACCTAATATCAATATGAAACAGATAATTACCATCAAAACCTAGATCTAAACCAACACCAATGGGAAATAAAATATTCTTATTCATTTTGAAGGAGGGTTGAGAGGGAGAGGAAACCACACGAGATGTGATTAAATATTAAAATAGGTGAAGATCCATCAATTGTATCATCGATTAGTCATGAATGAAGATTGATGAGCCTTGTATTTCCTCCAAGATATCCCAAAAACATTTGAAAACCCTTTGGTCTCTATCAGGTTAAATCTGTGTAAATATCTATGTGTTTTTTAATTTTAATTTTTTTTGAGAAATATATCCCACAAAAAAAAGTTCTTTTGGAAGGGAAAAACAGTTTTCCAAATGATTACCCCAAAACATGAACCTCCATCAGGGGTAAAATAGTTAATAATAAAAGGGTGAAGAGTATGAAGAATAGTGTAAAAACCATGCATTTACTCTATGTATGGGAATGTACCATTTACTGTGGAAGGGTGCATGCATTTTCCTAAATTTGATCCAATGATGTACTGCCCAAATCCCCCCAAAAAGATGCATATTTTTATTCATTCTCTTGAAAAAACCTCCAAAAATACCCAACTGTGATATTAAAAAAACATGGGTAAAATAGTACTTAATAAAACCATGATACTTCTCTAGAGAATGTCTGGATCTTATAATCTCCCCACCCTATAATAGTTCATCCTCGAGATGAACTCCTAAGAATCTCAATGATTCTCATGTAAAAATATTGGTTAACTAAGCCCTCATATCCTCTTATATCATCCTTTTTTCCTCATGAACATGTCAATGTTTCCAAAATTCCTAATCTATCATAAATGTGATTCCAAAAAAACTATTCTAACGGTGATGCAAAACAAAAATTCGATACTCCTAAATGGACAGATCAGTCTCAAGCTCCTCATCATCTACATCGATCAATTGAGAAGGTTTGGGGAGATAACTCAAAATCTGCAACACATGAAAAACATCAATCACAGAACTTCATATCTATAGAATAGGAAATTGGTATGCCACCAGCACAGTTCTCTCCACAACCAGAAAATGAGCAAAAAACAAGGGAGATAACTTTCCCTACCTCTGAATCCTATAATGAACAAATCTTGGAGGCACCCAATGGAAAAAAAGATCACTCACTTTATTCTCAAGGGGCCATAAATTTTTATAAGCATAGGAATTATTCATACATTGATCCATAGCTACACATTTCTTAATTAGATGAACCTGCTCTGATGTCTCCTACATGACACTCGGTCCCAATAGATCTAAATCACCCACCTCCATCATATACATATGTGGTCTACATGGCCTTCCAAAATGTCCCTTATATGGTACCATATGAATAGTCACCAAAAACATTCTATTATAAGAGATCTCAAAAATAACTATGTGCTTCTCCCAAGACAAACCAATGTATAAGATAGAAAATCATATCATATCCTCAAAACCTAGAATGGTATGTTCGGAGTGCCCATTTTTCTATGGATGGAATGTCGTACTCAAAAATATCAATGTGAAAAGCTAATTATACAATCCTTTCAAGAAACATGATGTGAAATAGTAGTCATGGTTTGAAACTATACTCTATAGAGCGTCGTGGGGATGTAATATCTCCCGAATGTATAAATTTCCCAATTGATCAATGGAGAATGTATCTTGTGTTGAAAATAAATTTGATACTATCATTAATAGATATTAAAACACCCAAATAGAATCATTATTATGATTCATCCTTGGTATATCCACCAATATCTACATCCTAGACGTGTCACGCTTTTGTTTTAGAGTGTGAAACAACTATACTAAACAACAAGTTCATTGATACTCGGAATACACCTATTGACAGGTGCAGAATCGTGTCATGAACCCTACAATTTATTTTTTATTTCATGGCTGCCAATACTATTATCATAGGTCACTGTGCAACACCACAATTTTTAAATTTACACATTCTTCAATAATTGACACATGATAGCATAAAATATATCTCATTCCCTCTCAATTTACTTAGGACAATATCAAGATGTTGGGAAATAATTTAATGAGTGTTGGTGTACACAATGATGTCATAAAAAAACAAAAAATAATCGAGGTAGAGGTGTAATGTCCAATTCATCAAGGAAATAATCAATGTCATAGTAGTCGTCATACCAAATGGAATCACAATTAACTCATAAGGTATATACATACTTCCAAATGATTAATGTGTTATATTAGAAGGCCCATCTATAAACTTATGATACCTCAACCTCATGTAAATGATGTATAAAATAGAAGCTCTTATCAAATGGTCAAAGATATTGTCAATACATAGATATAGATACACGGTTATCACCATTATCTAGTTAAAAATTTAGTAATCATAAAATAACAAAAATTTTCTATAATCATTATGTAAAAAAAATAATGGAGAACCCCATGACGAAATACTCATATTGATAAATCCATTTTCAATTAATTCCTACAACTATGTCTTATGTTCTTGAATATCTATTGGTTCTATTTTATAAGGTGAAATGGATACCAACTCATCTCCAGTCATGAGATCAATCATAATCACCTCATACCTATCATGTGGTATCCCTAAGATGTCTTTGGGAAACACATCGTTGAACTGATCCACTATAGGTCGGAATAAATCATTCTTCATACCCCCCATCATTAAGAAAAATTCTTGAAACTATAGTAGTGATCTCACTTATTTTCTGATGAATTAGCCTTTCATGACCTTGCTAGATTCCCCACTCTCCATGACAGACATAACTTTCACCTTCATGATGCATAAAGGCCACTAATCAATAGTTAAAATCTACATGGGATCAGTTTGATACCAACTAGTTTCACCCAAAGTCAATTTGAAGCCTGAAATATCAATGATTTATAGATCCAAACTAAACTGATACTCCAAAACCTCAAAAGGAGACCCCTTTAATAATTATATATCTATCAACCATACTCTCAATTGTGTCTCGGTTATAATAATCCCACTCACAAAATCAATTGTCAGACTCAACCTATTCACAAGTTGCGAAGATATAAAAGAATAAGAGGAACCAATATCAAATAAGGCACTAGAAATCACAGAATCTATTAGAATAGTATCTCTTATTATCAATTATTGAGACTCTATATCCAAAAGTGTAGTTTTAAATATATGAAAATATATTCACTTTCTTCTTTTTTGTGATGTCTAAGACCCCTTAGATGAACCACTCTTTTGATTTTGAATCTCATGGCCAAAAGAATCACATCCAATACCTCGACCACCATGGGTAATAGAAATAAAATTTCATGATATATATGGGGTATAATACCCCATAATAGTAAACATACAATGCCAATATCCTCCATTATTACCCATATATAATGGGTTCTTAAAGAGTCATTGTATATTCCACATATTGCATTAATCTTGTCACTCTATTAGTAGTTAGGGGAACTATCTATGAAAGTGACTTGACCAACTACACTATTGGAAGAGCACTGTATACATATTATGAGTATCTATCCATTCACCTTAACCACTCTAAATTCTACATATATACAATTTAAAAGTGACACTTCCTACTCTTGGAAGACATACCACCTAGTCATCCAGCAAACACCCCCTACATCTCACAAGAGGCCTCCTTCTATGTCCCCTCATAAATGAGAGACTGATTCCCCTCTTCTGAATTCTTTCTCAGCTGAAAAGTTTATCAATGATTTTAATCTCCAATTTTATCCCATGGTGGAACTTTTTCACTGCTCTCTATACATTTACTGCTAACTCTAGAACAATGAACTGCTAATTTGTTATGTGACTAGATTAGTTCATCTAGGACATAGTTCACTACGTCATCCTTATAAACAATGCTTCCCCCACCATCCTAAGAATAATAAGGTAAGTGTGATCCATGAACATCTTCTAGAATTCCCAACCCTCTATATTCTGCAGATGTACATCCATATTATCGATGTCCCTCCAATGATTGTCCTAACCGTGTAACATATATGCAGCCAGTTTGGCTCGTATCTTCACAGGAGTCTCCATGTGGATGAGAATCATCAAGATATACTCTATCCAGAACTCTTTTGACTCAGGAACACCTTCTCTAGTGAAATTCATAGGGTGATACAAATTGAACTCTTGTGTCTGGTTAGACTTAATATTTTCAACCCACCATGGTTCTCTTTCCATAAATAGCATAAATATTGAAAATTACGAATGAAACATCTATATCTCTTCCTCACATGGAACTATATGATCCTCAAGTTCCACCATTTGAGTCATATTTCTATCCATGCCCTCTTGTAAAATAATTATCAAGCGTCTTCATAGAGAAATATATCTATAATGACAAAAAAAACTTCTTAGGAAGCATAACACAACATTAGAAAAGTTATTTCTGAGAGATTCACAATAATCCAATACAAGTCATCACCCATTACCCACCACATAGTAAAAATCAATGACTTATCATAACACCGAACTATCCCTCATTTAAGTCATTTCTAACACAGGGTAAATATTTTCACAATTCAAAATTTCTTATTTGGAATCAATTTATCTATTTGAAATTATAAAATTTTGAATCATTTATAATTTCTAGTTTCATATTAGGTGATATTGAATTTAAATTTCATAAGTAAAGAATGATTTTTCATTTAAATAACTCACCAAATACATTTTTTTTCAATGTGTGCATAAAAATGATGCATGCCACAACAATTTTTTAGTTCCTACAATGATTCATGTAGACACAACCTTTGTACCTTTCCAGGCCACGAAAAAAATCTATGAAAAAATTAACATCACACATTAAGTGATTCACCCATATTGAAATAACATCAATCTGTAACAACAAACATCAAAAACGATAATCCCATCCTAGTTAATATGTCATGCATTGGATAGATACTCCTCTATACAAGTTCATGAACAAGGATATAATCATCATAGTCTCTTATGTACCTTTCCAAAATAGTAATAAAATATAAATGAAGGGAAAAATATTCCTCTAAAAAACTTTGTATGATATAGAACTCGGTCCCACACACCGATGCCCTATGTCATTAACTAGATGCCCTAATTAATTCCTTCCTATATTCTATATGCTTCCAACTAGTAGTGTGGGTAAGATTTATAAACATTGGTAGAATATACCCTCTTTATCAATATAGAAAATTTTTAAAATAAATAAAAAATAAAAAAATGAAAATATCTAATAACCAGAATTATACCATAACTGATACATACCCAGATCACATGAAAAACTAAAATATGTAAACAATATAAAAACTAAAATAATAGATATGTCATTCTATATATTGTTATGTGTCAATATTCAAAACACAAAATAAATACACATTTAATATTCCAATGTGGTTACCAAAATCATGCCTAAATATAACATCCACACTACATCCCAACATTGAAATATATCATAGGTCTCATACCCTTATCCTATTCTTAAAATATGAAGTCTTTTTGGGTACTAATTTGGTATCCTGAGTCGGGTGTGACTAAAACATAGTAGGCCAACACCAATGGTGTCTAAATATATATCCAGTATTTAATTGTGTATGCAGTTTTATAATGAATAATGTATGAAAAAACAAGTAAACCATTTCTAAATTCATTGTTATTTAATTAAATACATAATTACCTAGGTTCATGATGGAAGCCAGACCATCATTACCAAATTATCCCATACTAGAGTCCAAACCATTCCCATCAGATATCACATTTCATTACATTAAGGCAATAAATTATTAAAATATTTTCACTTTAATATCATGGATAATTTGATCCATAGTCCAATCCAACATAATGGGTGTAGAATTTAAGGTCAAACAACTCACGTGTATTTGGATCATTCATCCATGTTTCACACCTCTTTATTATGACATAAGTGATTCAAAAGAATTTGTCCCTATCCCACACCAAAGTATTAATGTGCCGACATTTGGCATCTAGAACACCATGTCTTGAACACCATTGTTATTTGGATATTCATTCCTTTTCCCACACCCCAATTTTCAATCAATACAACATATAATATATATCTCTATTATTAAGATTAATTGTCACACGACGACCATAATTTTCTTTTTTTAATTTATTTCCTAATATTAGATCTTTTGGGTGTGGTTAGAGTTTAGTGTGATAAAAAATTCCTCATGTTTTGGTTGTTTTAGTTTTATTTTAAACCTATTCATGGTAATTGTGACTTTTATTGGGAGGAAGTTTCATGGTGGAGAGTTTGTGACACCCATGGTGTAAATATATTGTGTTGAAATTATTCAAGGATCCTCGGGTGGTCATCCCTGGTTTTTGGAATGTCATTTGAGGGGTTTTATATAGTTTGATCATGGATTTCCCAATCATTGAAAATTAAACCTACAAAGTTGCAGAATTTTTCCATTAGAATTCACCAAGACTGCGCACTGTCTACAAAATCGTGCAACAAAACCATACATCCCATTATGGTGTAAATAAATTTTATTATATAATTATGATTTAAGTGAATCCACCTACCATTTGAATCCCTACCTATTGGGTATCAACCAGAAGGACCCCCCCCCCCCCATTGTTCTTAAATTTGGTGCACTTTTTGGGTGATTTGTCACCAATGGTTTGTAATTGTTCATGATTTCTTCATCAAATCCATCCCTTCCATATTCTCATCTCTTCCCTCTCTCTATTTCAAGGTTTTATTTGGGGTTTCCTCCAATGGATGAACCCTAATAGATAGTGTTTGTTCTTGATTATATCACTCCACTTCGAATGTTTTGTTGCATTCTTACACCACTGAGGAATGTGTTTCCATTATTTTCCTTCTCAGAATATTCCACTGATTCTTGAGCTTTCATATTTCAATTAAAATAATTTATAAATGTGTTTTACATACATGTGAGTTATTGGTTTGATATGTTATAGTTGTTTCATGAAGGTATAATTTGGTAAAAATGGCCTTCCAAAGGTTTCTTATACTAGTACTATAAGTTTATGCACACATGGTATTTGTTAAAATGCCTATTGTTTTATAACCATGTAATAGAACTTTTATTTTATTATTTGTGCATGGTTTTATTTATTATATTCATTGAAACAATAATCAGAGTGTGATATGTGACATGGATTCCTCTTTATGGCTTGATGATTTAGGGTAAAATATTTTAGAAAGGTTCCTGTAGTTTTAAAATGATTATTAGTAATGTGAAAATTTTGTTTGTTTAAAGGGAAGTAGTATATATTGGGAAAATTTTTTGGGTGTTCTTATTGAACTTCAAAGTGTGTCGTTGGATGTTTTCACAACAATGAGTGCAATAGGTTCACATACGAATGGGTATTAAAGTAGAAATGATACTTAAAAATGATGTTATTCATAAACCTTGGTCTCTAAAATTATTTATCTTCTCTCACCGATTATCTTCTTTCTAAAATGGATCTTGGAATTTCAAATAGTCTGTTAGAATTTCATTTCAATTTAATGTTATTTTGAATGTGTTTTTTAAAATTTTCACCATAAGGTATTTTGGAACACATTTGATTTCTAAATTGTTTAAAAGCATGTTTTGTATTATACACTTGAAAATGGTATTTGATAGTATTTCGAAAATGGTTTGGACATTTTATGAGAATGAAATTAAAATGGAAATGATGTAACGCCTAGTTGGAGTCTTTTTTATATTTGTGAAATAGTTTTATTATCTTTTAATCATTTGTGGTAGAAACATTTGATTATGTAAAGATAATGGGATGTTTGGCTATTTTCATGTTTTAATTAAAGGGTTGAAAGATCATATGTTGTAATAGACCAATTGGAACCTTGTATGATGTGATGTTATGTATATATGTATCTACAGTGGGAACCATTGTAGGATGAATTTTCCTTCATGGGTTATCATATAGGGTTTCTGTGTTTTGGGTAGGCAAGTGCGGTGATGATTGGTAATGTGAGTCACATGTTCAACGGAATCCCACTTAAATAGTATATTACCGCCATAGTTTACTAGGTGTCTTTTATAGGATGTTGTGAAAGTTTCCGATCAACCCCAATTATACAGGGTGGTGAACCTAAATTTTTTGTTAGTCCAGGTGGGTTGTACCACTTGTGAGGCTCATTTAGTGTAGCTAGTTGGTTTTAAACTTAGGGGCTTCACCATACGAAACATGTGGTTCCAAACTGAGTACATCCAATAGTCTTATAGGGATGGTTAGGATCAAACATTTTTATAATCTATATTTATTTGTTAAATTTTGATGCATTTAATTTTTAGTTGTTTAGTTTATTTATTTTCAATATAGCCGGGTTATTATTGATTTGGGTTTTGGAATAAAATGGAAATATATTTTAAATGTTGAAAGAAGGTGTTTATAGTTTTGAAATTGGGGATTAATGTGTTTATTTGTGAAAAGGAAGAAAGAAAATTTTTATAACCATATTTTCAAACTAGTGTTAATGTATTGTTTTGGGAAATGAAATAAATGGATTCATTGGTGGTTTCCTACTGATCTATTTAGCTCACACTCTACTGCTTCCATTCGGTGTTGGTAAACCAAATCTATTTTTTAGGTTCAGGTTTTCGGGTTCAAGTGATTATCATTGGATTACATTTTCCTTGTGTCTAGTCAGTTAGTTGATGGTGGTGACTATGATTTCACATGTATATCTAGTATATAGTAGTTGGGTAGGTTTCTGTATTGAGTTTCTAGTTCATCTATTTGAATATTATATCCAATTCTGCTTGTACATTTTTGTTGAGACTCAATTTCTTGTTATTTCTATGTGTTCAGTTTTCTCAGTTTATTTTCTTGATCCAAGTTATTGTTTGCCCTGATATTGTCCCCACGTAAATTTATTTTATGTCCGACACTAGTTTACAACTTGTGGGGAATAGGAATTCCCTTTGGGCCATAACACAGACTAGGTTGGGTGTCAGGTCGAGAAAAATCCTAGGATGGTTCATGAAAAAATGGAATCAGAAATAGGTTATTTATTATTTTTGGTGTCATGTTTTTGAATATTAGGATTTTCTAGACTCAAGAGGTATGTATGGGGAGATAATCGCGAACTCTTTCTCATTCTGAACCACATGTTTCCAGGGGTAGTTTGATATTTTAGTCCTTGGTCTTTTTTTTGGATAGAGGGATGACATTGGAGGTGAGATGGTGTTTTTTTGTGATCCCACCTAGATTAGTGACCCGTGTGGATTATGAGTAAATGTTTCATGAACCTCTTAGATTTTATTTCCTAATTGGGTCATGGCCCACTACCATGTTTTCAGGTTAAGAATAACTGCTAGTTCTTTATTTAGATGGTTTGGTTAAAGTTGAGTTTCATTTTTGTTCTGGATAATGTTATTAATATTTTATAATGAATGTGGTTTTGAAATATAAAATGAATACTTTTAAATGGTTTTAGAATTGGTAAAATTCGTTTTAAAAGAGATAGTGTTTTTGTTTGTTAAAATTGATATATGTTTGGTTTTGATAAGGGAAAGAGAAATATGACCCTTGGTACACTTTATAGGACACATGTGTGTGGGTATGTATAGAAAGTTCATGGGGGAACATTTTAATGGATGATTAAACAATAATTTGATAATAACATGTGATGGGTTATAAGAAGCCATGGGTGTTTTATTGAAATCAATGAATTGTACTTTTTTCGAAAGTGATTTCGAAAGAGGAAATTATTTTGGAAAAATAATTTTGCATAAAGAGTGGGTTTTGGTAATTTGAATATGGCCTTAAAAGAAGGTAGATTTGAAATTTAAAATGGATATAGAATTTATAAAAAGAATATCTTTAATGTTTTTGCAGGTGTTTGGTTTGTGAGTATGTTGTTATGGATTGATGTGTAATTTTTTATTATGATTTGGTTTGATGTTTATTTTGGTTTTTTTCCCTGTAATTTTCCAGAAAATTCCCCCACAAGATATACCCTTTTTTGAAGTTTCATGCATAATTTATGATTCTAATCAAATGTTACCCATCCTTCGTGTTGATTGGGATTAGTTTGAGGTATCATAGTGGCTTAAGGAAGTGGATCACAGCTTTACGATGTTAGGAAATTATGAAACACATATATTATGATCTATTATAGTTTTGTTTGAGGGTCCATATTTGGAAAAATGTGAGTTTTTTTCTTCACAATTGATTCATGATGGTATGACATGTGATATTTTTATGTATGTGTTTGTTCGATGGTATATACCTAAGGTGGTGATGATGAAGAAATGGGAACATTACAAGAGTATTCAGAAAGGCCGAAAATCGATGATGGCCTATATTAACTACTTTAAGGAAATGGATTCCTTTTCTTCAGAGGTATTATGATAGTATATCATGAAGACATCTCCATTAATTGGGGGTGTTCATCTAGAGAACAAGGAGAGGACCCTCTATTCTACGTACTGGCATTTCAAGAATCTAGTAATGAAGCATTCCTAGCTAATTTGGTCCCTAGAATACATATGTTTGGTAATATAGTTTGTATCTCTATTTGTGAAGGTTCCCTATCTGGTGAGGAGTGAATTCCATAGGAACCTATTCCTATAGAGTCATATTCACCAGTTCTGGTTTCTAGTTCATCAAACTGTTTGGTTGTGTTCCACTCTTAAGGCCAGTTCAAGCACTTGAAGCCATCAAGTCAGATCCCTCAGAAGATGTTCCATCATTAAGGATGTCTCAGACATCCCTAAAACTTTTTTTAAAGCGTTACATAAAGATGAAATTATGGCCGAGGGATGGTCATTTCTAACTATGAGGCAGGGGACACTTCAACCATCATATCCCCATCAATAGGTATTATGGAGAAGATCACACACAGTCAGGAGTTGCCGAGGGTGTGAATCCATGGTATGGGTTTTGTTTTCAATACTGGGATTGAAATATTAAAAAATTTTCATTCTTGTTTTATTCTATTGATGATTTTATATAGTTTTAAGTCCATCATTTCCTTGGGAAATTATGATTGACTTGATCTGTTGTAATCCAAACAATATTATTTCACTAAATATAGTTTTCTGAATCATACATTTTTTGTAAAGTCGGTTTAGCCCTTGTATGGGTCTATTTCAGTTTATATGGGCTTATTTCAGGATGTAAGTGCCTATGGAAGTATAAAAGATTGTATTTGTGTTTGGGTTCACAATTTAGGTTATGTTCTTCTATTGAGGTTTTCCCTCATTTTGGAGTTATTTTGGCATGTGTCCAGAGTTCATTGTTTTAGTGAGGGTGTTGTCTCGGTCATGCTATATATGTTTATTTGGATCAGTTGGGTGTTCCCATGTAAGTTCATACCTTGTTGAAGTATTTGGGTGTGAAGTTCTTGTGTGAGTTGAGTTCTTATGGTTGGTATAACACTATGGTTTTCTCACCACATTCTTGAATTGTGGTTTCTTCTTGATTGGTTGGGTGTGATTTGTGGAGTGAAAGGTCACCCAAAGGTTATAGGTTTATTTGGTTATGATCAGAAATGAGATCAAGTTTCAGATGTCTTTTGACTTGGGGACTTTCCGGGGGAAGAACGTGTTTTAAAGGGGGGAATTTTTACACCCTGAACATGGATTTATTTCTTTATTTTGGATCCTATAGTTGAGGTTTGAGTTTAGTGTCCAAAAAAATCAGTTGTTTTTTGTGGTTTTATTTTTATTTTAAATCAATTCATGGTTATTGTGAATTTTATTGGAATATAGTTTCATGGTAGAGAGTTTGTGACACCCATAATTTCAATATATTATGTTTAAATATTTCAAGGATCATCAGGTGGAGTTCCCTAGTGTTAGGGGTGTTATTTGAGGGATTTGGCCAATTTTTCAGGTCACACGGTTTGAGAATAGTATTCCCAAACTGTGCAACAGAAACATGCAATGTTTCATAAATTCTCAAGTAGCATTAACATGGTTTGAGCATAGTTTGGGAAAAGTTTGCAAAACTGTGTATCAAAACTGTATAACCCATAACAGGATAAATATCCATTATTCTAAAAATCTGATTTATGTGATTCCGCCACCCAATTGAATCCATACCTTTTGAGTATCGACCAGAGGGACCCCCTTTATTCTCATTCTTTTTGGGACACTTTTTGGGGGATTTATAACAACTGGTTAGTGATTATACTTGATTTCTTAATCAAATCCTTCCTTTCTACTTCTCATCTTTTCCCTCACTATATTTCTTGGTTTTCTGTGGGGTGTCTTCTGATAGAAGAACCCTAATGGATATAGTTTATGTTTGGTTCAATTTCCATTGTGTATAGGGTGTGTGAATGGTCCATGGGTCTTAGATCTCTCCTATACAAAAGTTTTTTGCACTCATACTCTTCCAAGTGAGGTGTTTCTGTTATTTTTATTTCAAACTTTTACATTGATCCTTGATATTTCCTAGTTTATTTAAAATAATTTTTAAATGTGTTATAATTATTTTTTTAATGTTTTTTTTGATTTATTATAGTGGTTTTATGATGTTAGATTTTGAGAAAAATGGATTTCGTTGGGATTCTTTGGTTAAGCCTATGAGTGTATACATAGAATTTGTTTGATAAAATGCCTAGTATTTTGTAAATATGAAATTGATCTCATGTTGTATTATTTATTTTTGGTTTTACATATTATCTTGTTTGAAATAATATGTGGAGAATGATATGTGACTCAGATTACTCTTTATTGCTTGATGATTTGGGGTGCAATGTTTTGGAAAGGATCTTTAGTATTTAAATTGATTTTTAAAAATGTTGATTTTTTTGTTATAAATGAAAGTGATAATCCTAGGAAAATGTTTTTTGGTGTTCTTAATGACCTTAAATGTGTTTTATTGTATGTTGGAACATACATGAGTTTACTAGGTGCACAGAAGGAATGAAATTCATTTAAAAATGACACTTAAAAATGATGTTTTGCAGGAATCTTGGTCTCTCAAATGATTTCTCTTATCTCTCCGATTATATTCTTTCTAAAATCACTCATCATTTTATAAATAATGTGTTATAATTTTTCTTGTATTTAATTTGATTTTGATGTTGTTATTTAAAACATGAACCATTGGGTATTTTGGATCATGATTGGTTTGTAAATGGTTGAAAGGCCTGTTTGGCCTTGTACACTTGAAAATGTTGTCTCATAGTATTTCGAAAATGGTATTGAAATGTTTCTCTAATGAATATTAATTGGAAATAATGTAACGACCAGTTGGTATCTATGTAATGTTTGTGAAATAGTTTTAGGAACTTGTAATTGGTTGTGTTAAATTTATTTGATTATGTAAAGCTAATGGCCCATTTTGAATTTTTCATGTTTTAAAGAAAGGGTTGAAAGTTCATATGCTGTGATGGTATAATTGGAACCTTGTGTGATGTAATGTATATATATATTGGGAACCTCTATAGGAGGGATTTTCTTTTATGGTTTATTGTAAAGGATATCAATGTATTGGGTAGGTAAGTTCAGTGACAACAGGTAAGGTGAGTCACACGTCTGAAGGCCTCCCACAAACATAGTATATTACCAGAGAGGGTTTCTGGTCATATATTAGAGGATTTAGTGACGGATTTTTATCAACCCCGATTAGTGTGGTTGGTACCCATGGATATTTTGTTTGGTCTGGTGGTTTGTTCCACTAGTTAGTCTTGTTTACAGCAGCTAGTTGGTTATAGACTTAGGGGCTTCACCATACACCAGAAGGTGGTTCTAAACTGAGTATGTCAAGAAGTCATGTAAGGTTGTTTAGGATCACCAATGGTTATTATCTGTATTTCATGTTTACACTATAATATATTTAATTTTATGTTTTCTTTTTTATTAATTTTCAACATATCCCTGATATTTTTGATTTGGGTTTTTGAAATAAAATTGAAATATGTTTTGAAAGAAGAAACATGGTGGGCATAGTTTTTGAAAATGGAACTAATTTTTTTTATTTATGAAAAGGAAAAAACCAATATTTATAACCACATTTTCAAATAGTGTTAATTCATTGATTTGGGAAAGGAAACATATGGATTCTTTTGAGGTTTCATACTGATCTCTTTAGGTCACACCCTACTTATACCATTCGATGTCGGTAGACCCGGTCTGTTTTTCATGTTCAGGTTTTCTGGTTCATGTTCTTATGATTGGAGCATGATGTATGTGTGGCTAGTTGGATGGTGTATGGTGGTGTCCATTAGGTCAAATAGATATTTTTTCAAAGGAAGTTTAGTTGTTTTTTGTTTTTTTCTTCTGGTTTATCTAGCTTTATCTTGTATCTGATTTTGTTTGTAAATTTTTATTGAGACTTAGTTGTTAGTTATTAATGTGTGTTCATTTTATCGTTTTATTTTCTTTTTCATAGTAATTCTTTGGGATAAAATAATTCCCACATGGATTTTATTTGATTCTTGACACATGTTTCTTGCCCGTGGCAACCAGGAACGCCCTTCGGGACATGTCACAGACTGGGTCAAGTGTTGGGTTGGGTGACTTCCTTTGACGGTTCATGACAATAATCTCAATTAATCCTATTATCAATAATTCACTTAATAATGAAATATCAATTTAACATGACAATCAGGTTCAGTACAATAATCACATGGAAATAATATGAACATTTCCCCATTAATCAATATAACAAAAATTAATCATATAAAATATTAAAAACACAATGGAAGTCCAAAAATCCCTTAAATAACATTTTTAAACAATTGATAACTACACAGATTTACCAATTTCACAATTCCAATATCTCCCCAATTCCATAATCCCAATATCCCAAAATTTTCATAATTCCAATAATTAAGTTACCAATTAATTAATCTAATTCAAGATGAAATTTCATAATGTGTCAATTAAAATTCAACAATGACATAAATTATATTATAATTCAAGATAATGGTAATTGAAATTTATAACACCTACATCAAGGTTGTTGAGAGATGCTTGTCAAACATAAAATTCCATATTGAATAGGAATAACCTAGATCATAATGAAACAGAATATCCAAAAACCAAAATCTATGATCCAGGTCCTACAAAACATTAATATGAAAACCAAGACCATTAATAACAATTATATGGAAGAAAAAAATCATCTTTATGTAAAAATAGAGGTGTGGATAGAGGAGATCACATAGGAATAGATTATACCTTATAAGTGGTTAATATCCTTTAGTTATATCTTCAATGGGTCAAGAATAGAGTTTTTTGAGAATTATAATCCATCCAGGAGCACTGCAAAATTATGGATATATGTGGATGATGAGAAAGTGTGAATCAAGATTAATACCATGGGGTTTAGGAATTTTTTAATAAACTTTCAGCGAAGTTAATACCATGCACACCTTTTTTTGGGAAGGGACACCAGGTTTTCCAAAATGTACACTCTAACAATGTGCCTCCCTTAGGGGGGGAACCATTACTTCTAAGATGGATAACAATTTTAAAAAAATTTAGACAACCATAAATTTCTCCTATATTTTGGAATGCACCACATTCTAGGGAATGGTGCACATTTTGGGAAAACCATGTGATAGTGTTGCATTGCAGACACCCCTCCAAAACATTCAGAATAACCCAAATTCTACTGAAACAACCCCAAAAAAACAAAAGGAAAATATACTCAAAATATCTGCAAAATATTTCACGAAATATTGCATGAGACATATCTTGAAATTGATAGTATATTACAGTAACATAACCCTATGATAAAATTTTAGGATTATTATCGAATAACATATTAATGTTTTCATAATCTATATATTATGGTGGTTTTCATAGAAATACATCTATATATGGATAATAAAATTGTACATGGTTCTAAAATAGAGATACTTATGGGTAATTACTCTAAAAATAGAGCATAAGGATAGACATGATCTACATTTGGTGCATGAAAAATATCCATACCGCACACCTAATTTGACACTCCTAGGGATAAAATTTGGAAAATTATCTATTTCATTATAAACCATTATAATGGTTTTTAATATTGAGATATCCCAAAAGAAACCATGTTTATTAATATAATATTTTAAATGCATAATGTTTTAAATATTTTCAATGTATTTTATTTGGTTTGGTATTATACATTATATTTCATATTGATATGATCTTATCTAATGTATGATATCATTTATAAATGGATCCTCGAAGAATTTATGGTAACTGCACCAATGATTGTAATTATAAGTGAAATAATGATCATTTTATGATTTTTCATAATACCATTATGTGAATGGAAGTATTCTTCCATGAATTATAATAAAACAAAAACATAATATCATATGCTAATACGATATATAAAAAATTATCTATATATTATGGATTCTGAGGTAACCACTAGAAGAATAGGATTAATGGGAAAAATATTGATAAATATAATAATTGAAAAACCGATTTCCCACAAGTGATAATTAAAGGAAAAAATAACATAGTGCGTGTATAAGAGAAATGTATGTATTCATAAAGTGTGAGAGAAATTCCATTAGTCTTGTGATTTCAAGTGTAAGAGAAAGGTCACCAGTGTGAAATTATTCATCTATAAATATATGGGGAATAATGAATATCAATGTCATAAGTGATGAAGGAATATAGATAAAATAATTCTAGTGGATCATGGTCATGCTTATTCTAATACCATAGATGAATTTAAAACATTAATGTTCTTATCTTAAAAAAATGAATTATGGTTTTTATGATTTATATCAATGATAACATTGTTATAAGAATTAAGAAGTGTATTAGAGTTTTAATGTAGTAATTTCTCATTAAGAACATGAATGATTATGTTGAACGATATCTTCAAAAAAAATGATTTAGCGGAAAGTCAATCTTTTGGGAAAACACATAATTGAGGGAAATATAACAATTAATATTTTATAGGTGTTAGGATTATTTTTTGCGGATAAAGAGATGGTTTTTATGGATAATTTAAATTACAGAGTATCGACTACATTGAGACTAATTAATGATTTGTTGACCTATATATTATATCAACCATAATAGAGTTTACAGAATCTTTGGATTTATTTTATATATCCAATAATCATTTTTTTCTTAAAGAATAAGGAATAATTAATTTTTTCAAAAAGGTGTTGTCTTAATTCAAGTTCATACCATGTTTCAGTAGAATACATGAAGAAGTAATTTACATGTTTTCTATGAAATAGTTAAGAGATACATCATGTTTTCGGGGGATTAATTTAATTTAATTTTAGACATATAGTGACCTTATTTATAAAGATATAGATCATAATCAATCATAAGGGCTATAATGTTAACCAATTATAAAATTATTTATATTAAAATTTGGTTGAGGTTTTGTAGATTAATTGATTACATCACTATATGGAGATTTATGAATACTAGATAAAGTATTCTAACCATATGGGTTTTGGAAAATAGTTATAGGTAGATGAAAATACTTTACCCTCATTTGTGAATCTTAAGAGATATTATATTTAATTTTATAGCTTAAGGAATAGAAAATCACTGTGTAATATTCATTTATTAGAGTAAGTGATGAATTATGAATGTATCAAATCACAACCAAATGATGACATTATGAATATAAAATATAAATGTATCAGGTAAGTATATTTCCTAAAATTTTTATATAGAAAAATAATCTCTTAGCATTATTAAATGGACGAGGAACAATTTTTTTCTTTATTACATTCATATCTAAATAATTAGATGTACTTTTAAATCATAACAAATTTATGGATTTATGGCCCTTAAATGTCCATTGTTGATTCAATTTCATTTGACTAATATCCTATATCGATATCTATAATTATTTACTATATTATTCCATTCCCATATTTTTAATTCCAATTAACTATATAATATGTATGATCCTTGTTACCTTCTATTCCATATAATCCATGTTCTTACCTTTCTGTCTTATTGTGAGGATTTTCTATTAATTATTTGTATGATGTGGGGTTTCAAAAAAAAATAAGAAATAAAAAACCCATGATTACCAAGATCATGTTTAAAATAAAATATACAATAAATTTTGGGTGTGGAGAATTTAACACCTAGTAATTATAAAATAATAACATAGTATTTGATATCATATGTAGTAACCAACACATGGCCTAGAATAAATTATAACACCCCATGACGTTTTGATATGTTTATTGGCAAATAAATAAAATATCATTGATATCATGTAGTACAAAAAAATGAGGTTAGACTTATTTAAATGAATAACTGAGTTTAGATTGTATTACATGGAACACTGAGCTTAAATTTAGTTACACATAACATTGAGTTTAAATAATATGTGATATATTATTATAATATTTTTTTAATGTGATATTTTTTACCTAGAAATTATAATATAATGTCTGAATAATATTAAATAACTTATGAACATATATAAATTAGAAACATTTATTATTTATTTATTGATTATTTGTAAAATAATAATCTTTTAAAATAAAAATAATTTTTTTTGGAAAACAACATTATCAAAAAAGACATTTTAGTCGTGCTTTGCACTAATAAATACAAATTAATTTTTAAAACCTTTTGAAATATAATTTTTTAAAATAAAAAAAATTATGAAATCAACATATCAAATTTATAATTTGTTGATTTTTTTCATATTTTTATTACATGTAACATTTGTAGATGTATATTATAAAATATGAAATTTCAATTGAAAGAGACATTTTCATTTAATTTATTTGTAATGTTAATTTATAATTTATGATAATTTAATTTAACATTAATTATTATGAAATTCAATTTAACTCATTTAAATAAATTTATATTGATTTTTGATATAAAAACATTTTAAACTAATGACCATTTTTTCTTTAAAAACCCTCTTTCTCATCATGTCTTCAAGAATAATTTCAAATTATATTTCCCCACATCAAAGAATGTAATATCATTAAACTGTCCCATATCTGGATTAATAATAAATTATAATTTCTAATAAAATCAAAAAAAAAATTTGAACAAAACTAATATGGAGAACATAATAAATTAATTATCATGGTTGTCGTAAAAATTGATTTACCATGGGTTGAAAATGAATATATTGGTTAAAAATTACCTAAAGAAATTCCAAAAACCCATTTTCTGGATATAGTTCAACCGTATATCTTATATAATCATGTATTACCCATTTTTTAAGATTATTGAATGATAAAAATGATGGTATATGTAGAATACTATGTTCCAATCAAACTAAAATACCGAAAATTTTGGACATTTTTGTTTACTAAATCGGTCGTTTTTAAAACCATGCTTTAGAACATGATTATGAGGGTTGGATCACACCTAAGTGTTTTTTTGGCATGGGAGAAGGCCTGAGAAGTTTCTCGAGTGGCTCAAGAAGATTCAGGAGCACTGGACCTGAAAAACATCATTTTTTAAATGATAGTAGAAGGTGCATGGTTTGCGTACGGTCAGATAATCTATGAGGCCCATAGCAGTAACAGTGTGACCCTATTTAGAATGGGGCAGTGACTTAGCACACAGGCTCTACACAGTTTCATAAAATGGGTGCCTATCCCATGTGGGGTGTGTCTTGGAGGCAGTAGACTCTTCATGGTTTGTGCATGGTTTGGAAAACTGTGCACGATGCCCAGTTTTAAAATTTTCAATTTATTTTAATTTAATTAAATTTATTTAAAATAAAAATAATTTAAACCCTAAACAAATCACCCTCTCCACTATCATATTGAGACGCATCCCAAATGGGGGCTTATCACTTCTTTGTGTATGACCTTCCCTCCTTGAACTCCTTTTTCACCTTGAAGCCGATTGGTCTTCTTTGATTTGTTTTCTTGAACCAACATGGCGAGTCCTTTCCAGTTTTCACTCACATTAACTGGATTCAAATCGGCCTAACTGTCACCCCATATGGTTCTTCTGAACCTTATCATTTTAGGGTTAATCTTCATTTTGGTTTCCCTTTTTTCTAGGGTTTAGTGAATGGTATCTTGGGACCATAGGGTTCGTGTTCCGACAACCACCGCCAATGGAGCTGTGGTATCATGTGGTTTTTGTCCACCGGATTTTTGTCATGGTATGTTTTATCCTTGTTTCCTCATTATGTTTTGGGGATTTTGAGGTTTATGAGTTCATGAAATGTTGCTTGTAGTGCATTGAGTTGTTCTGGGTGGTTTCACTTCATTTTGGTTTGTCACCGAAGAGGATGGCTTGATTCCACCGTGAGGTGGGGTCCCTTTCCAAGTCCTATAATTATATAAATGCATTAATTAATTACTTACTACAGTAGGATTGAATATAAATTAATGAAGTGAAGTGTCTATATTTAATTCTCTTAAATTAGGTTTAGCATGTTTCATATTTAAAATGCTAAATGTGGTAAATGCTCACTATCATACGAAATGTCATGTTTTTACAACAAAACCCCTGAAACAGAGTTATGCTGCCTTTAAGATAAAAATTAGTGGTTATATCTTACATTCTTGACTTCAGATGATTAAAATTATTATTCATTGATGATATTTTGGGATATGGATTGTTTTGGACATGGTCCTAATGGCATTAGAAACACTGAGTTTCCCTTTTTAAATTATTAAAGGACCAATGAACTATCTACGTGTTTGGTCCAATTTTAGATTAGCCTTAACCATGTAGGTAATTTCTTTTTTTCATGGATACTTGGAGCCTTATATGTGTAATTGGAATATTATTGATAAAAGGAATGAGTTGTGTTAAATGAATGGTTATTGCATAATAATTTACCCTCAAAATGAATTGTTGTTTTGTTTTTAAAAATTTTGATTGCTAATAACACCTTGGATGACACGTGGGTTCCCTAGTAGGATTTACATGATGGAATCAGTGGGTTTCCATACTCATACCTTGGGAGATACATGGATTCCAATGTATTAATTCCAAAGACAAACCCAAGTTCATGAGACAATTATTGGTTCCACATCCATGGAAACCCTTACCAAGTGAAGGGAAGGTAGAGGTGTGGACCATTCCCATTAAACATTCTTTAATGGATTTTACTAAAAGGTTGCAATGATACAAGGACATTACAAAATATTTTAAGGAAAAGCATGAACCAATCAATACATGGTTGCAATGCTACTTGACCTTTCCACGCAAGTGGATGGTAATGATTTAACCTATAAATAATGGTTTCTACTCTAACTGACCTGTCCATACTAATAGAAGGATAGAATCGAACTAGATGAATCATTACTTGAGTTCATTATCAAATTGGAATGGAATAACTTGAGGTATCCTTGGATTCTAATAAGAGAATACCTTGGGTCACGGTAACCCAATTTCGAATCAAGGATACAGTTTTCTTAGTTTTATGCCCACCATGAATCTAGTTATTGTCTATTCCTTGGATGCCCAGTATACTATTTTTGGGTCCCTTTGTCTTATATCATACCTAAAATACACTCCTTGGATCCAGAATTGACTAGTAAGTTCCATGGTTAAATCCCATCAGGCCCTATCTTTTCTTATCCCCGTTTTACCTTGGTCGATCACGTTGAACTGGGTAGGTGACTTATTGTGGAATGAATTGGATTATTATTCATGGATTAAACTTTAACCCCTTAGCTTGACTCAGATACTACTGAGTTTTCTTTCCATGATTGTAAATTACCTTGGTTTTTAACCTGTAACTCCCTCACTGGATATATTTTCAATGTTTCCTTGTTACGTCTTGGAACCTTCACTACTTATACTACTACATGATTCCTCAGACACACTCCTTAGGTCCAGCATTGATTAGTAGGTTCCACGGTTAAAGCCCATCAGTCCCGATCATTTCTTAGCCCCATTTCACTTTGGAGGAAACTCCTTGGACTCGGTAGGTGACTTAATCACATATGAATTATAAATAAAATGGTAAAACTCAATTAATGAACTGGTCACATATTCAGAAACTAGTTGAGGGCTAAAGAAGGTACTTGGGTATTTTATTACATTGAACTTCTTTCTTTATTTATGTATGCTTGCACCTTATTTAATTTACATTATACTGTTGGGATTGGGTTAGACACCTATGGTTCCAACCTACTGAGATTTATATCTCACACCCTACACATGTCGCCATTGCACTAGGGTACCCGAGTAGACCTTTCTTGTTTGTAGGGCCACAGACCTTGCTTGTTATTGTTTTCTTATACGTGAAAGTTAGGAGCAAAGGACTGAGATAGGGCTTAGGATGCTCATGGAGATCGTCGTTGGGCTTTTAGTTCTTTTACTTTACTTGACACCTTCATTTTATTTTATTGAAAATATGGTTGTAGTATTTACTACTTTCTATCCTATATCAATACCTTGTCATGCATTAATTTATAGTATAAACTGGAGTTGGACACTTTTTTTATTTATATGTAATCTATCTTCCACTGCATGTCAATTATGTATTAATGGTTCTACATTTGATTCTTATTTAATCTATTATACAACTGCATAACTATGATAAGAGGGTATAATATCCCCACTAACTATTCTTACACAATCACTGCTAGTCAGTATCCTCTTTGCATATAGGGAGGTGTACTGGAGGTCATGTGGCCACCGGTCTGGCCAACGTCTTAGTGGTGAGCCGGGTTGGGATGTTACAAAGTGGTATCAGAGGAGTCTTTTTCTTTTGTATTATTGTTTTGGGTTGGTAAAGAGAAGAATATGAAAGTGTCGTCCGTTGCTTAATAGTCGTTCTTCGGAATGATCACCCCATGTATGGGAAATGACCATGTGTCCTGGGATGGGATTGATGTTATGTTGTTCACAGTTACAATTGATATGATTTCACCTAGAGTGACTAGTGTACATCCCATTGCTTATGATTTTAGAATTTTTGGATATTTTCCTCAGCCAGATATGGCAAGGATGTTGCATTAAATGCACCATATTGGGTACATAGAAATTCACATGCCATGAATATATGCCATACCATGTACTTTCTTTAGTAGGTTTCTTGCTAAGAATGATTTGGTGCTTTATTGATATGTCATGCCCAGATTTATACATGTTTAGGTAATACACTATAATCACTTATGTGCATACATATTATTATATATTTCTCCTATGGTTAAAATACCATGCTTCATTGATTTAAGCTTGTTTCTCTGTGATAGATTCTTGTAGTGACATGACTTTATAACTTACCTTGATATATATACACAATTTCATTCACTAAGTTTATTGGTTATGGTTGTAACTAGAGTCAATTTATTGTTATAATGTGTGTGAATGTCTTATAGCTAGAAAAATGTATCTAGGGTAATTGAAAAATTATAAAAAGGCTGCTAAATAAAAATTTTATGTGAAGTTGGTTTTAACTAAAGGGAGCTAAATGCCAATCTGTAATGTGTATGGGAGCTTTGTAGGTTGGTAGATGGCCACCCATATAATTTGGACCGTTATGTTTGACCATGATAAATTCTAAATTGACATTGGATTCGATTAAAGAGAAAAACTTTCATGAATTGTATGGGTGATTCATGAATTTTGAAATGGTACCCTGTATTAATTGAAATGGAAAGATGCTTTGTAAAATGCTAGAAGTTTGAAAGATGTTTAGTGTTGATCTGTAATCAAAATTTTTAGATTTTAGAATTTAACTAGACCCACCAAGGTAATTTGGGGAATACATTTATGAGATGAACCATTTAAGTGCTTTAGATTTCTATAACTATGTGCTTTCTATTAGGTTATTTTATAATGAATCTAGGTTTTTTAAAAATGGTCCCTTATAGGTCTCTTTAATTGATTGAAAAGAATTTATTATTATATGTTTTTTTGAAAATGACGGGATTTCAACTACTGTAAAATGATTTTAAATTGGAGTTTTATAAGACAACCCAATTTTTCCCATGGAACATTGGTTAAAATCAGTTACATTGTTTTGTTTTGTAAATGGTACATCAATGTTTTGATTAAATTATTTGATGATTAAAGATTAAATGTGATTAAAAGTATGAGGCCTGGAAATTGAACCTAAAATGGTACCCACTATTTAAAACCCTCATTTAAAGGTTAGTTCAGACTTATCTTGATCTTCCTTTGAATGGAAGAATGAGTAATATCTGTAGGCATTCTTTTTCTTGGGAATAGATTTATGATCGGTATTGAGTCTTTGCACTTTTTTAGGCATGTCCCAGTGTCAGGTTTGAATCTTGTTCTTCATAAGTTGATAACCCATGGTAGGTAGTATCCTCAAAACCTGAATATCATGCTAGTACTATGACCTTTATCACTCTTGTGTGTTGTTGGGTGTCGTTCCCCAAGTTGGACATTTGGTTTTCAAGTGACACCCTTCTTAGGAAGGGAGGTCTTGTCTTTCTTGACCTTTTTAGGGACTCGAGCATCGAGTAATGCTATTTTTAAACTGGTTAGACATGAATCAGACATGGTTTTCCACTTCATAGGTCATTTGACCCTCTCTTCTTCGTATGTGATGGATGACTTGGTATGGCGTTGTCTCATAATGTGGTTTTATGAGGAAATATGAATCCGAAGTAAATCATATTGAACTATTGAGAAAGGTCTCATGTCATCTCCAAGTAGAGTGGCTTGAGCATTAAAGAATTAGTTCCATTCTAATACTCATATGGTTTTCGAAGTAGTTGGGTGTTTTGACATTCCAGTCTCATTGTTATAATCCATCATGCGTATGAGATGTTAGTTATCCTTCCTTTTTTGCTAAGACACACCTATGGTGGGTAGTGTTGTGCTAAACCTATTAAATGTGTCCTTCCATGTAGAAGGAACACAACCTAAGGGGTATTTTGGGAATTTGACAGGTTTTTTGAATTAGCTTGAGGCTTGCAAGTCTTAAATCGTGTCAGTGCATGCTTAGAAGCATGACATTGATCTCATTTGACTGTTTTAACTTCCAATTGTTTTCTTCATAACTCAAAACCCAATCTTAAATCATCTTAGTGCACTCTTCTTGAGAGACGAGCATTTCTTCTATCTTGACATCATCCTCGATACACTATGTGATATTCGGTCTTACTATGTGCTAAATATTTAAAAGATATTGATATTTTTGATGATCTTTTGTTAGTTTTACAAGCTAAATTAATGTTCTTATCGAGGCATGGTATGTCCTGAGTGATTCTTTGGTTTCCAAGTATGAATGCCTTTTTCAGAATTAAGGATTCCAGCCATTTATTTTTAATTCCTCTAGCCACCTAAGATGAACTTCCATGAGATATGTTGGCCAGGTGGTTCAACTCATTCTCTCTTCCTTTGTTTCAATGTTTATAGTTGTAAGGGGACATTTTAAAGCACATTTACAATTTAAAGAAAGTGTGTTCCCAAGGTCAACTATGTATTCTGAGAGAGCATACACGACCCATTCGGTTATTTCAATCAGAATTCAAAAGTTTTTTTTTACGAAATAATTCTAGGAGTGTTGAGATAACACTCAAGGTTGTACCTTGTACAAAAAATCCAACGGTGTAGGTGTTATGGCTTGGAATTTTCCCCTTCTAAAGTTAAGACCTATGGTAGTGAGAACCATCAATTAAATGTCAATCGAGATGATGATGTGATAAAGTCAACATTTGAATGGGATGAAGTAAGCTTAGTTTTCTGTTTAAGTTGAACCTTTAGTGATGGCTCAGGTTCTAAAGGCTAAAGTGTTATGTGTGTTGGAAATGGTTAAGAATCGTTGGCCTTTGGTAACGCTATTAAACCATTTGAATAAAACATCACGACCCTTATTTCTTGGGTGAAGTTTACATTTTTATCGATGGTTTCTTGAGGACAAAAAGTTTTTAAGGTGGGTAGATTATGGAATCTTGTGTTTGAATCAGACAAAAAAAGGAAGTTTTTGAATTTTTTTCATTTATTAAACCAGTCGTTTTTAAAACCAATATTTGGAACATAATTCAGAGGGTTGGATCACTCCCAAGGTTTGTTTTTTAGACATGGGCGAAGGCCGGAGAAGTTTATTGAGAGGTTAAAGATGTTTCGAGAGTAATGGACCCAAAAACATCATGTTCTAAATGACAACAGAGAGTTCACAATTTGCACATGGTCTACTATACCGTGCATCCCATATGAGTAACCATGTGACACTATTAAGAATGGGGCAATTGATTTTAAAAGGGGGTATGAATGGTTTTAAAAACCATGCACCAACACCATGATTGGTGTGTCTTGGAGGCAGTATAATCTTCATTGTTTGTCCAAATTTTGGAAAACCAAGCAGGTTAAACTATGTGTGACACCCAGTTTTTTAGTTTTTTATTTTTTCAATTGAATTAAATTTTATTAAAATGAAACAAATTTAAAACCTAAACTTCTCTCCCTCTCCCATCTCAAATTGTCGCACAGCTAATGGGGGGATCCTTGATTTTTAGTGTACGTCCTCCCCTCCACGGCCTCCTTTTTCGCCTTCATGCTGGCAAGTCTTCTTAAATTTCTTCACTCAAACCATCATGGGGATTCCTGTCCCTTATTCTCTCTCTTTTCCTAACACCAAATAAACCTAACCATTCACCCATAGGGTTCAACAGAACCAAAATTTTTAGGGTTAATCTTTATTTCGGTTTCCCTTATTCTAGGGTCGAGAAAAAGGTTTCTCGGGACCATAGGGTTCATGTTCCGGCCACCACCGAAAAAGGTGATCCAATTCGAGTGGTTTCATTCTGCTGAATTTTTTTAGGGGTTTGTTTTCTCCTTGTTTCCAATTTTGTTTTGGGGATTTTGAGGTTTATGATTTCCCAAAATGTTTCTTATAGTGCGTTGAGTTGTTCCGGGTGGTTTCACCTCATTTTGGTCCATCGCGAAAGTGGATGGTTTGGTTCCACCTTGAGGTAGGACCCCTTTCCAAGCCATCTAATTCTATAAATGCATTAATTAATTAATTACTTCCATTGTGTAGAAATTAAATTCATGTAGTGAAGTATCTATATCGAATGCTCTTAAGTGTGGTTTAACATGATTCAAATTTAATATGATATAGGTTATAAAGGATTTGTGTGATAAACAATGTCTTGTTTTTATAATAAAACCCCTCTAATGGAGGTGTACTGCCTTCAGGCTAAAAATTAGTGGTTATACCTTACTTTCTTGACATGTAATGTTAATAATATTAATGAATTGTTTTTATTTTTTTATAATAGATTTTTAGGAAATGACTCTAATGGCCTTAGAAACACTAAGTTTTTCTTTATAAATGATTTATGGACCAAAGCACCATCTATTTGTTTGGTCCAATTTTAGATTGGGTTTACCCTTGTACGTAATTTTTTATGGATAAATGGAGCCTTACAAATGAAATTGGCATGTTTTTGATAAAATTAATGAGATGAGAGAAATGAATGGTTAATTCTTAATAATTTACCCTCAAAACGAATTACCATTTTGTTTTTAAACGTTTTTAATGAAAATAACACCTTGGGAAACACATGGGTTCCCGAGTAGGATTGCCATGATGGACTCAATGGGTTTTCGTAATCATATCTTTAGTGATTCATGTATTCCCCTGTAGTAATTCCATGGATAGACCCGGGTTCAGGATACAATGATTGGTTCCACATCCGTGGAAATCCTTACCATGTTAAGGGAAGGTAGCGGTGTGGACCTTTCAATTTAAAAATGCATTAATAGTGTTTAATAAATTGTTTAAATGCAACTTGACCTTTCCAAACAAATGGAAGGCTAGGCTTGAACCAATCAATAGATGGTTGCAAAGCTACATGACCTTTCCACACCAATGGAAGGAAATATATGAACCAACAAATAATTGTTTCAACTAAACTTGACCAATCCACACTAATGGAAGGAAATACATGAACTAGATCAATAATTACATGACGTCGTTATCAAATAAGACTGCACTAACTCATGCTTGCTTTGGATTTTGATAGGATAATAACTTGGGTCTTGGGAACCCCATTCAAATTCAAGGACATGGTTTTCTTAGGAGGATACTCCCCTAGACTAAGATTCTGGTCAATTCCTTGGATGCTCAGTATACTACAGTTGGGTCCCTTGTTCTAATAGGATACCTCAGATACACTCTTTGGATCCAGCATTGACAAGTTGATTCCATGGTTAAATCCTATCAGGGCCTATCATTGCATAGCCCCATTTTACCATGGTCAATCACCTTGGACATTGTAAGAGACTTATTGTAGAATGATTTGGATTACGCTACTAGTATTACACTCTTTCCTCTTAGCTAGAATTAGATACTAATGAGTTATCTTTCCATGAGTTTATGTTACATTATTTTTTACCCTTTAATGCCCTCATTGTATATCTTTTCTAGGTTACATTATTACATCATGGAAACTTCAATAGTTATACTACCATATGATGCCTTGGATACACTCCTTGGGGCCAGAATTAACAAGTATGTTCCATGGTTAAAGCCCTTTGGTCCTAGTCATTGCTTAGCCCAATTTTACCTTAGAGGAAACTTCTTTGTCTCAGTAGGCGACATTCTCACACGTGACTTATAAATAAAATTGTAAAACTCAATTAATGTACTAGTTTCATGTTCTATCATAGGGTGAGGAATGTAGAAGGTGGTCGGGTATTCAGTTACGTTGTAGTGCTTAATTTATTTATGAATGCATGCACCCTGTTTAATTTATATTATTCTATCGAGATTGGTTTATACACCAGTTGTACCGGCCTACTGATATTTATATCTCACACCTTACTCGGGCCGCCATTTCACTAGGGTACTTGAGTAGACCTTTCTTGTTCATAGGGACTTTTAATTTGGTTGTTTTTGTTTGGTTGTACCATAAAGTTAGGTGGAAATGACTAAGTTGGGGATCAGGATGCCAGGGAAGATCATCGTTGGTCTTTTATTTCATTTTCTAATTGATTCCAACATTATATTGTACTGAAAATTATGTCGTATTGTCTACTACATTCTGTCATGCATGAATACCATGTTATGCATTCATTTATAGTATAAATAGAAATTTCACACTCTTGGTCATTTATTTGTAATCTATCTTTTGTTTCTTTTCAATTATATATTACTACTTCCACGGTTGATTCTTATTTACTTTGTTATATCACTAAAAAAGAATGATAAGATAGTATATTCTCCCTAATGATTATTTTTACACCCTCGTTGCTAATAAAAATATTCTCGAATATGTAGAGGTGCACTTGAGGTCCTGTGGCGACTGTTCTACCGCTATCTTAGTGGTGATCCGGGTAGGGACATTATAGTAATATTGAATCATTTAACAAAATAACAATTTTTTAGTCCCCACACTTATAAATGGATACCCACTCTCCTCTCTTCATCACAACATAAAACCCTTTTGTTATGTTCAAGAATAACCAATGAACATCCCAAAATCCTCCCAATCATCCTATAATTTTTTTCCTAAATCCATCCTAGTAATTATTTATTTAACACATATGGATTATATATAGGTAATATGTAATGTTGTTCAATGAGCATATTTATTGTATTTATCTCTCTAACTCTATAAATTCTAATTATTACATGGTGGTTAAGAAAATCAATATATATAAATAATTATATGTGTTTAAAGTAAATTAATGAACTTGATACTTCTCTAGTTCTATTCAATGGGTTACAAATTCATCATTCGTCTATGCGGTGGACCTCCGCCTCAAGAACCATTGTCAAACATTTTTCTATTTCTAACTATCATTGAAGATTATGATAAAGTATATAAAGTAAATATATTTTATTAATAAAATTATTTTACGTATAGAGTTTTTATATCATATATAACTTTATAACATTCCATTCTGTAGGAGATACGTTAATGTCACTCATGTGTATCGAGGACTACCGCCTTGTGAAATGAAGTGATTCTTATTTCACTAACCATTTATATTGTAGGTGACAATGATAAATTTAATTATTATATGTTATAGAAATGAAATATTTGTTACACTATTTGAATATTTATGAATCTTTAAAGAACATATATATCATCTTATTTTATACCTTTTCACTCAATGAAATATGACAACATTACCTATGTATGTGTCCACTACCGTCTTCATGAAATGATGTGGCTCTTTTTTTATCATTACACAACATTGATGGTATATTTATTTACTTATAAATTAATAATATAATATTAAGATCTTTTAATAATTATATAATTTTACATATCTCTATTTGATAATGATACTTGAAAAATGATTTGTTACTCATGCATACATATGGCATACCATCATCATGATCGTAACATACTTTATTTCTCAAAACCATCTTAATTATTGATATTAAATGAATAAATAATATTTATATTTACATGATAATTATTTCATTGTTATTATTTTCAAGATTACGAAGCAATATAACATGTATAAGAGTTGGGTCCTTCTAGATGAACCACACATGGGAAAATAAGGAAATTAATGTATAAAAAATATATAATGAGTGTTTATTAACAAAAGGTCAAAATTATTTTATAAAAGGATCACATATGATATAATAAATATTAATTTTTTTATGTTAATAACATGTTTAAAACCACTATAGAGTAGGATAAATGAAATTATATCAAAAGTAAGCGTGAGGTAAGGGATTCCATAACTCAATTTCCATTCATTGGGGGGAAATTAAAAATCACTAATTATGCCATTCTATTATTATGTATAGTGTAAATTTTCAATACCTTACATTTTATTTCAAAAAAATTATGCATATTAATAGTTGATACTCATAATCTAGAAATTCATTATTTCTTTATTCAATGTTGTAATCATTTTATAAGTTTATTTCTCAATATCATTCTAACCGTGAATGTTTATTCATCCATTAATTTAAGGATGTTATTTGAATATTTCATAAAAAGTAATTTAATTTACTTCTCCTCACGTTATTCCACATATTTTCATTTATTTTTTTCATCTTCCACTCCTTTATAGTTTAATTATTTTTGAAAATGTTTTTAATAAATTATGAATTAATTTCTCCCTTTGGTTGAAAATCAGTTTTCTTCCCAAATCATGAAATAAATATTATTTTCAAAAAAAATATAACTATTAAAATTGATTTATTAATATATTTTTTTACAAGTTTTGACATTTTTAAAAGTGTTTTAAACGAAATAGTCATGTTGTTTTCCAAAAAATCCATGTTATTCTTTTACTAATAATGTTAAAGAAATCAATATTTTTATGCGGATGATATGTACAGAATTTTATTCTATTATATATAATTTTTTTTAATATCTTCCATTGAATGTTTTAAATTTTATTTTTAAATAAAGTTATTTTGAGATTATTTAATTTTTTGGATAATTTTTTTAAAATAAATAGTATATGTTCCACAAGAATGGTTTTAATGATACTTTAATGGTATTTCTACTCATAATTTCCAAGAAACACATTAATCTTACTTCAATGGGTATATGTGGAATTAATACCACAATTATCCATTAAATGATTTGATAAAGATCATTTTTACTAATTAATGTATTGACATTCACACTCTGGATTCAATCTTTTAGTCATTAAATTTATTTTCAAATATTCACATTATTATTATCAGTAGACATTGAATTTTCAAAAAATATCCATATTACTTATCATTTATATATTTATTGTAGATAATATAACTCATTTCTAGAAACTATGTTTTACATTTAATGTTATCTGATTAGCTATGATATATTGATATTTTTTATTCTTTACTCAATACGAATATTTGATGATAAGTAACAATGATTCATAATTTGAGTAGATTATTTGATATATGAGTAATGATTTGGATACATAGGGATAGGTGTGGAATATTTTTTTGTATACCCATGATTCATCAATAGTTCTGATGTTGCAAATGAGTTTTCAAATCTCTATGATTTTTTACCCAGTAGTTTTAAAATTTCTTGTCAATGGTCTTGAAAGTAGAGATATAGTATGCCAAACTGGGTCATTTTAAACCTAGTAATTTTAAATAGTCTTGTGAAATGTCTTGATGGTACAAATATATTGTGACTAAGTCTTGAAGTAAAAAAGTTCATAATTTCCATCATCTAGAATATATTTTTTAATATCCATTATATTTTCACTATGATATTATCTCTAGATGCATTTAATTCTCTCATATTAATTAAATGTCTTATGTGTTCGGAAATTTAAATTTTCATATTGAATATGAATAATATATTATTAAAGTTATGTTTTTTAAATATCATGTTTTTATATTTATTTACTTTTATATAATTATTATTATTTTATAAATATAAAATTATTCAACTATACATAATCATTGGTAATAATTTGATCTCACCCTAATTTGGTTTCCTTTACCCAGGATATTAATATGTGATATTAGAATGAGTTTTCAAGGATTAATTTTGTTTATTATTGTAGTAGAATATGTTTTATTTTCTTTTTCAAATGTAAAATTGTTATCATGTATGTATCTGGTCCTCCAAAACTTTAAAACTGATAGTTACTTTTCGATTATACCAATTGTATCTATGGAATTGTAATTAAGTATGGTACACACTTTAGACTGTATAAGTCATGTTCATTATATAATATTAACTTTTTATAATGAAAAATAATCTAGGAATAACATAATTATTTCAGGTTTTTCATATATAGTTATTATAATTAAAATTAATACATTAAATTTTAATATTTAGGGAATGATGAATCACATTTCATTACGAGGTGGTTGTCCGCCTTAGACACGAGTCACCATATAATATCCTGTATTAAATTGAAATTTAAAAACAATATATATATAATAATAATTACAATTCTATAAATATTTTTTATGTCATATATATACATTATATCAACCATCAAGACCTACTATTAAAGGTTTTAATAGAATAACGAATTACACCAATTCATGAGTTGGTAGTCCACCGTTCCATGAATGATGATTTCTAGAGACATTTAATGGAAGTTGATTTCATTATAGGTCATGAAATATTTAAAAAAACATCAATTTATTTGTATCATATTGTTTTTTATATAATAATTTATAATATTAATTGACGTATTTGAGAGAAAAATAAATTAAAGACACTCATTGATGAAAATTTCCACTTCATCGGGTTTCCAACTTTTGTAAGCACCAAAACCTTCCTAGGTTGGATTTATGCCCAAAATAAGGATTATAAGATAATATTATGGAGTTTTGGAATGTATTTGGGAATGTTTTTTCATACCCAAATCATATTTAAGATCTGAATAATATTGGAGAGGGTGTTTCATTTTATATGTGAGGTGAGTATCACACTTGTAATTTATTGAAATCATTTAGTTGTACTAATGTATTCAACATGCCACAAGAATTTAAAGTTGGCCATTATTTTACCAAAAAGATATAATGTTTCAATTTTTCCTGAAAATTCATGTCGGACAAATATTTAGGTCATTTTTATCTCTTATCTTTTTAGATTAAACCCAGATAAATCCATTTTTACCATAACCATGATAATTATTATCATTTTGTTTCCACTATTAATTTTTTATAAAAACTATGTTGAAAATATGGGAAATTATGAATTACATTAATTAAAAATACTAAATCAATTTTTATATATTAAAATTAAATATTTGAAGAAATATATTAAAAAGTTAATCCTAGAGACCTGATGAGAAAGCAGGATTTTAAAGGGAAAATTTTTAAAATTTAACAATGTTTTTATATCAAATTTCAATTTGAAAAAGATTTAAATGAACTAAATTAGATTGAATTATATATAATTGAACTAATTTATCTTTAAAACCAATTTATAAAATAAAATAACTTTATAACAAATTTAAATGAAAATTATGTTTTCAATTAAAATTCAGCATGTTTCACTATTCATCGAAAAATATAAAATTTCATAAAAATAAAAACAAATTACATTAAGAAAGTATTTGTATTCAGGTTTAAAAAAATTTAATAATTTTTTAAATTAAATTTTCAAAAGTTGTTAAAAATAAATTTTAATTTATTTTTGTATTTCATGCTTAAATCATCTTTTTAAAAAGTATAGTTTTTTATAAGACATATCTTTTCTATTTATAACGATTCCAATTTTATTTATAATAAATTAACATGTGAAAAATATTTACATTCAATATTTATTTAATCATAATAATATAACCCATTATTAAAGATATGTGATACCTATAATGACCCCGACCTTAGTATCCCATATTTTTTGGTTACTTTCTTAAATTGGAACATTAGATATGGAATCACATCACAATAGACCAAAATATTTAGTAGTTTTAGAAATATATATTAATACATGAACCTTAAATTATAATTTAAAATATAATACAAAACATATCTAATCATTTGTGTACAACATTATTCGCCTAGATAAACCTTTCATATCAATCATAATAAACCTCTTGGCATTTTGGGGAAAAATAAAACATAAGAAAGGGGTGAGATCAAATGGTAATTAATGGTTAACTATATCATAATAAATCATAAATAACAAATAAAAACTACTAAGTGGTAAATAATTGAAAAAATTCTATTTAATAAATAAATGAGAAAAAAAATGAATTCAAATTTAATACAATAGTTAAAATGACATTGATAAGAATAATAGAAACCTTAATAGAGGAAATGATTGTTTATCGAATTCCATGATATCAGGAATCATGGTACATATAAAATCATGAAATTTTAACAGATTTTTAAAACTAATAGTTATAAACTTATTAGGATTAGCCAAATTCTTCTATATAGTTATGAACATTCATAAGACAGATTAATTATACTTGGTATAAATGGATTAGGATTTGCCAAATGTTTTTCTTAGGAGACCTACCGATGCATCGAGGTGATTTATATAGGTGGGCCCCATCCATGTCATTTAGGAAAAAATAAATCCTCATATAAAATGTTGAAACATAATCTACAAAAAAATTCATATAATAACTTGGATAAAAAATGTTAATAACATTCCTCAATCAGTTAGAACAATCTACAACCATCCATATTAATATGGTGAATGGAATATAAATATTAAATTCCTTGTCAAACTGACCATAAATAATTAAATAAAATATGTTATATTATATCATAATAGATTAAACTCAATGAATCATATAGTTCAACAAATTATTTTTACATATATAAAAATACTTTCTTATGAACATTGAAAAATTATCAAGGAAAAAACTGTTTTTAACTTTGAAAATCACATATTTTTAAAATGATGTGCATTTATAAAATGAAAAAATTTCAATAAAAAAACTAGTAATGAATGCTTAAATAAATTATGGAATGGTGATAATAGGATTATCTTCGCACACCATTTATAATAAAAAATTGGCTTATTTATTTTGGTTAGAAATGTCTCATAGAACCATGTTTAAATAACAATCAAATATTCCTTTCCATACCATTTTTTTAAAAAGAAAAAATATTTAAAAATAAAATGAAAAAAATGATATATTGAATATTAAAAACATATTTGGAAAAATTTATTGAGAAAATTCACATGGATGAAAAAATTTGTTTTAATGAAAATTTTAAAAAGTCGCTTTTTTAAAATAAATTCATTAAATAATATCTTATAATAAAAGTGAGAATTAATAAATTATTTTATTATGTGTATTACCTATAAATACACATAAAAAAATTATAAATGAAGAATAATATAACAAAATTTTATTTTAGAACTAAACGTAGCCTAAAATAGTCAATGAAGTAGAAGTTTAACCCAATGAATTGAAATTGTGTTAAGATATCCCTTACAAATTTGTAATTCAGTCAAATTAAATTACACATATAAATAATAAAAAATCATGTTAAATATTTAATATCATTCATAAAATCATATTCTTGATATTATATATTAAAGAGTAGTATATATATTCCACACATTATAAATAAGTGGGGTAAAAGGAATATATCTCATAGAAGTAAAAGTGAGATAAGAAACCCTAACTTTACGTTTCGCTTCAGATTTTCATACTTCAAACTCATATACAATGAATTGAAGAATTTTATTAGTTCAGTAAAATATCTATTATTATTTTCAGAATATGTTATCTAAGAATATTATAACATCTTACAACTCATTCAATAATAATATTTCATTATATTCCTTATAATGTGTCTGTTCAATTCATGGACTTATGATTCATTATTTTTTATATAATTAATTATGTTCTGTTGAAATGGAAATAAAACAATAGAATTTAAATTAAATGGTATTAATGAACATAAATATATTTGAATGGTCCCCCCATTTCATTATTCAATAATACATGAGGATGATTCATTCGATATAATGTTACGGATCAATGTTTATTTTTTTGGAGAAATTCTTATGATAATTACAATATATATATGTTTTATATAATATTATGTATATTTATTAGATAATTAACATGAAATTGGATATAATATAATTATTAAAATTTTATTTAATAATAATAATTCTCTTATGACCAGATATGATTGGGTTAATCGATAGAAAAAAATTGTTCTCAATGGAGATAGTTAACTAGTATAATTAGGAAAATGATATCGTTTCCTTAAAAAAGTGGAGGTAAGAAAAGGGATAGATATAATATATTAATTTTTAAAAATAAAATTCCTATATGTATGTGATTCTATATTTAAAATGAATATAAGAAAGAAGGATGGGAGGAGAAGTTATAATATTAAAATAAAATAAGAGAGTTGATTTTAGAAAAATACCACTTGAGTATCACATCCTTGATGGATACCTTAATTACATTAGAATTAAGATTTTGGTGAGAACAGAAGAACATGTACATAGTGAGAGTGGGGACTAAAGGTTATGAAATAAATTATACTATAATCAAATATTTTTTTTGATGAAATGGTGTGGTGAGTAACAGCTTTTATACATTAGGAGGGTTGGATTAAGTGATTGAGTAATGACTAATTTATATTTAAAGCCTACAACATTTGAATGGGATTAATTAAAATTATTAGATTAAAATATTTTCTTTAATTATAGTTATTTTCTATAAAAAAACCATCCACCCATTTAAATTTTTATTTATTTTATATTTTAGTCATTTTAATTTTAACTCTAACTATTTTCATTATTTTACACATACTGTGATAATTGTTTTTTTATCTGATATATTTTTAGTTATAAAAATGAAAATGACATTTGAAAATACATTATATATTATTATTAAAAATATTTAACCCTATTTATAAATTTATATTCACTTAATAAAAAATAATAATTTAATAGACAACCCATAGACAAGATTAAAAAGAGGGTTTCCAAGATGTGTATTTTTTAAGAAAAAGTTGATTTTATATTAACTATAGGAATAATAATTATCATTTTATGAGAAAAAATTAAGCATTAATGATAAATCATCCATAAATTTCATTTTAAGAATTCCCCTTAAGGGATAATTTTGATTTCTTAAAAATGTATAAGCATTGTGTACTTTAAAACAATTTTCAGAAAAATTTCATTTTTGAAACCAATCATAATCTTATTCTAAAGTAAAATATAATGTTTATTAATTTTTTAGGGGGTTAAATTTAAATAAAGAATAAATATTTTATTTTATACCATATTAGAAACATAATGGAACTTTTATATTGATTAAACTATTTAAAAGGTGGGACTTTTTTTAAAAAATCACTATTTTTCACTATTCACTAGAAAATTAATCTTTTTAAAATATTCAAAAAAATTAATCATAATATTATTTTGAAATTATGAATCCAAATATGATTATTTTTTTTATAATTTTTCTAAAAGCTTTAAAAATTATTTATATTTATTTTATACAAAAAATTAATTAATATATCCTTTTAAAGAGAGCATATATTTTAATAAATATGTCTTTACTTAAAATTATGTGTTCATTAACTAAGAATAATTATGTTTTTTGACTATTAAATTCATTTTTATTTCATATTATACTTAAAATTATTCACTTACACCATTTTAATGTATAGTTTATAACTGTAGTGTTAAAATAATAATATGTTGGATTTCATTTTAGCTATGAATTATATGCAATGTAAGATATTAAATATAGCGTCTTATTAAAATAATAGGGTGGTACATAATATCATACCTCAAAAAAAGTTGTCCATTATATTTAATATTATGATTGGTAATCATGGAGTTAACATTTTAAAATACCCTTTTGAAAATCCCACATTGTATGATGTGTTAATAAGACGAACCCTAAAAATGAGGGAATGAATATGTGAAGGTTACCAAAAAAACAAGAGCTATGAACATTATAAATTAGGGGTAAGTAAAATATGTACGTGTAAAGTACATATAACTATTAGTTTATGATGGAGAGTGATTGATAACATTTTTTATTAAAATTTTCATTGATTCAAAACCCTAAGTCTATGATAGATTAAATTACCACTGTTTTAACAGTAAGAATAATAAGTGAATATTTTCACTATTCAAAAATCCCTTTTCTATTATTGATGAATTATTTTTATATCAATATAAGTCAATAATTAAATAAAATTAAATGATTTATAATCACAATCTCATCCTTGATTCAATATATTTCGACTTCATCACGTTTTCCATGAATGGATATTATAATGTAATTTTTCATTCGAGAAAACTTTTTAGAGAATATTTTGATCCACAAGTCATTCCTTCATAACTTAAATATATTAGAAAACTAAAATGGTTTTCAAATGTTATAAAAACAAAAAATTAAAATGTTTTACTTAAACCAATCCATATGTAGTTAATCTTAAGAATCATCCAAAATATTTTTGTCTAAAATCATTGGCTAAAATAAAATTTTGAAGGAAGGTCACAAAAATTTCAAGATCAGTATATCATTAGATTCAGAAAATAATTTAATGTACTCTTAATGTCACATGCCAAATATATTAACAACCTGATCACAAATTAACCTTAATGAAAACAAGAATGACTCAAAAAAATCCCAAATTTTCCCAAATTTTCATTCAATATATTCATACAGTATACAATAAAAAATATCATAAACCATAAAATAAATAAACAAATCATGGTCACCATTTTTTTCCCCAAAAAACCCATTATTTATTAATATTTCAATAGAAACACTTCTGTGGGTTACTTGTACAATTCATTACATGCCTCCAAATCCAAGAAATATAAATATTAAAATATAATCCATATATATCATTATTCATAAATCTGGAACACATATGTTGAATCAAAATACACAAGAATATAATCATTATACTTCATTGTTAAACCATTAACTACACTTCAACATCTTTATTATCATTCCATTTATATATAATTTTTAGTCTCATTATCATTAACAGTATAACTATTTCACATATTACATTACTGATTCAATGCATGATTCCACCCCATAAGACATACATTGTAATAATTATCATATATTCATAATTTAAAAATATTCTTCCATAAATAATACCTTTAGGTGAATTTTATTTCAAACATATCATTTTATTTAAAAAATACATGAATTAAATCTTTTGCAATCCCAAACACCTTCATGTTCCTTCAAGATATTCACATGGGTGTTTATTCTAAAATCCTCAACATATTCTTCTTTTATCTATGATATCCACCACAAAATATCTCATCAAACTCTATAAATAACATTATTTTGATTCCTAGAGTTAGTGAAAATGCATGTTTTTAATCATATGTTGTGACTAAAAATTAGAAATAAGTTGAAAATTCTTTACTCTAGTCAATCTCCCATTTGGTGTTTCAACCACACACTATCAATAACATTCAATTTTATCCCATTTCCTTCTGGTTCACACTATTAACTAAAATCAATATGAAATGTGTACTTATTAAACCAAAATAATCAAAGTAAGATAATAGTATTTAGAGTATGTATAAATAATGAAAATAACTACTCAATCTCTAAGTCTATAGTATTAATATAGGTTATCCTCAAATTAAATCATAAGGTATGTTTTATAATATATTTTTACATAAGTCTTGTTCTGAATGGTAATAATAAACATGCTCTAATACCACATATAATGACCCCAAACCTTGTTTTCTAAACATAATGTTACTTTATTACATTAGAATATTGTACAAGGAATCACATATCTATGTATAAATCTATTTAGTTGTTTTAAAGAACATGATACATACTATAACCTTAAAATAAAATTGAAAATATAGAATAAAACATATCAAATACTTTGAGGACAATATTATAATCCAAAATTATCCTTGCATATGAATTAGAAGAAACTTCTTGGAATCTTAATGAAAAAATATCACAAAATAATGGTGTGAGCTCAAATGGCCTTTAATAGTTATGTATAATAGAAACTATCTTAAATAAGAAATAAAAATTATGAAAATTTAAATAAAAAAAATAAATTCCATTTAATCAATAAATGATAATTAAATTCATCAGTAGATAATATAATAGTTAAAATATCATGGATAATAAAAATAAAATGTTAATGAAATAAATGATTCATTGTTGGATTCCAGGATCACATGCATCCTAGTACCACTACCCCCATGAACGTTCATATGATGGTTTAAAAATAATGGGTACAAAATGATTTGGTTTTGAAAACATCATATCTATTATCCAGACCTTTCACAATAAATTTTAGAATAACAAGGTATAAACTAATTAGGTTTGGCCAACTGATCAATCTCATAAGACCTATCGATGCATCGAGGGTATAACTATAACTAGTCCCTAGTAGTTTTTTTCATTCCAAATAATTACTTATATAAATTGGATAAAAATAATCAATATAAAAATTTTCATTTCAACTAACATATAAAATGTAAATAACTTTCCCTCATCAGTTAAAATAATGACAAACTATCCTTTGTAATATGGTGAATTGTATGTAAATATTTCATTCCCAATTAGACTAATGATGAAACAAATAATAAAATATATTTCATTATATCATAACAAATTATCCATTATGAATAATATTATTTAATAACATATTTTATCATATATGAAAAAAATTATTATTAATAATTGGACATTGTTGAAGAAAATGACCCTTTTTTACTTTAAACATCAATTATTTTTAATTAACCATGCAATTATAAAAGAAAAAATTTTTATGAAAAAAATTTGTAAACATGTGATGGATTAATTAAATAATTATGGATCTGTGATGTTTGAGAAAAGTCTCTCACATTATATTAGTTAAAAAACATTCATTCCTTATTTTTTTCAAATAGTCTCAGTGAACCTTATTTAGAAAAAGAAAAAAATAAAACATTCAAAACCATTTAGTAAAAATTACAACATATATAAAAATGAATTAAATTAATAATAAGATAATATTAAAATTTTGTTTGGAAAATATTATTCAAAACATAGTCATGGAGGAAAAATATTGAATTAAAGAAAATATTAAACAGATTTTTTGTTTTAAATGATTGTCTATTAAAATATTCATATTAATGAAGTGAGTGTTAAGAAAACGATTCAATTATGTGTATCATATTTTTAAAAAACATAAAAAGAGTAAATTAATCATATTTAATCATATTAATTTGACACAATATTTTATTATAAAAAATTCAATTAAGTATAATTTTAACCCGATGAGTGGGAATTGAGTTATGAAATCTCTGACCAATTTGAAATTTTGTACAATCTTATTCTACATTAAGTTAATAATTATCAAATGGAACATTTCATTTCATGAATATAATGAAATTTATTATATTATATATAAAAGTTATGTATATATATATCAAAAAAAAGAAATAATTGGTGGATAATCCGTATATCTCACTAAAGTTAAAGTGATATGAGAAACCCCCACCTCATGTTTCCTTTTAGTTATGTGTACGTTGAAAACCTGTATAAATTTTTAAATAGTTTTATTAATTAATAAACGTTATATAAGAATATTTATAATACCATATTTTATACTTTTATAACATTTTAACATGCATTCATTAATAATATTTATTTTAATTGTTTGAGGTTTGATTGTTTCATGGTTTCACGATTGGTTCATTTCTGTATAATTATGGTTTTTCTATTAATATTAAAATAATACTTAACAAGTGAAATTAAATGGTATTAATTTACTTAAATTATTTTTCATGGACCCATATATCATTTTTCATTCATAGTTAAGGACAATTCTTTTCAAAAAATGTTAACGATAACAGTTTAAATTATTTTCACAGTTTTTCCAACCATTATGAACTTCTTTCATTTTATTTAATATTATGTCTACATATTATATTAATAAAATGAAATATGTTATAATATACTTATTAAAATATTAATTAAACAGAATAATATTTTTATGACTTTCATTGAAGGTGGAAATGGAATGTGAAAAATCATTATCCATAGAGACGATCAACCACCATAATTTGAAAAATGGTATTATTTATATGAATAAGAGGATGTGTTAAATTGTATGTATATATTTGATATTCCATTTTAAAAATAAAATTATAGTATTTACATGACTTTGGAGTTATTATTTCTTTATGGATGAAGTAGGTGATAAAAAGGTAGAATAATAAAACAAAATAAGTGAGGTGGTTTGAGAAAATTACCTCCTGAATATCACCTCCTTGAAGGATCCATTAATAACCTTGGAATTGTTCATTTGGAGAGACCATAAGAACTTTTAAGAGGAGATAGTGGATATGATAGTTTTTTATAGATATTTTAGAAGTTTAGTGGATATTATAGAGAAATGAGGTGGGGGAGAGTTGTATTTACACCTAAGGACAAGTGGTTTTAAGTGATTAAATTATGATTATACTATATTTAAATACAAGAACATTTGGGAGGAATTAATTACGTTCAATTATATTCCAAATTACTATTTTAGAGGATGGTTATAGTTTAGAATAACAAAAATAACCCATTTAATGTTTTAGTTTTTAGGCATTTTAATATTTTACCTTTTTACTTTAACAGGTTTCAATATTTTACTAAGATAGTGGTAATTTTTTTTAACATGATATATTTGTTATAAATAAAAATGAAAATGAATATACAAAATAATTTGAACTTTATTATTCCCATAAAGGAATTTATTTTACCAAATCTAATTAACATAATTGGAAATAATAGTTTTAACAAAGATTCCATTGACAAGAAGGATAGCACGGGTTTCAAGAAGAGTATTTTTTATGAAAAAAATGATTTTATATTGTCTTTATGAAAAATAATTATCATTATATGAAAATTAATTAATATTTACTAATTTATACTACATACATTATATTTAAAATTGTTCACATTATGGATTATTTTAATTACATAAAAATAAGAAACATTATGTACTTTAAAATAGTTTCCATAAAAATATTGTTTTTAAACCCAAAAATAAACATATTATACAATGTAATATGTAGTTGATTAAAAACATTTACATGGATGCAATATACATATAAATAATACTTATGGTACCATAAACCATATAAAAAAATAATTTTGTTATTATATTGCCTAATTTATTGATAAGAAATTTCATTTTTAATGAAATACGTATTTTTTAAAATTCACTGAAGAATTAATATTTTTAGAAGATTTTCAAAAATTTATCCTCTGATAATTTGAACATTTTGAATTAAAAAATTATTTTTCTCTTTAAAAAATTAATTTTCTAAAAGTTTCAAAAATTTAGTATATTTATTTCATAATATAAAGCAATAAAAATACATTTTAAAAAACTATATTTGAAGAATAAAATAAACATAATAAATATTATGAATTCATTTCATAAGAAAATTATAAAATATATTGAATATGAACATAATTTTTATTTCATAATAAATTTAATATTATTCTCACCCACCAATTTAACAGATATTTTCTAATGTTCATGTTAATGTAATAAAAAGTTGTGGTTCATTTAAGTTTTGTGTTCTTTACAACATAATCTCTTGAAAATAGTGTTTCTTTAAAATCAATAGGTTTTACAATAAGTATAATATAAAATAATTATATTTTAATAATATTTAAAAATTTATTTATACTTAGTGTTACATGTAATGTATGGTAAAATTTGTCCAGTTTATAATGCAAGATATACTCAGTGTTGAATATAACTTAAGATAAACTCATTATTTAGTGTCATGTTTGCTATTGAAGATATTTAATCTTTTAAAAAATATTAATGTCTTAGAGTGTTATATTTTATTTTAATAATTGCGTTGTGTGTCACACAATATAGAATACAATGTTCTTATTTTCGATTTCTTTGGCGTATCAATCTCACCACCTTGAATAAATTATGTCCTCACAATATAAATATGATCTCATTAATAATGGTTTTGATAGTTGAAACATTTTTTTTAAAAAGTTATTGTAAATAGTTAAAATAAAATATCATCTTAATTAAAGAGGAATGGGAGTACAAAGATCATATGCAATAACACATCACTATATTTGTATACAGATGAAAAAATGGAGATGTGATTATATTTTTAGAGAAGAAATGTATAAATTAATGTAGCATGTTATAGAGGTCATTGATCACATGAAAGAGAGTGATCAATGGAATGTTAAGGTCATCAAAAAAATAAATTTGAGTTGATTTAAATGATTATATGATTCATCATATTTTAATATTATAGGGGAATTTTTTTAAGGTCCTTCACATAAATTTCATTAATTATTATTAAATCATTGCATCTATGGAATTATTATTTCTTGATACATTTATACTTCCTAAGATCAATTTCATCATTTGGTTGTGCTTCATTAAATTTTCAATTGATGCATTACTCCATGAAATGAATATACAAAAATGACTATTTTATGCATGAATATGTAAAATTCAATTTTAATGTCCCTTAATATCCATAATATAAAGAGTAGTTATTTCATTTTTATCTAGTTATTATTATGAAAAAATGGTTACCATATGTCATACAATAAGCATATATCTCTATATAGTCATGTAATATATTAATATCAAAAAAATAAACCAAATATAAACATAATTCATTTCATAAAATGTTTCACCTTAAGAACCTTCTAAAATACTAATATCTATAACATTATAATTAAGGTCACTGAATTTTCAAAGTGAACTCTCAATAATACCTAAAACAACAAAAAGTATCTCTTAATCGTCAAATACCAAATATCTGAATACCCTTTTTATAAATTCTCTTGAAAAATGGTCATATTTTTTCTAATATTAAACTATATAGAAAAAATCAATGCTAAACAAATCATTAATTAAAACTACTATTATTGGATATATTACATAAATATAAAAAATAGTGTAAAATTCATCAAGAATAAACAAATTTTTCCATAAATATTTATTGAGTTCCATGTAATTCATAAAAACATAATAGATTTTATCCATATCCATCATTAAATTATCAAAAAATCATTATCCTACTATAAGGACATCTAAAGGGTTATCTTTCCCCAACTCACATGTTTTATAAAAAAGAAAAAATTTCCAATAAATCATATTTCTTGGTCACCGGTACTATTTGGCATAAACTTTTAGGTCCTAAATAAAAAGGCATTGAAGTACAATACTATAATATTTCATAATTATTATATCCAAGATATCATTAATAAAATAACCATATGACAAAATTCTTCAATACAAACACATGTCCAATAATCATTCCACTTCATCTATTGTATTAACATAAGAATAGACATGAGCCATTCACTTATTTTAATTTATATTCCTTTAACACTAGAGAAATTGATTTGTATAGTGTCCCATATCCTTAAAATTTAAGAATTGATTATTGGAAACTTTTTCATTCCCTTACAATCATAAGAATGGTGTAATATCTATTAACACCTGTATTAAACTCCCATTGTATTTAAAACTGAACCAGGATGTTTCTGAATACAATTATAAAATGCTGTTAAATCATCAATTCACTTCTCCATTATCTGTATTTTTTACTTACTATATTATTTGTCTCATGAATAAATTTGAGTACTTAAAAAATATTTAATTAATTCTCTATGTTTTCATCAAATGGTACAGTGACCTCATAGGATGTGAATTCTTCAAAGACTACTCCCCTTCAAAAAATTAGCTTAGTCTCTAATAAGAAATGATCATTCATAAACATTGGATCACATGATTTAATTAATATCCCATATAATATAACACTTTATGTTTTTGGGAGGTTCTCACATCACTTTCTCTAAATGGGTTGATGATGGCTATTGTATTATTCCCTTCGCCTAAAAATGTTGGATGAGATTGTTTCAAGTCAGTAAAGTGGCCAGCATATTCCATCTCTGTCATAGTCCCCTATGTTAATATCATAAACTATGATTCCTTTCACTTCCTCAAGGTCTCTAGGTATAATTTTTCTATAAAGGTTTCCTAGAAACCCTTCCACTAAACAACCTCTACCTTCTCATTATGAAACAAATTATCTCACCAACATCTTTCTTATTCTCACAATATGTTGGTATCTATCTAAAATCAGTTCTCTTGAGAAGTTTATAGGTTATCAATAGAAATCTTCATTGAATATACCCAATCCTCAGCTACCACAGGTATACCTTCTCCGAAAATATTTGGTGGGTGTTCCAAATGGAACTCCCTAGTCATCTCAGACAAACTCGTCACAACCTGTCTTAGGTGTGATTCCATCAATTATATAAAATGAGAAAATTTAAAATTTAAATGCAACAACCCTTTGTTAACCTAGATCCCTTAGTGTTCTTGATTCACTTCCAGGGGATCATTCCTAGGGATATCCTCTTGTACCCCAACTGGTATTCATCATCACGGTAGAATATCTCTACAATTTGAAACATAAATCTCAAAACACATAACATAAAACATCCACAATTTAACAAAAAAAAATCTCTAGTAGCCACACATCCCAAAAAGAATACCCTATCCACAATAGAAGATTTTTTGTCATTATCTCCACAATTATCCATCCCTACCATGGGACATGGTAAATATAGTGTAAAATCACTCACATAACCACAACCCTTTTCATTAAACACTCTTTTTTACTATTTTAACCTTCACAACGTTTTTTTACTCTTTTGGGAACCTTAGAATATTTACAATTTTTTACAACCAAAATTATTAAAACATTTATAAAATTTTATTAAGAACAAGTCTCTAACCATTAATTAATATTTTTTTTCATTTACTAATATGATTCATCTTTAGTGAACGATACTTCTTTAATATTTTCATGAAAATGAAATGAAATTTATCTGTTATGTCTAACAGATCTTCCCCATGTGTTCCTACCATGATGTCTAACACCTATATCCATAGGATCCTATCATGATGCATGAATTCACAACTTCATACAATCTCATCCATGAGAAAAGTATCCATAAATAGTCACATCACATAGAAATTGAATCATCCAATGGTGAAATATCATCAAACCGTAATAAACATAATATAAGAAAAAAAGTAGACCCAGAGTTACATGGGTTCTCCCTCAAACATGGGTTCTCTACCCTATGCGTGATAAAAAATACAAGGATAGACACTTCCTTGTCTCACGTCCACCTTTCACAAATATTAATGAAATTAAAAAAAATATCTCTAATAAAAATTTATAACTTCCCCAAATCGGAGGCCACTAAACTAGTTACCTCAAATGGATCTCCATATTACCTCAAACATGACTCTACATACACTGGATGTCATTGAATAGAATTTAGTATTTAATGGATCATTTGGGGATACTATACCATTAATATTATAGTTATCTAATATATATAAAGCATGAAATAATCGGAATAAAAATAAACACAAATATTATACATGAAATAACAACCAATTCCCAAAAATTTGTACAAGTGAAAAACCAATTGGGTAATAGTCCATATCATTTCATGTAGTTCCATGATTGAGTTTAAATAATAAATACATATGATGACCTAAATAATGGGTCCCAACACTATGTCTAATTCCCACATCCATGAACGTCCCATGCCAAAGTAAACCCTATAGGATAGGTCCTTTTCCCTTTTCTCGACCCTCAACCATGAAATATACTCATGTACCCTATGTAGGCACTATAAGGGTTTGTGTATAACTCCGTAGGCCACCAACAGTGGTGTATAAAAAATATCTATTCTTATCAAATAATTTATGAATGTATTAAAAATGAACAACACAATAAAAATTAAATAAACATGGTTCTGTTTGTTAAAAATTATAACTTTAACATTTTTCATCCTTTTTCCCATGGGCTAAACAATTTCTTTAATTTCACTATAGGAAATACCCATTAACTAATATGAATAAGAGTGACTCAAAGTCTTTATTTCACTAAGGGAAAGCATTTCCTGAATAGTTACATCACATTTACCATGGTGCCTTAGTCTAGGTAGTCTCAACCAATTACATCACAGTTACTATGGACCCTTGGTCTTGGTAGTCTTATATAATGAAATATTTAGTGGCCTAGTGCACTAGTCTGAATCACTATCTTATGCATGCTAAGGGTTGTTTTTACATCTTTAGTATAACCCATCCTTGGTGATGAGTATCAGCACAATACTAGAGTGATCGTATCCTTTTACACATAACATTACATGATTTTATGATTAATAAAACAACATATTAAAATCCATGGATCATAAAGTCAAATTTAATAGATGAGTAGGTACATAAAACATAAATCATAGGATTAAATAAATACATTATTTATAAATTATTCAAAAATAGATAGAAACTTCCATTTCTCTCAAACATCTTCATAAGATAACCTATGGAGAAAATGAACAAAAGGATGAGATAAAAATATGAACAAGAGAAAAAACATAGTAATAAATCTTTAACACATGGGTTAGAAGGCATGAAATAATGATATAAAAAATCCTAGAGCATATAAAAGCATAAAATATAAACATGGTTTCATATAAACATGAATTCAGTATAATGTTTTAACAATATAAAGCATGCATTTATCATTCTTCAAGGCTCATTGATCATAGGATAGGACAAGTCTACATTAACCAAAAAGACAATTTCACATGGTATCACATGTCAAGGTGAACCTCCAAGACCGTTGCACATAACATCTCATGAAACTCAAATTTACCCAATGCATTTGAGTTGTATCTTGGAGCACCCATATTAACATGTTCATGACCATGATTTCCACTTTAATAATCATTCATAATCAATCATACATATATATAAGGGTACCCATGTAATGAAATGGGTATCATAATCATGTCATAAAGCAGAATGAATGGGTGTATCATACAAGTGTCCATGAAATAAGGGAACTAAAACATTAATATAAATTAATAATGTAAAATAATAAAATATCATGGCATGTGATGAAAAAACTAATTGAAAACATGTAAGAAAATTATTTATGAAATTTTAACATCATAACATTTTAGTACAGTTTTAACGATAATACTAATAAGCATTACAAATAGGAAAGGGAGTAATATTTTATATAAAACTATAAGTGATCCAAGAAGGTTTACATGATAAAAATAGTTGTTTTATAAAAACAATGGTTCTATAAAAATAATGGGGTCTTAAAATATATGGTAGAGTGTTCTTGAAATTGGGTTTGAAATCAGGAAGTTCCCTTAAAAAATTTCTTATCGAGATTTATTGAGAAGGGAATAACGTAAAATCATGTATATCCCCGAAAAAGAATGACTAAATGATCTTGGTACATGATACTGGACATTTAAATAGAAATTATAATATGTACATAAACAGAATATAGGATTGAATTTGGGTAAAAAAAGTGCTTGAATAACTCTATGGAATAATGGTGTTTCTGGTAGAATTGCTTACCTCAAGTCTGATGGTGTTCTCCACTTGATATTAATGACCTCTTGAATTAATATTCAATGAGAACCTCTTAAGGGGAGCGGATTGTGCTTTTTTTGTGACTAATGGATGTTGTATATGCGGGGGAGGCTTGGAGAGATATTTGAACAAAATTTATCCAAGGCACATGCCTTGAGAGGAGTGAGGAGAAGAGGGGAGTGTGGGTGGTTTTTATAGTGGAAGCGAGGGGGGTTAACTTAATATTTTAATTATTAGTTTTTTATTTTTTTCACAAGAAAAGAAATAGTACTTATTCTTGTGACAAAAAATAGTTATATGTGCATGTTGGTTCAACCCAAGGTTCTTACATCAACCATGACTCAATAAATATTATATTTAACATATAATGTATATATACGATAAAATACCACATTTTACTATTTATAAAAAATTAAATCATTTTAGAAAAATCCCAAAAACTCACTATGACCATTATTTTATAGGTAGAATCCCAAAATTAAATCCATTTTCAAAAATAATTATCTAAATATGATTTATTGTTTTAATTAAAGTCGTAATTTACTTGAAAAATACAGATTCTAAAACTATAGATGATTTTATAATGCTTTCAAAAATTAAAAAAGGTCTTATAAAATTATTTTTAAACCAGAAGACATCAAATTGTTAATTTGTGAAAATATATTTGAAAATTACATTTTCTTTAAAACTAATTAATTAATTTTAATTATTTATTTATGAATTACAAAACTAGAAATATGTTTTCTGTGGTCATATTATCACTTTTAAGATGCCTAATATTTATTTATACATTCATGGGTGAGGTTAATATTTTTCTAGATGATTTAATATTCGTAGGGGTCATATTACTATTCATAAGGTTACATTACTATTCATAAGGGTTGGTTACTATTCACCAAAAAATTATATTGGTCTTATAAGACTCAAAAAATCACACTAATAAAAACTAGTTATGTTTGATATTCAAAATTAAAATCACAGAAGTGACAATATTATGTTTAAAGGTCACTTTATACTTATTATTTAATTGTGTTATGATATGATGTGTTTATATGAAATAATTATAAGAAAGGAATTTCAATTGATAAAACATTGGGTCATTACGTTCTCCCCCCTTTTGAAATTTTTTCCTTTGAAATTTCATTTTACGTTCTAATACATAAACATGTGCAGGTACATTTCCATCACTTCCTCCTCCAGTTCTCGTGTTACCTCTTCATACTTATGGTACCACCATATTACATTGACCATGGGAGTAGTCTTGTTACATATGAATTTATATCTACGATCCAAGATATTTACTGGCTACTCCTCATAAGTAATATCATTCTCGAACTATACCACCTATGAAGATAGTAGATGAGAATGATCTGGTATGTACATCCTTGAAAGGGATACATAGAAGACATTATGTACATTAGACATGGTTGGTGGAAGTTACAGTAGATAGGCCATAGCCTTGACATAATCCATGATCATGAAGGTTTTGATGTACCTAGGACATAACTTTCTTGTCTTCCCAAACATCATAACCTTCTTCCATGGAGATATGTGGATAAATACCAAGTCTCCAACATTGAACTCAGGGTCTCATCGACGATTGTCTACATAACTCTTTTGTCGACTTTGGGATACCATGATGTGATGCTGAATAGTTTTCACCTTCTTTACCATTTCATTGACTGTTTCATGTCCTAGCATCTTACACTCACCGACGTTATCCCAGCATGCCAGAGTTCTACGCATGTTCCCATAAAGGTATTCATATGGTGCCATTCAGATGCTCGAGTGGAAACTATTGTGGAAGGAGAATTAGACAATTGGAATATATTTGTCCCATCCTCATTTTATATACATAGAAAATTCTCTCAAAATATCTTTTACTGTCTAAATAGATCGCTCAGATTGGCTATCAATTTGTGGATGATAGGCCGTACTGAAGTTTAGTTTAGTGCTCGTAGTATGTTGAAGACTTTTCCAGAACATCGAGGTGAATCTCAGATCTCTATATGAAACAATTTACTATAGTACTTCATTCATCCATACCACCTCTTTGATATATATATATATATATATATATATGTATGTGAATGTTAATCTAATGAGAAGTCCTCTCGAATTGTGATAATGTGAGCTATCTTGGTCAGAAAATCCACAATGATCCATATAGAATTGTTTCCTCTGGAAATCCACATTAGTCAAATGAAAAATTCCAATGTGATTTTCTCCCACTTCCATGTTGGTATGGGTAGTAGTTGCATCATCCCCTTAGAATTTTTCATTTCATCCATCACTTACAGACATACTGAAAACATTGATGTTCTTTCTGACGCTTTTATCAAGGCACACGTTGTCGTGCTGTGACGTGCTAGTTGTTGCATTGAATTCCAAATTTCCAAAGGTTGGAGGAATTAATATATTATTTAGGGATTTTTTTCCTTGATTGAAATGTGATGATGGGATTTCAGTCACTCTTTCAGTGGATTCCCCCTCAGAATTCATCTCCTAGTATCGGTCTCCCATAAAAATTATGTTTTTGTTCCTATAGCTCTTCTGGGTTCCATATCCCTGTGGACACTAGTTAATTACCCTACTAATTTTTGTGCATTATTATTGGTATTGACATGTTTGAAACCGTCTTTCATATTAGGTGGTTACATCATGCATGTCAAAGATTATCAGGATGCATGTAAATTGGTCAAATGTATTCTTTCATATAAGAGGGAATCTCAAGGGTGTAAAACCCAGGGTATCCAATGACTATCAGGGGTTACGATATTATTAATGTATTTATATGAGGTTTTCCTCATCTTCCCAGGGTTAACATGGGGTATTCCACAAGTTTAACGTCTTCCAAAGATGGTTATGCCAAAGACATGTTTCTGAGATTTTCCTCATACATCCCCCGTATCACACATGGTAGGTCTCGAGTTTAACTTCTTGTGGGGATAGAATGAGAGTGATCAAAACATACCAATAATATAGATATGATAGGTTGATCCCTAGGAGGGAACACATAGAAGTTTATAGGATCATAACTAAAACTGACGTTGGATCTTTCGTGGTGTGTCCCATAAAGGGAATATGTCACAAAATGCTGTTGGATCCTAGGAAGGGAGCACCAAGGCTTACCATTGGCTGTGATTGAACCTCGGGAGGGTTTCTTACATATCTTGTGTAGATGATGGTGATCAAAACCCACATAATTATAAGTGTTAATGAATTGGGGTGTACAAAAATGTAATGACCCGTAGACATGATGGGGCTTCCACATGGATAGAATACCAAGAGAATGGTGTGATATCAAGAGGGACACTCTTGTTTGGTTGATTATGGATTCTACAGGGCTTATGCATGTTTAAAACCCTAGGTAGATGGCATGATTTTACTGGGATATGGAATACCATTTAAGAATCAATATAGACATGGATGTAGTGCAGAAGGATGGATTAAGTGTGGATGGAACCGATGAAAAGATGACAGTGATATTGGTGTTGGACCTCATAAAGGATTACTACATATCCCTATGGTGGTAAATCAAATTGCACATAGTTCGGTGGTGTAATGGGACACCCAAGGAGATGGCCCGTGAGAATGGATGCATGGATGGGATCCAAAGGAAGTATAACCTTCGAGCTGGGGCCTGACCTTCCTGAAACACAAAGGCTCAAGAGAGAGGCCAACATGGGGCATGAATGAGGGGCTCAAACTTCAGGGAGGACACCTACATATTCCCGTGGAAGGGAATCAAAGTTAAAATAGTTCATTACTGGGTAATGAATCAAGGTTTACACAAAGGAATGTGTCCAGAAAATATGATGGGGATTACTGGTTGTTAGCAGCCCGATAACTGGTTTGACGCCACTAAGGGATGGACCAAAGATGTGGGTCACCAAAAATGGGAAAACAAATCTTACTAGTGTTTTGGGGTGAACCTTAGTGAGGATTTCTACATGCCCTATATAGGAGATAGGGATCGCAACCCACGTAGTTCAAATGGGTTTACCAATGTTTGGGGTTGATCCTCATGGTGGCTTCCTACTTACCTAGTCTAGGAGACAATGGTCAAAACCCATGTAGTTCGAATAGGTTTAGCAATGTTTATGGTTGATCCTCGGGAATTCTTCCTACTTACCCTATCTAGGTGACAAGGATAAAAACCCATATAGTTAGAATGGATTTACCATTGTTTGGGTTAGAAAATCAGGGAGGTTTCTAATGTACCCTATCTTGGAGACAAGGATCACAACACACGTAGTTTTAATGTAACACCCCAACCGCATTTACCCAGAGTCGGTGATTTATTACATAAAATTGGCATGATTACAAGGAATCAAGTCTCAAACGACCAATCAGTTTAGTATTATTGGAAACAAGATACATACATAGGTTCAACATTACAAAATGAAAGGAAATACAAAACTAATTTATTCCATTAGAAACATCCAATCCTCCTTGATTATGCTAGCAAGTCACTTATAAAATACTTCTTCATATCCTGGGAAAATGAAAAATAAGATAGTGGTGAGCTAAAACGCTCAATAAGGGTAAAGAAAATAGTGTAAGATAACATAAACACTACACATGTTGAATAATTAAAAACAGATGCCTTTACAAATAATAAGCTTGAACACTTTATGGACGGAATATGAACTGAGTAAATAATGCTATAATAAAAAATAGTAACGGGTATTCTACTTGTCTAATAACCCCATGATCCATAAATATTATTTTCATAATCAGGGAATTTAAAATTGCAGACAGTCTGAAACATTTTTTCAAGGCCTTCGCCAAGACATCTAGATATGATTAAGGCCTCTGCCAAAACCATATCTCAAAAATTAGGTCCATGTATAATTGTCTCATGAGACCTACTAATGCATCTATGAGCAATAGCGGGCTCCCATGATCACTTTCTAAGTCCATTTCATTACTCATGTGAAAGGGTGATACATAATCTAAACATTCGTATTAAAACTAGCATACGAAATATCAATAATTTAACCATAAACCATGAATGGTATAAACATATCACATCCACAGTCAAACATAACTCATTAAATACTATATGGAAGATTTTGTTATAATTAATTAACCTCAATTGATAATAACTAAGTACATTGATATAGATGAAAATAATCATCAAAACTATTTGAGAGAAATAACCACTTTTTTCCTGAGAACATTAAAAATTATAACTATTTATCAAGAAGATTTTTAAAATAGAATTTTGAATCAAAGAGTCTCATTCCAATTTGATACATTAAAAAGGACTTTTAATTTTAAAACATTAATTACCATATATATAAATCCTTAAAACCATTTTTAAAACATGGACATTAATGAGATAGATTTGGAAGAATAAATTTCTAAAACATTTAAAATGATATTTTAGTTAGACTTCCTAACCAAATGAGATATGCTTGAATACAAATAATTGAGGTAATAAATACTTAATAATTTCATGAGAATAAAGGGATTCCAAATATATTATATCAAAGTACAATATATACACCAAATAAAAGTGCATTGGTGCATAACAACAAAGACATCTTAATGGAATGTATGTTAAAATGAAATCCCTTATAAAGACTGTATCCTTTGGTTAAGTATAAATCAATGACGTAATTATGTGTGAAAAATATAAATACACTATGTATGATTGGATATTCAGTGTAAAACAATCAGAGGACATTAACACAAATTCTTGAAACAACAACACCAATGACTTGGATTTTTAACTCAGTGAATAACAATGGAGTTAAGATTACTCTTATCAAGGTCATATCGAGGACTTGAGAATTTATTAATAGAGTGATTATGTGTATAAAAATAATAACCACACAAATGGGAGTCAAAATTACTATATAAATAAATAAATAGTGATTTCTGACATAATCTTATTGTAAAATAATGAATGAAGATTGGGTAAAACCCAATGATTGGTAATCGAAATTAAAAATTCCCTTACCGATTTGATGACTTAAAAAACATGCACCCCATAAAATAAGGATCATATAATGAAGATTTAAATACCCATAAACTAAATTATTTTACACAAGGAATACAATCATGGGAATTACATACACCATACAAAAAGAAATAGTGGCAATATAGCATGAATCTCACGAAAATAAGAAGTGAGATGAAAACCACTTACCATGATTTAATCAATCGAGTCGTATGACCAAAAGTTAATGAAAACAAAATGAATCATAGAATACCATGTATATAAATTGAATCATGATAATATATATCAAATGGTAGTACACAATAAACCACATGTAATAAATATGTGGTGAACAATGGAAATCTAATGGAAATAAAAGTCAGATAAGAAACCCCTTACCTTGTACTTTTCCTTGGTCGAGGGTTTATTAACCTCCGGTATAATAGTAAAATCATTGTTATTAAATTATTAAAGAACTAAATAAATAAATATGATATCATATATGATCTTCTAATATTTCTTTATTAATAATATTTTATTAGTATTGTTGTTTCAGGTGTTAATTGATTCGGTTCATTTTTATGATTTGTTATGTAAGTCATGTTTGTTAGATATAGGATTTATTTGATTCATATCAAAAAAAAATTATGTTATTAAATATTATTTTAAATAATCAAATGAAAATTAATCTTTAATTGTTATGATGGGGAATGAATCTGATCGTGTTTCTGGAAACGGTAATCTGTAGGTACGCACAAACACTACTTCTATTTTTTTAATTTAAAAAGAAAGAAAACCAAATGATACATAGGTATATTATTATTATAGTATAATATAATATTTTATATATGTTATGTATGTTCATTAACACCATCCATTATACTTTACATGTATGGTAAGAATGAGTTATATCACTTTGAGGGGGCGGTAGTCTGCACTTCCTCAAAGGAAATTATAGTATATATACAACATGAAATGTATAAGGGTATGCTATAAAATATAATTATAGAAGATTATAGATAAAATAAATATTATATATATCATATATAATTATATTACCATCATAATGGCCACCAGAAGAGGTGGTAGTAGATGATTGTACAATCATCATTTCGTGAGGTCGTTGTTCGCCATCCATAGAAACATTATGTTCTATACCTATTAGACGGAGGTGTGTGTAAGAGTAGTTAAAATAAATCTCATAACAATAACCAAGTATATTTAGGATACTGGGGTTTTTATAGAATAAATTAATAAAGATATTTTGGGTGTTGTAGAAGTAAAAAAAAAATAAAAGAACTTAAGAGGGGATGTTACATTTAAATTGATTAACTCCCTTTGGTTTGAACCAAAAGCCTCCCTTGAAGTGCCTTATGTCAAAGGTAAGGCTTCAAAGAGGAATAGAGTAATGTAAGGATTTTATTTGGGTAGAGTTTAGACAAGTTAAAGGGGATGAGTGGTGTGAGAGATGAGTTAGAAGTGAGGGATTTTTATAGGGGGGAAGAGGGGCTCTTTTGGAAAGTTGAAAATTTTATTTTATTATATAATGATTTTCTGTTTCTAAAGGTCCAAAACTAATTAATGTCGAATATAAGATGACTCATGTTCTAAATGAAATCATCCAATAAGAATATGTCACATTTTGGATATTGTTTTAATTTTTATAATTTTATTTATTAAAATCAGGTATTATGGAGGTAAACACTGCATCATTATTGTGTCATAAATACTTTTATTAATTTGATGTCTAATAATTAATATAAAATACCACGATGCAGGAAATATTATTATATTTAAAATTTTTATTTATATTCGAAATGATAATCTACATAACCTCATGTAAAATTTTTATTAAAAAAAGATATATGGTTGTGTCATTTTTGTCTTCACTTTAAAAATATTAATATAAAGTGTCACTATCACTCTCAATTGTCTCCATGGGGTCCCAAAAATTGAACCAAGAAAGCCTATGGTCGTATAGTTATCTACTAATAGGAATAAGACACATGTTAGTGTAATTTACTATTCTTACAATATTATTTGTTTACCCTCATTTATCATATTTACCCCTTTAACCACAGTAAATAAAATATTTACTGAAGTAAATATTCATAATGTCTAAAAATAAAAGTAACCTATTTACGAAATTTAGACCTCTTGAATCCAAATATGGAATCAATTTATTCAAATTAAAAATAGGTAACTGGCAGAAATTAATTTAAAATTAATTTCCTTTTTCAAATCAAAGATCGTGTTTTTAAGAAACAATATCTATCAAAAGATTGGGACTTGTTTGTGTCCAATTTCAAAGTAAAATTACATCCAATGTACAAAATTAGATTAAATGGTAAAAATATAATCTAATTATACTTCAAAACAATTAAAAAGTATAATTTAACACAATAAATGTTTTTATCTAAAAAAGTTGTTTTCAATTAAAATTTAGTATTATTCATTATTCATCAAAATATTAAAGTTATTAGAAAAACACCAAAATTTTATCCAAACTAAATTTTTATGTCATAAATCTAAATAATAATTTTAGTTTTTCATATTGAATATAAAAAATTGTGAAAAATTGTATTTAGAAATGGTTCTCCATTAAAATGCGGTAAAATTGGATTTTTTGAAAAATACTTCTTTTATCTAAAAAATTGATTTTTCTCATATATTATCTCTAAAAAAATATTATGGATTCTAAAATTATATTTAGTATATAAAATTAAAAATTCAGTTAATAATATTCATAACCGCATTTTGAACGGCTATTTTGGTAAGTCGTGGTGCTCTCAAACTCAGTGTTGCGTGTAGCGCAAGCTATAGAATTAATTTAAATAAAATAACATACTACAAAATATTAGATTGTTAAATTCTTCCCCCTTTTGGAAATTTCTTCCTCACAATTTTTGAAATTGGTCATGGGAACATCGTTGAATGTCCCAAATTTAAAAAAGAGTCAATAAAACAATCACTTTAAAATAAATAAAGATAAGTACAAAGGTCACCCGAGATAACCCATACATGGATTCCCAGTAAGAAAAGTAAATCGACAATGTTTTTATTAAGTTCCATTTCATAAAGTCGAGGAATTTATTTCTGTGATTAAAAAATAATAAAAAAGTGATATACGTACTTTTTAAGTAGAGTTTCATCCTTTAATAAATTTCTACCAATAACTCCTCTTTTTTTCAAACAATTAGTATTCAAGATGGCTTGGTCACACCCAAAGCACTAGAATCAACATCTTGGGAATCACATTATCCTCAAAGGATAAAATATATATTTACCTTGTCTTTAGAGATTAGCCAAAACAAAAATGGTTTGTACAAGATCAGATGATCCCCGATAAGGATAATCCTTTAGAGAAAGAAATACTAATCTTAATTTCTGATATTAAACCAACAAAACCCAATGATCAATATATACCATTAAATAATAAATATTCCTTAAAATACTTAAATATAATCCAAACTAATATTGAAACCCATAACATATAAGAATTTTATTACGTAGTCTTCCACATTAAATTGTTTCTCCAAATAACATCGACTACTATTAAAGTCACATAATAGATAGTAATAAACTTAATCCCATATTTTCTATGATTGGTTAACCATTTCCATAAATAACCCAAATCTCTATAAATCCAAAATAAAAACATAGATAAAAATTTACTGTTAATCCTTAAATGAATTCATATAGTATTCTATTTTCTTTTGGCATATGGTGTTCCCAACAGAGTGAACGTCTTCCAAAATAACATTTATCACTTAATCACCAAATAATTTTCCTATACTTATGATAAACATTTGATAAGACATACGATCCCAAATAAAATTATTATCAATCAATAAAATCATTTAACTAATAATAATTAGTCACACTAACCAGGGACTTCACATAGTCCAGTGGTAGGAAATAAATCTCAATCGGACTCTAGTTATGGGTTCGATTCCCACAGCTTTGTCCAACGCAATGGGTTGTCACACGGTTTTCATGTAGTCCTTTTTCAAATACTAAATTTTATAAAATTCCCAAAATGAGATAAATTCCTCAAAATAACCCTAACATAATTTCTCTACAAATTTTATCTCGTACCTCACATTTTCATCCCAAAATTGAATAACATGTAACTGCCTCAAATTCAAGGATCATATAAACCCAAATGGTTATATAACAATATCAAAAATAGAAAAGATAATTCATCCTAAAATAGCATTTTCACATAACAAAATATAGGGTTACACATATAAGAGAAAGGCATTCCAAAGTAATCCCATCAACAAAGAGCACTAATACTTTTAAAAATTTCACCAACCATTTATTTATACATATGTTCTTCCATGACAAAGAGGTTATCCTATTAAATATTTCATTCAAAAAGGTAATTCATAAGTCCCCTACATTTATGGAAAATGACTATAAATGGATTATTGGGATTATTTTTATTTTCTTTCATTGTACTCTTCATTTTTTCTTAGAAATTCTTTACTTTATGTCCTTCTTTTCCACACATAAAGCATTTCTTTGTTCCATTGAGACGCTTCACTTTGTGTCTCCTTCCACATTTCCTAAATGATGGATATTGAGGTTTCTTTTCTCCAAGTCCTCCAATGCTAGAGCTCTTATCATTCATCGTTTTTCCCTTCATTTTTGAGTTTTGGAGTTGGTAAATATAAATGTTATTGACCATATATTTTAAAAAATGATTCCCCATGAACATGATATTGTTTACACCTATCATCAATCCATTTCATTGCTCATTTCCACTACCGTTCCCACATTGTACATCATGTTCAATGTTACTATGACTTCCTTGTAATCCATCCACTTACTAACACAAGAAATCATAGTATGATTCATACAATTATTTATATAATATCATAACACATTATTTTAAATTTGAAACATCGTATAATTAACCTAGGTTATTTATTCTCAAATTATATTAAAATATTTCAAATCAGTTTGGAATGAAAATGTGAATTATCCTCAGAATATCCCTCAGGAGTGCTGTAACCAAGAGTGCCTCAAGGCACGTTGTCATGTACAAGGATACCCAAGTTCAAGCCCAAAACACCTTGTTAGAGTTTTCACTCCTAGGTACATCTATGCTAGAGCCGCCTCTTCCTGATCATATCTAGACAGATATGTATTTTTTTGAAAAACCAACATAATATTTACATTACCAAAATTTTTGGACATTTTTATACACTAATCCTCAGTGTGTATCATAGGGTACTCTTCTTTAATCAGAGACTATCTAAATATATTTTCCAAGGTTTTTACCAAACTTTCTCTAATACCAATTGTAACACCCCGACCCTAGTAAACCGGAGTCAGTGCTTTATTAAATAACATTGGCATGATTACAAGGAATAATATCCTGAAGGACTGATCAGTTTAGTATTATTGGAAATAAGAAACATACATAAGTTCAAAATTAAAGCTTGAAAAGAAATTCAAAACTAATTTATTTCATTAGAAATATCAAAGCCTCCTAGATTATGCATGGAAGTCACTCATAACTAACTACTTCATATCATGGGAAAATGAATCGTAATAAAGGGGTGATCTCAAACACTCTGTAAGTGTAAGAAATACAATGGAAGATAACAAAAATATTAGGCAAGTCTAATAATTCAAAACACATTCCTTTATAAATAATAAACATGAACACTTTAGGGCAGGAATATGAGTTGTGTAAATAATGTTGTAATAAAAAATAGGCATGGGTATTCTACTACCCTAATACCCACATGATCCATCAATATTATTTTTCATAATGAGGGAATGTATAATGTCATACATTCTAAAACATTTTTTCAAGTCCTCGACCAAGATGTCAAAAAATGATTAAGGCCTCAATCAAATCCATATATCAAAAACGTGGAAAGACCTAGGCCAATTCCTCATCTAATTGTCTCGTGAGGCCTATCGATGCATCGAGGAGATATAGTGAGCTCTACCTATAACATACTATGTCCAATTAATTCCTCATATGAAAGGGGGAAACATAATCTAAACATTCGTATTAGAAATAGCATATGAAATGTCAATACATTAACCATAATCACTGAATGGTATAAAAATAGAACATCCTTAGTAAAAAAACTCATTCAATACAATATGGAAGATTGTATTATAACAAATTAACCTCAATCGAGAATAATGACGTATATTGACATAGATTAAAATAATCATCAAAACTATTTGAGATAAATATCCCCCTTTTCTTGAAAACATTTAAAATATCAATATTTATCAAGAAGCTGTATAAAATATATTTTTTTATCAATGTGTCCTATAAAACTTTGAAACATTTAAAAGGAATTTTAATTTTAAAAGATTAATGTTCATATATATAAATCATTTTAAAACATGGACATTAAAGAGAACAATATAGAAAAATAAAATTTTAAAACATTTAAAATGATATTTTAGTAAGAGTTCCAAACCAAATGAAAGATGCTAAAATACAAATAATTGAGTTAATAAAAACATAATAATATCATATGATTAAATGGATTCATGATATATTATGTCGAAGTATAGTATATAAACCAAATAAAAGTGAATTGGTGCATAACAACAAAGAAGTCTCAATGGAATATAAGTTGAGATGAAATCCATTATAAAGACTGTATCCTTAGGTTAAGTATAAGTCAATGACATAATTATGTGTCAATAATATAAAAACACTATGTATGATTTTATATTCAGTGTAAAACAATCTGAGTATATTCACATATATTCTTGTAACAACAACACCAATGACTTGGATGTTTAACTCAATGAATGAAAATTGAGTTAAGATTACTCTTATCTAGTTCATATTGATAACTTGAAAATTTATCAATTGATTTATTATGTGTATCAAAAGAATAATCACAAAAATTGGAGTGGAAATTAAAACATAAATAAATAAATAGTGATTTCACACATAATCTTGGTGTAAAATAATCAACGAAGTTTGCGTAAAACCCAATGAGTGGAAATCGAAATTAAAAATTCCCTTACCAATTTTGCGACTTATGAAAAATGCTCCCCATGAAATAATGATCATACAATGAAGATTTAAATACCCATAAATTATAGTATATTACATAAGTAATACAATCATGGGTAGTACATACACTACACAATAGGAAATAGTGGGATTATAGCATGAATCTCACGGAAATAAGATGTGAGATGAAAACCCCTAACCATGTTGTAATCAATCGAGTCATATGACCAAAAGATAATAACCACCAAATTAATAACAAAATAACATGAATATGAAAATAATCATGATAATATATATCAAATGTTAGTACAGAATACACCACATGTAATAAATTAGTGGCGGACAATGGAAATCACATAGAATTAAAAATGAGATAAGAAACCCTTTACCTTGTAATTTTCCTTGGTCGAGGGTATGTTAACCTCTTTTATAATAGATAAATAATTGTTATTAAATTATAAAATAACTAAATACGTAAATATGATATCATATATGATCTTCTAATATTGATTTATTAATAATATTTTAGTAGTATAATAGTTTCAGGTGGTAATTGATTCATTTAATTTATATGTTTTGTTACGTAAGTGATGTTTATTATAATTAGAATGTATTTTATTCATATCCAGAAAGAGATTATGTTATTAAAAATTATTTTTAATAATAAAATGAAAATTATTCTTTGATTTTTATGATGGGGAATGAATCTCATCACGTTCGTGAAGACGGTAATCATTACGTACACACGAACGATACTTCCATTTTTTATTTTAAAACTAAATAAATTCAAATGATACATAGTTATATTATTATTATAGTATAATATAATATTTATATATTATATATATGTTCCTTTACACCATCCTATATACATTCCTGATATGTTATGAATGAGTCATATAAATTTGAGGGGGCGGTAGTCCTTACATCCTCAAATGAAATTATCATATATATACAACATGAAAAGAATAAGGTTATTCTATAAAATAGAATTAATAAAGCTTATTGATAAAATAAATTTCATAAATATCACATATAATTACATTGACATCATAATTCCCACCATAAGAGGTGGTAGTAGAAGATTGAACAATCATCGTTTCGTGAGGCAGTAGTTCGTCGTCCATAGAAACATTATGTTCTATACCCATTAGATAGAGGTGTGTGTAAGTGTAGTTAAAATAAATCTCATAAAATTAAACTAGTATATTGAGGATACTGTGGTTTTTAAAAAATAAAGTAATAAAAATATTTTAGGGGTTAGGAGAAGTAAAATAAAAAAAAGAACTTAAGAGGGGATAATACCTTTAAATCGAGTAACTCTCTTTGGTTTGAACCAAAAGGATATCTTGAAGTGCCTTATGCCTTAGATAAGGATTCTAAGAGTACGATTTGGATTTAAGGATTTTAATTGGTTAGATTATTAATGATCCTAGAGGCTTTATAGGTGTGAGAGATGAGTTAGAAGTGGGGGATTTTTATAAGGGGGTGAGGGGCTCTTTAGGAACGTTTAAAAATATTATTTTATAATATAATGATTTTCTGCTTCTAAATGTCCAAAACTCATTAAATTCGAAGATAAGATGACTCATGTTATAAATAAAATCATCCAATATTAATTTTATCAGTTAGGGATATTTTTTGTAATTTTTATAATCATATTTATTTAAATCATTTGTTATTGAGGTAAACCGTGCATCATTATTGTGTCATAAATATTTTTATTTATTGGATTCTAAAAATTATAAAAAAATAACATGATGTAGGAAGTGTTTTTTTATTTCAAATTAATATTTATAGTATAAAATATAACTTAAATATCCTCTTGTAAAAATTGTGTTACTAAAAGATATAGGGTTTTGTCATTTTTGTCATTACTTTAAAATAATTAATGTAAAGTGTCACTATCAATCTCAAGTGGAACCATGGGGTCCCAAAATAGACTAAAGGATACCTAAGGTAGGACATTTATCAACCAATAGTAATAAGACACATGTTAGTGTATTTTAATATTATTATAATATTCTTTTTTACCATTATTTAACAGAATTACCCCTTTAACCACAGTAAATAAAATATTTACTGATGTAAATATTCATAATTTCTATAAATAAAAGAAACCTATTCACACAATTTGATCCTTCTGATTCAAAATATGGAATCCATTTTTCCAAATTCAAAACACATAAGTGGCAGAAATAAATTTTAAATTAATTCTCGTTGTCAAAACAAAGATCTTGTTTTTAAGAAATAATAACTATCAAAAGATTGGCACTAGTTGGTGTTCAATTTCAAAGTGAAATTAAGTCCAATGAACAAAATTAGAATAAATAGTAAAAATATAATATTATTATACTTAAAACCCAATCAACAGTATAATTTAACATTTTAAATTATTTTAATTTTAGAAGTTGATTCCAATTAAAATTTAGTATTTTCACTATTCATCAAAATAAGAAACTTATCAGAAAAATACAAAAAAATTATCCAAACTAAATTTGTATGACCCAATTCTAGATAAGAAGTTTATTTTTTCAAATTGAATATAATAAAAGTGTCAAATACTGTATTTAAAAAGTTTTCACCTTTAAAATGCGGTAAAATTGCAATTTTTGAAAAATACTCTTTTTATCTGAAAAGTTGAATTTGTTCTTATATTTTTTCTAAAAAACTTAATATGTATTCTAAAATGATAGAGAGTATATAAATATCAAAATTCAATTAATATTATTCATAACCTCTTTTTTAACGTCTAGTTTGGTAAGTTGTGGGGAAATCAAACTCGGTGTTGCGTGTAGCGCAAGACATCGAATTACATTAAAGAAAATAACATAATATGAAATCATATGCTATTACATTTAATGGGTTTACCATAGTTTGGGGATGATTCTTAGGGATGCTTCCTACGTACCCTATCTAGGAGATAAGGATAAAAACCTATGCAGTTCGAATGGTTTTACCATTGTTTGGGGTTGATCTTTAGAGAGGATTCATATGTACCATGTTAAGGAGACAAGGATACAAACCCACATTATTCAAAAAAATATTTTTTAACATCATGCAGGACAAGGGTAAACTGACATGAAGTTGTCTGGACTATTGCGTGATGGTATTGAATTTAAGGGAGACTTCCTACGTACCTTGATTTGAATGGTCAAAGATAAAATTCCATGTAGTTTGGTGGTTAGGAATATGTCTTGCACACTAAGGTGGCCCAACGTGGATGTCATGTTCATTGTTTTACTCTAATAACATGTGAGTAGAGATACATGTAAGAAATAAGAGGCAACAAAAGACCTAACGAACACAGTACAATGGTACGTCCATGAAGGATGGTGAATGGGACTAAAACATGGATGCAACCTGAGTGCCACTAACAGGTGACAATGAGGGATTGGGATTACGCATTGAATCTACCTAGGTGTCGCTAAGGAGTGTTAATAGTGGATGGGGATTATGCATGAAATAAGACCTAGTGCCATTATGGAGTGGTTACGGTGAATAGAGATTATGCATGGAAGATGCCCGAGTGTTGGAAGGGGGAGAATGTGAATGGGTATTATGCATGGAAGCTACCCGGGTTCCGCTAAGGAGCATGAACGGTGAATTGGTCTTACGCATGGAAGCTGCCCGAGTGCCGCTAGGGAAGGGAATCAGTTGCTGGGGCATACACATGGAAGATTCCCGAGGATGCTGAGGAGCAGCAACAGTGGATGGGGTTTGCGCATGGAAGCATCATGGGTGTCGCTATGGAGGGGAAATGATTGTTGGGGATTATGCATGGAAGTTGCCCGGGTGCGGAAAAGGAGAAACAACAATGAATGTGGATTACCCATGTAAGCTTCATCGGTGACTTTATGGAGCGGAAAATGTGAAAACGGATTACACATGGAAGCTGACTAGGTGACGCTAATGAACAGAAATAGTGGATGGGGCTTACCCAAGGAAGCTTCTCGGGTCCTACTAAGGAGTGGAAAGAGTTGATGGGGATTATGCATAAAAGATGCCCATGTTCTACTAAGGAGCTGCAACAGTGGATGGAACATACGCATGGAAGCTTCTTGGGTGCCGCTATGGAGGGGCAACGGTGGATGGGGCTTATGCATGGAAGCTTCTCGAGTGCTGCTAAAGAGTGGAAACAGTGAAAGGGTCTTACACATAGAAGCTACATGTGTGCCGCTATGGAGCGAAAATGGGGGCATCCCAACATACGGTGGATTGGGGAATATAATTGAGGCTTACACCAATGTGTTAGTGCCCATGCAGGATAACACCAAAGGTGTTTGAATCAGTCCCAAAAAAAGGGAGATTAAAGGTGTGACTAATATTCCAAACATTGGGAACCAAATTTGGGAGGCATGAATAAGGGAGATAATTGCTGACCATATTCGAATCACAGTATCCACTCGCATTATCCTAAGATGGAAATAAACATATGAAGTCCAACCACTGACCATATTCAAAATATGGGGCCAAACTCAATGTTTTCTCCAAAGACATACATGGAATTGGCCTAGAATTGATGGTGAGCTGAAGTGTCATTAGAACAGGCCATTTGGGGGCCCCTTCAGATATGCAGTAGGATGAATATCTGAATGAAGGACACACAAAGCATGAGGTTGAGTGATGGAATGGTAAAATAGATTCCAACGCTATTGAAATTATTCCACTGTAATCATGGGTTCGTCCATTATATCTTTTCACATAAGGTATCTCATATTTGAAAGAAGAGGAATCATATTATTAAATGATTGGGCATTCTACATTTTAATGTTATGTAGTGAGTACTACTAGAATCTAATTCATGTCAAATAAGGAATATCTTAACTAGAATAATACTTATCCAATTATTGAATGATCGGGAATGATACAGTTTGAAGCCATGTAGTGAGGACTATTAGAATCTTATACATGGGGCATAAGTAATATCTTATTCAGAAGAAGAGGCATCATATGTTTGTCATATATGATTTACAATAGTTTATAGACATGTATAGAGGACTATTGAAATATTATACTTAGTTCATAAGGCGTCTCTTATTCAAAACAAGATGCATCCTATATTTTTCATCTATTGTGTACTACAATTTCAAGTCATGTAGAGGGGACTATTTGGAATACAAATCATAGTAACGACTGGTGATTGGACTTACAAAAGATCTGGCCTTTATGATGGATCTTGGTATAGGATTCAGGTGATGGGATTTTTATGAGTTACTTGAGGAATGGATCAATGCTAGGTACTCAGGGTTATTAATGAAGATAATCTAAAATCGCGACATTGGAAATAGGCGAATAGAAATATGCCAACTCAAAGTGTTTCATTGAGTGTAGAGGAGTATCTAAAATCATGGTATTCCATAGGTGGAAGGTTGATACATATAAGGGATAAATGGAAAATATTGACGTTTGTCCCAAAAAGTATGTGGTGTTACTCTCCATTTTTCATGGGGGTCAGTGACGATAGCGAAAGGACTGGCATAAATGGCTGGGACCACCACCCAACAATGATCTTGGGTGGAGTTGTGGGGGAGAAACCACCACAGTATGGACCGGTGGGTGTGAAGGTAGGTGCTTCTCAAAATATAGGGCTTTGGAAAGTAGCTTCACTGATATTAGACTCTCGCAGTGCATGGTCATTCGTGGGTCTTACGGAATCATGAAGCATGGGTATTCATAGAGATCAAGATCTAATTGAGAAGGTCCATGAAGGAAAGGTTCTCACAGAGCATGGATTTCCCTTAGAATAAGGAACACTATTAAGAGAGTTCTCCATGAAGTCCTAATGCTTCGCAGAGTGCGAGCAACCCGAATGGTGCTACCTCCTTCGCAAAGGGTAGTGGCCTTCGCGAAGGGCATAACACTGTGGGGCTCAAGGGTACGACCAAATTGGAGATTGGCCACTGAAGGGGTGGCATAACTGTTCATATGATGGGGGTGAGCTAGCTATTTATGGGAGATGGAGGATTCAGATCTCACCACAGAGAAAAAATTTGCACTACGAAGAGAAAATGACATTGCAAAGGAAATATCACATCACAATCAGAGGAAGTTCCCTCATGTTTTTTTGAGTCACAAAGACTACTATAACGACCTTCATGGTGCACATAGAGGTTTCATACAGGGTTCTAGAACTTGTAGAGGCTTCTTTCAGGGCCTTCACCATGCTTGTAGAGGTTCTGGTCAAGTTCCTCTACTCCATGATCATGGAGGGAGCTCCACAAATGGTCTCCATGGATCATGTTCTAGCCCAACATTGAATTTCAGTTACACCTTATATGTATCTCCATTCGGGAAATAAAAACAGTCAAACCAAAGATTGTTAAAGGGGTTATGCTCTTGGATCTTGTGTGTAAGTATTTGACACATCTTTTGGACGAAATTTATGGTTCCAATATATGTATACTAAACCATATCCTTCTTCCTATTCTTCCACCACAAGTTCTCTCAGATATCATGATACATATTTGTGCTCCCTAAGTGAATAGAGAAGGTTGAGCTATGTGCGTAATTCAAAATCTCCTTCCTTATCTCTATATCAGATGGTGCACATAATTGTGACCCAGATCTTATAACTCCTTCCTCATCAATCTTGAACTCATAGGATTTCCCATTTCTAATAGCTTCCACCCTATTCCGAATTTCCCCATCTTTTCATTGAGAATCATTTATTTTCTCCATGGGGGGTGGTTGATAAATCATTTGAGAAATTATTCATGATGTTCCTCCCTTAATGATTCCCATGTACATCATATGTAAATTCAATAAGATTGGATTTTTTAAAATTTTCATCATTGATAAATATGCACGATCATTTTTTTACTTTATCCACCACCTTATTTCCCTTACTATGATAGTAGTGGATTGAGAAATAATAATCTTTGATGAGCTCTACCCATATTTTATGGAACATATTAAGCTATTCACTTGTGAATATATATTTGAGACTCTTATGATTAGTATATATCTCACACTTCTCCCCATAGAGGTAATGTCTTCATATTTTCAATGCAAATATCATAACATCCAACTCCAGATCATGCGTAGGATAATCGTTCTAATGGATTTTCAGTTTCCTTGAGGATTATTCTATAACATTATCATATTTCATCACCACACATCTTAATCCATTATTTGAATCATCACTATACCCCACAAAGTGTTCTCCACTTGTTGGGAGTGTGAGTGTTGGTGCAGTGATAAGCCTCATTTGCAACTCTTTAAAACTGTCTTCACATTCCTATGCTCAGAGAAACATTATTCCCTTCCATGTCAACATTGTCATTAGGTTTGAAAATCATGAAAAGTTATTCACAAGTCATTGATAATACCCATATAGATCTAGAAATCTGCTGATCTCCTTTCAGATGTTATCCAAACCCACTCTTCAATTACCTTTGTCTAGGAAGGGTCAAAATATATCCCTTTGTTGGAAATTACATGCCCCAAAAATGATACTTAAATTATCCAATACATACATTTACTATAATTTTCATAATGTTTTACCATTCTCAAAGTCATCAACATAGTATTCAAATACCCTTCATGTTCCTCCATACTCATGAAGTATATCAGAATATCATTGATAAAGACAACCACAAATTTGTCAAGATAATCTTTAAAGACTCTATTCACTAAAAAAATGAAAATTATTATAGAATTAGTGAGTCTTAAGGGAATCACTATGAATTCAGAGTTTGCATACCTCATTATAAAGGAATTCATAGAAATATATTCCTTCCTCACCATTAATTGGTGATATCCCGACCGAAGGTCCTTCTTAGAGAAATAACTGACCCCACTAAGCTGATTGAACAAGGCATCTATCTATGAAAGGGTATAATTTTTCTTTACCATGATTTTATTGAGTTCATGATAGTCAATTTATATGTGCATAAATGCATCATCCTTCTTGGTGAAGAAGACTGTAACACCCCATGGTGATGCACTAATGCGTATAAAACCCTTCTACAGATTCTCATGTAACTGCTTATTCATCTCGTCCATCTCTATGGTGGACATTCTATAAGGTTTCATTGATATTGGTAGCGATCTTGAAATATGTTCAATTGAGGAATCAACCTCTTAATCAGGAGGAATACCATGCTAATCTTCATGGAATACATCACTTTAATACCTCACGATGGGCATATCTTTAAGAAGTATCATTTACATTGTCTCTATCATTTGATCTAGACATTCTTTCTCATAAGTTAGTAATATCCACACTTGGAACAATTATTCTAAAGGAGAATCATCTTCCTCCTCACACATGTAATGAATTGGAGGATGCTTCGAGATGTGAAGATTGATCTACCTTTCCTAACAGTTGATGTTGTATTTGTGTAAATATTATCAATCCATTACCAAGATAACACCTAACTACACTAAAGTAAGTATGAAAAAAATTTCTGGGGGCGGGGGGGTTCAGTCCACAAACATTCACTGGGGATGAGTTATAAACCATGGACATAATAATTTCCTCATTCACCATTCTCACATATAACTTATCCTCCACATTTTGAGGTGGTGTTTGAGTAGTTATACAAAATTTTAAGATATGAAAGAATGTGTAGTACTAGAAACAAATAGTACATTCACTATTATTGAATGAATAACTAGTGTACCTATCTCTACATCATTGTCCAAATCCACCTCAGTAGTAGTGATAAAATAATCCCTTACTTGGTTCTAAGGAAGTTGTTGTTGATTTCCTCTAACGACCCTTGACATAGGGAATTGTTTTTCATATTAACCTTGTTCATTGTAGTTGTAGCACTACCCCACTGGTTGAGCGTTTATATTAACCATCTTTCTTCTTCAACGTTAGTGAGATTCATTATATCCCTCTGACAGTTTTTTATCTAGAGGTCCCATTTTTTCACATTATAATCAATTTTAGGTTCCCTTTTGACATTTCCTTGGATTATTATTCCCTCAATTTTGACACGAGGGATGTTTAATCTTCATTCCATCATGTGATTTTTACCAAACCACCAATATTATATTCTATTTGATGCTTATTGTCACCGGTCCCATGAGACCCTTGGCAGTCTCAAATCATCATTTCAACCATGAGGGAAAACACAAAATCTCCTCATTACTATCATAGTCTTGAATCACAAATTATTTTCATAGACTCAGATTTAGTCTACTAAAAAAGTAATTCTCCATTCTTTCTGTGTTCAAGAAAAATCTAGAGGCTTAACATTCATGCCTAGATAAGTGTGCTTCATATTCCCCAATGGATTGATCTTCCCTTTTCCTTGAGTCAGTGGAACTAACTTTCCATATTGAGATGAAGGAATCAGGGAAATATTTATTGAAAAATATTCCCTTGAATTAATCTCAATCCATGGAATCAATTTCCTTCTTGGACATCATATTTTTTGTTAGTGACCCCCTCCGACCAGCTTCCCCATCAAAAATATAGACTTCCAGTAAAAAAATTTCTTCTTATGAGCACTAGATGATAGATAATATCTTTTCAATGGAGTTAATACACTTTTCCATGTGGATGAGATCATAAGATCCACTAAACATTTGACGGATTTTCCATATTAAGGATTCAACGACAAATTTATCTTTCATTTGAGGAAGAGGGAGTTCCCTATGATTCAGGTTATTATCAATAACTTGAGATAGCTGAGCAAGTACTCTCATGATGTCTTGAGCACATATTCCCATAATATAATCCATATCATTAGGAAAATCATCACATTGCCTTTTACATTGATTATTTGATAATGGTCTTCTATTTATCAACATTAACTATGAAAAATAACGTGCAATTAAAAGTCTTGAATACTTAGCTAAAAAGAATAAAAAGGAAACATTAAACATAAAAGGATAAACTCTTAAAGGAAATGTATACTCTAACATGTGATTCTCGAGGTTTCAATCTATGCTATCCACGATATGTTTCCAAACATATATTCTGGTGGGATTTTTTTGTTCCCTAAATAATGGTTCATATTATGACCATGAATTTTCCAAATCATATCCCCTAGGAGTGTCAAACCCAATGTGAAGAAAGGATCATTGTTGTGCACCAGTTCCCATTCAAGTATAGCTCAAAGTGGTGTTTTTAGGTTTTAACCCTAGATAAATTTTTTCTTCAGCCACCCATACCTATATCTATACAGACATGGTGGTATTTTCTTGATAAAAAACTTACTTTGTAATTAAAAAAATTTATGAATGTTTTTTATACTTAGTCTCATCCTTACGGTTATTAATAAATATATATATTCCTAATCTCCACAAATAACTAGACCACCTTCTCATACTAACTAAAATGACCCTATCATTTTACACATAACATTAAATTATTTTGAACATAATAAAACATCTTATTACAACCCAAGGATCATAATGTCTAGTGTCTTGGACGAAAAGGTACATAAAACCGAAAACATGGGACTAATTGTAACAGTTATTTATTTTGTCTTCATAAATAGACAATAAAATAAATTGTGCTCATCGATATTCAATGGATAACCCGGGGATAACATGAACATAAGTATGAGCTAAAAATTATGACAAGGAAAAAAATTTCGTAATAAAGCTTTAGTAAGTGGGTTAAAATGTGTTGCATAAGGATATAAAAATTCAAGAAACATTTGAAATAAAATCATATAAACATGGGATCATATAAAAATGGAGTCATAATAATGTTACAAAAAGATAAAAAATTACTTTATCATGATTCAATTCTCGTTTCACCTAGAGGAGCACAAGTCAAAGTTATCCAACAAAATCGTTGCACATGGTGGCATAAGAAAATGCTAACCACCAAGACAATTGCACATAACATCTCATGAGACTCAAATTTTCCTAATTAATTAGATAAATATCATGGAACATCCATCTTAAAATGTTCATGAATATGTTTTCCACATTAATAATAACACATAATAAATCATACAAAAACATAATTGTACCCATAAAATAAATGGGTATCATAATCATGTCAGAAATCATAATGAACATGTGTATCATACAAGTGTCCATGATAAAAAAGATTTAAAAAATTCATGTAAATTGAAAAGGTAAAATAAGAATATATCATGTTATGTGATGTCAAACAAAATTTAAAACATGTAAGAAGGGTATTTAATAAATTTTAGCATGATAACATTTTAGTGAGGTTTTAAGGAAAATACAAACAGACATTAAAAAATGAAAAGGGAATAATATTTTATATAAAAACAGAAGTGATCTAATAAGGTTTTCATAATAAAAATATTGTATTTATAAAAACAATGTTGGATTAAAACATTGGTTTGAGTTCACTTGAATGTGGGTACAAATTCAGGAATTTCACTTAAAACGGGTTTTCGTATCAGTATGTTTTGAGGAGGGAATCATTTAAAAGCATGTATATCAACAAAATAGAATGGATAAAGGATCTTGATACATGATTTTGGACATATAAAAAAATTATAATATGTACATGAAAATAATATAGGATTTCATTTGGGAAAAAAAGAGAGTAAGAATAACCTGAAAGAATAATGGAGTTTCTGGTAGAATCCCTTACCTTAAGTCTGATAGTGTTCTCCACTTGATATTAATGACCACTCAAATTAATCATCATTTAGAGCATCTTTAATGTAGAGGATATTGTATTTTAAAGATGCCAAGGGATTCTGGATGTTATGGAGGTTCTTGGGGAGTGATTATAGTAGAATTTAGGCAAGGCACAATGCTTGAGAGGAGTGAAGAGAAGAGGGGAGTGTGGGTGGTTTTTACAGTGGAGAGGAGGGGGTTTTATTAATATTTTAATTATTAGTTTATTATTTTTCCATAATAAAAACAATATTAATAATTCTTGTGAACAAAAAAATAATATTTTCATGTGAGTTCTAACACAAGGGGCTTATATCAGCCTTGAATCAAAAAAATAACATATTTAACATATAATGTATATATACGGTAAATTGCCGTATTTTATTATCCATAAAAAATTGAATCATTTTAGATATATTCAAAAAATTCACCCAAATAAATTTTTGATGTTTAGAATACTAAAAATAAATCCATTTTTCAAAAATAATTATCAAAATATGATTAATTTAATTTTTTATTAAAATCACAATTAAAATTAAAATTGTGGATTTAAAAACTATAACTGATTTTATAATTCTTTAAAAAATAAAATATGGTCTTAAAAAATAATCTTAAAATCAGAAGACATAAAATTTTTAATTTATAAATACATTTTAGGAAAATAAATTTTCTTTTAAATAAATAAATTAATTGTAATTAATTATTTAGGACATATCAAAATAACCATAACTTTTAATATGGGCATATTATCACTTATAATATGCCTAAATTTATTTCTTCAATCATGGTTGAGGTTAATATTCTTTTGGAAAAATTTACTATTCAAAAAAGTCATATTACTATTCACAGTGGTAGGTTATTATTCATAACGGTAGTTTACTATTCACCAAGAAAATTATGTTTGTCTTATTAGACTCCAGACATCGTACTGATCACAACCGTGTATGTCAATTTTTTTGAAATTTAAATCATATAAGTGAAAATATTGTGTTTAGAAGTCACATAGTAAAAAATAGTTCATTGTGTTATTATTTCATGTCATTATATGACTAAATTATATGAAGGGAATTATCATTGATAAAAATTTGGGTCATTACAAATACCCCACATACCATAGATCCATGTGAATATTCTAATTAAACCACAATACATGTACCAAACATAAAACAAAACCATTAAATACATTCATCAATGAAAACAAAATTTCATTTAACACAATAACCATGATTATGCCTTATCCTATTTACACAATCACATTTACATACCTTACCCATTAACTCATTTATAATTTACACCCTTAGCGAATCAAAAATGTTTTTCCTTTATAATCCATAACCCTTTTAACAAATTAACTGTATACGAAACAACCACTTATTCCATGTGAACAACGAATCAATATTTCTATTAGATCATTCCATAACACAAGATTTCATGTCATCACATATATTATGTGCTCAATGTATCATTTAAATTACCTGATCTTCATGAGACACATCCCATGGGTGGCCTTAACAAGGTCAAATCACCTCAACACATCCCAAGAGAATCATATGGGGTTCAATTCATCATTTAGTTAGCCAATTTACAAAATCCTATTGATGTAAAATAAAAATCAAAACATTATGGAACCATATCATGACCATATACACATTAACCAAACATCATGACTATGAGATAAAACATGTAGACCACCTACCTTGATTTTGAATACAACCACAAGATCAATCATACTCCTTGATTTCCATTATGGAACCCTTAAAATCCCCAACATATGATCCACTAGAACATCATAGTTTTAGGTATTTAGAATAAAAATAAAAAAACACAACCCCTAATATGAAAACTAGATGTAAGAGGAAACTTAGTCTCACCCATATCATTGATTATCATGCAACATTCCTCTAAATGGATTATAAATTAGAGAGATCAATCCATGTAGAGTATTGTTTGATTTTGTTCATATATATGGTTTCATGAGGATGAATAGAGAAAAAATTAAGTTAAAAACATAAGGAATAAGTGGGATGAACATTGAAATCAGAATTTTAATAGGTATCATGGTTTAGCATCACGTTTTCCAAATTGTGCGCATTCGCCACCATCGGTCCAAGATGGGTATATTATCAATGGTTAACTCGTGATCCTAAAACAGTTTGAAAAACCATGTTATTATTGTGGAAGATAAATTTTTCCAATCATGCTCTTTTTTTCCATCCCCCTTTCATGATTTCCCTTTAAACTACGCGCCCCTCCCCTAGGCATCTATGGATTGGGATCACATTTTCTAATAACCATGTGACAACTGTGAAACATGCACTAAATAGCCTAATTCTCCCTTTTATGGGCCTTGAACCTCTAGAACACCCTTATGCCACTTCATAGTATTAGAAAACATTTAATTTCCCAATTAAATATATATAAAATATAAATTTAACAAAAATGTACATAATTTAGTCTATGGTCTTACAACACTATAAAAACAAATCACTAACCAATTCCAAATTAACAAATATTATCTCATAAACATCACTTTATCGTTGTTATCTCTACAATGATTAGATTTTACGAGTTATATTCCTTGAATCAGATGTTTTTCATTAACATAAAACCCCCAAAAAATAGTTTTTTTGGTCATCAGTACTATTTAAAATATTCTCTCAAATCCATAATGTTAAAGTACAATAGTATTATCCTTATGAAATTTACAAATGTTATTACTATAATTGATTTGATAATATATTAATATTACATCTTTTATGAATCCATACTCATAGAATTATAATTCATTACACATAAGATATACTAATAACATTAACTATAACATGATCGCTTAACTTTTTCTGTGGTACATTACATTCTTGCTTGGAGAATTCAATTGCATAGCACCTGCATATCCCTATAGATGAGTCACTAAAATTAAAAGGTTTCATTATTACCCTTTCAACCATGGTCATGGTTTCCATTATCAACACACTTATTGTAAACCTTCATTCCCATCAGGAAAATAATAAGATGACTATTGGCACCAATAGTTGGGAAGATGAAGGACAAGAGGGATGTTTATGAGGCTTCCTCATAAAGGCCTTTCGCGGAGCCCCATGGAATTGCGCCCTCTCCGAAGCAAGGAGACAGGAGGCTCTGTGAACCCATTTGACGTTCGCGACCCCACCGCCGAGCAAGGAGGTTGTAGGCTCCACAAACCCCTTTGACGTTCGCGATCCCGCCGAGGAGCAAGATGTCGGGATGCTCCACGAACAAATTTGACATTTGTGAGCCCGCTGCAGAGCAAGGATGCATTATCCTCCGTGAGATGATTTGATGTTCGTGACCCTCCAGGGAGAAAACTCTATCTTCACGCCGTGTGAGCTCTACTTCTCAGTTCTACTTGCTTATAAATACAGGGCTCCCCTCGGGTCCAAAGGACAGATCATCCAACCTTTCACCTTCTCAAATCTCAAATCACGAAGCACTTCTTGCTCTTCGAACCATGATCTCCTCAAGTAAATTTTTCATTGCGAAGTTCCTCCCCTTTTGATTTCATTAAACCTGTAACGCCCCGACCCTAGTTACCCAGAGTCGGTGCATTATTACATAACATTGGCATGATCACAAGAAAGATCAAATCTCGAAAGACCGATTGGTTTAGTAGCCTGGGAAACACCAGATATATTCATAAGTTTTACATTACATCATAAAATGAAAAACTACTACAACAACATATTGTCTCCATAAACCACACTCATATCCCCACATAATATCCCTGTAGGTCATTCATAATTCACTTCTTCACTTCCTGGGAAAAATAAAACCTAGAAAAGGGGTGAACTCAAATGCCCAGTAAGGATAACAATCTAGCGGAAACTTTCATAAATAAGAATAAACATTTAAGGAAATGTATAACTAAAACAAAATCCTTTAAAACTTGAACATTCAACATTGTATGGCATAAATAAAATGAAATAATGCCATTTACTCATTCACATGGATATTCTACTAATCGAATAATCACATGAAAAATCACTAACCACTTTCATAATGTTGGAATGCATAATGCCAGACTATCATAACCACATTGCCAAGGCATCGTGCCAAGACTACAAATAAGATTTTGTCAAGGCCTTGTGCCAAGACACTAGTTTGTCTCATGAGACCTACCGATGCATCGAGGAGCTATAGCGGGTCCACCCGTCACATATTAAGTCCAATGCATTCCCATATGAAAAGGTTTAAACATAACATAAACATTCATATTAAAAATAGCATACGAAATGTCAATAATTTCACCATAAACTATGAATGGTATAAAAATAGCACATCCACAGTCAAACATATCACAAAACCTTCAATACAATATAGAAGTTTTGTATCATAATAAATCAACTTCGAATAAGCGTAAAATCCATCAAAGGATGTTGACATAGATGAAATCAAAACACTTTTTGGAGAAATATCTCTTTCTATTTTTGAAATCATTTAAGAGCCATATAAAATAAAAAATTTTCTTGAAAATATTCTTATAAGCTTGAAAGGAAAACTTTGAAGATTTTATAACGGCAGAAAATAACCGCACTCGCCGTATAAGTTAAAAAACATTCTTACCTTAATTCTGTCGAAAAGGTTTAAAAGGACCTTGTTTTGAAAACGACGGAAAGATTCCTCTTATAAAAAGTAAAACAAGGGTATAAATGACTTTAACCCATATTCTTGTAAATTTTTTTTGAAATACATTTAGAAGAAACATGGATGTGGATGATAACGAGATCCCAGTAGATTATTACGTATAAACAACCTCAGATAATGAAGAGATTGTGAAATATCCCTTACTTTGTACTTTTCATTGGTTGGGGTAGGTTAACCTCCTGTATAATGGTGAAATAATTGTTATTAAATTATACAAGAATCATATACATTAATATGATATCATATATGATCTTTTAATATTGATTTGATAATAATATCTTAGTATTATCATTGTTTCGGGTGTTAACTGACTTGATTTCTTTTATATGTTTTGTTACGTAAGACATGTTTGTAATAGATAGGTTGTATATTATTCATATCCAGAATGATATCAAGTCCTTAAAAATCATTTTTTAAATCATCAAATGATAATTATACTAGAATGGATACGATGGATAATTAATCTCATCGCATTCGTGGAGACGGTAGTCCGTACGTACGCACGAGCGACAATATCATTCTTTTGATATTAAAATAATATATAAATGGATGGTATATCATATATACTGAATCATTAACATCTTATATTTATTATTTACATTAATTACACATCATTATTATACCCATCCAAATAATATTATATTGAATAACAATTACACCACGACGTGGAGACGGTAAGCCGTACGTACGCATGTATGGTGACATGTTATTCAAAGGGTGGATAGAATACTTAATATGGTTGTACCATATTTATAATAACATCACAGTATATATATGATACTGGAGTTATTATTTTAGAATGGTAACAAAAAAGGAAGAAGAAGTGAAAGAACTAATGAACTTGGAAAAGGGGTGGTGAAATCATTACCTCTTCTTCGGGTTCTTCCTTTTGATTTGATCAAAACGGCTCCTTAGGATGGCATTCTGATCAAACTAAGGCCCCTAGGTTTTATTAAGAGAAGTTGGGAGAGTATTTGGGCAGATTTTGGCCGAACCAAAAGGCTTTTAAGGTGTGAATAAATGAGAAGGAGGAGTGCCCTTTTATAAGAGGGGTGAGGGGCACCTTTGGAAAAGCTAGAAATATTAATTTATAATAAATTCATATTCGGTTTCTAATAGTTCCAAAGTTGATTATTTAAATTTTAAGGTGGGTATGGGTCGAAAAAAACTCAACCAATAGAATTTAGACAGGTTTGGGTACTTATATTAACCTTATCTTTATGTATTAACTCTAAGTTAATTAGTTTCACTTTTACAATGTATCTTTGTATTTTTATATAATATGGTTAATAAACTTACTATACACTTCCAAGAGACCCCCAAGTGGTCCATTAATGATGAAACTATCATGATATAAGTCTCTTGGCCGAACCCTATATTTTTAGGAATTTAATATCAATTAATAATATAATATTGGTTTTAAGAACTCTTTTATGTCAATTTTGACACTATTTAATAGTTGATTTTTTTGAAACTCATAACAGATTGATTACTTCGAAAAAAGTAAGTTAAATCAATCCTAATATATCATATTATCCTATAAAATTAGTTTAATTCATTAAAAGTTTCATATTATATTTATTTGGGTATTTATATTATCAATTAATTTAATTTTTCACTATTTTAGTAATTACTGCATCATCATTGTGTCATAAATAAAATAAATTATTTAATGTCTAAAAATTATAAATAAAATATAATTATTTAGGAAATCGTTTTTTCTTTCTAATTAATATTTATAATATAAAATCCAACATATATAACCCTATGTAAAAAGTTTTTTGCTAAAAGATATATGCTTGTGTCATTTTTGTATTCATTTTAACTTAATTAAAATGAAGTGTCCCTATTACCTACAAGTGGCACCATGGGGTCCCGAAATCGACCCAAATTTGCCTATGGTCGAAAATGTATCAACCAATAAGGCTAAGACACGTTTTAGGGTAATTTAGTATTATTATAATATTATTGTTTAACCCTTATTTACCAGATTTACCCTTAACCATTGTAAATAAAATATTTACCACAGTAATTATTCAAAATGTCTAAAAATAAAAGTTACCTATTTACACAATTTGGACATCCAGATTCAAAATATGGAATCCATTTTTCTAAAATGAAAACACATAAGTGGTAGAAATTAATTTAAAATTAATTCCCGCTGTCAAAACAAAAAGCGTGTTTTTAAGAGATAATAACTATCAAAAGATTGACACTTGTTTATGTTTGGTTTAATTGTAAAATTATGTCCAATGACCAACATTATATTAAATGGTAAAAATATATTCTAAATATACTTTTAAACCACTTAAATTCATAATTTATCATTATTAATTATTTTGATTAAAAAAGTTGTTTTTAATTAAAATTTAGTAATTTTCACTATTCATCAAAATATGAAACTTATCCGAAAAGTACCAAAATTTCACCTTAGGCTAAATTAGATATTCTGAATCCAGAAATGAAGTCCATTTTAAAATATAAAATATATATATTTTCGAAAAGTAGCTATTACTATTCATAACGGCAAGTTTGATTGGTTATGGTGTGTTAGAACTCGGTGTTGCGTACAGCACACGCTATCACCTTATTCAAAGAGAAGCGTACCGTAGAAGCTTGGTGTGTAACATTCTCCCCTCCTTCAAATAATTTCGTCCTCGAAATTTCTAGAATACTACCACATGAAAAGACTCGGGTGGTTCTTCATCATAAGTTCCTCGGGTTCCCACGTTGCCTCTTCCATCTTATGGTTTCTCCACAAAACTTTTACCAGACGCGTCGTCCGGTTTCTCAGTACTTGTTCTCTTGTATCAAGATTCCTGAAGGGATCTTCACAATAAGACAGATCGGGTTCCAGTTCTAATTCCTCGTAAGTGAGTACATGCGTTGGGTCAGGCATGTATTTCCTCAACAGAGATACGTGGAACACATCGTGAACTTTGGAGAGACTTGGCGGCATTGCCAATCGGTAAGCTACAACCCCAATTCGTTCTAGAACTTCGAAGGGTCCGATGTACCTAGGACTCAATTTACCTTTCATACCAAAACGTATGACTCCCTTCCATGGAGATACCTTCAGGAAAACATGATCACCGACTTGAAATTCCAAATCCTTTCTTCGATTATCGGCATAGCTCTTCTGCCTACTTTGAGCTACTTTAATGTGATTTTGGATTATTTTCACCTTTTCCACCGTTTCCACCACCAGTTCTGGGCCTACAAGTTTTCTTTCACCAACATCATCCCAACAGGTTGGTGTACGACATCTCTTTCCGTATAACGCTTCATATGGTGCCATCTGAATACTCGAATGGAAGCTATTGTTATAGGAAAATTCTACCAGTGGTAAATATTGATCCCACATACCCTGAAAATCAAGTGAGAAAGATCTCAACATGTCTTCTAAGGTCTGAATAGTCCGTTCTGATTGTCCGTCTGTCTGAGGGTGGTAAGCAGTGCTAAAATGAAGTTCAGTATCCAGGGATTTCTAAAGACTTTTCCAAAATCTTGAATTAAAACGGGGATCACGATCAGAAACAATCGATAGGGGTACTCCATGAAGTCTCACAAATTCATTAATATATAGTCTTGCTAGGCATTCCAGGGGTAGATCTTCTCTTATAGCAAGAAAATGTGATGACTTGGTAAGACGATCAACAATAACCCATATTGCATCATTCCTTCTAGGAGTCTTTGGTAGCCCCATGACAAAGTCCATCGTAATATTGTCCCATTTCCACTCTGGTATGGGAAGAGGTTGCATGACTCCCCCAGGCTGTTGCCTTCCAGCTTTCACTTGTTGACAAACCATACATCTTGACACAAAATTAGCAATCTCCCTCTTCATGTTGTCCCACCAAAAATGTTCCTTCAAATCTCTATACATTTTCGTGCTCCCATGGTGTATAGAGAAATTGGAACCATAAGCATCATCCAGCAATTCCCTTTTTAGATCAGGTAAATCGGGAACACAAAGTCTCTTCCCGAATTTCAAAATTCCATCTTCATACACAAAGTCTCTCAATCTCCCATCATTCACAGCTTTAATCTTCTTTTGAAATTCTTCATCATCGGTTTGATAACTCTTAATTCTTTCTAGTAAAGATGGTTTGGCAACCATTTGAAAAAGCATTGATGTTTCACCTTCCCTGGTTATTCCCATGTCCTTCTTCACTAGATCCATGAAAATTGGATCCCTTTCAATTCTCATCATGTTAAAAACTCCATGGTCTTTTCTACTCAAAGCATCTACCACCTTGTTTGCTTTCCCCAGGTGGTAGTGTATCGTGAAATCATAATCCTTGAGTAATTCAAGCCATCTCCTTTGCCTCATGTTGAGTTCTTTTTGTGAGAAAATATACTTCAAACTCTTGTGATCAGTATAAATCTCACATTTTTTACCATAGAGGTAGTGCCTCCATATCTTCAAAGCAAAGATCACATCTGATAACTCGAGATCATGAGTAGGATAGTTTTGTTCATGAATTTTCAACTGTCGTGATGCATAGGCAATAACTCTATTATTCTGCATAAGTACACAACCAAGTCCTTTATTTGATGCATCACTATAAATAACAAACCCATCATTCCCCGATGGTAGAGTCAATATAAGAGCATTGACTAATATTCTCTTCAGTTCTTCGAAAAATTCTTCACACTCTTTTGTCCAAACAAATTTAACCCCTTTACGTGTGAGCTTCGTTAATGGGTTAGCCAATCGGGCAAAATTCTGGACAAAACGTCGATAATAACCTGCCAAACCAATAATACTACGTACCTCAGTTATACTCGTAGGTGCTGGCCATTCTTGGATTGCCTTGGTTTTAGAAGGATCAACAGAGATTCCATCTTTAGAGACAATACGGCCAAGAAAAGAAATCTCATGAAGCCAGAATTCACACTTGCTAAACTTCCCATATAATTCATGCCTCCTCAGAGTCTTCAAGATAATGCGCAAGTGATTTTTATGATCTTCGTAGGTTTTGGAGTATACCAAGATATCATCAATAAATACCACCACAAATTCATCGAGATACTCCTTGAAAACTCTATTCATCAGATCCATGAATACAGAGGGTGCATTAGTCAATCCAAATGGCATTACGGTAAACTCGTAATGCCCGTACCTGGTTCGAAATGATGTCTTCGGAATGTCTTCCTTCTTCACACACAACTGATGGTATCCAGATCGAAGGTAAATATTTGAAAAGTATTGAGCTCCATATAGTTGGTCATATAAATCATCAATACGAGGTAGGGGATACTTGTTCTTTATCTTTATAGCATTGATCTCCATATAGTCGATACATAAACTCATAGATCCATCTTTCTTTTTAACAAAAAGAACAGGGGCTCCCCATGGAGAAACACTAGGGAGAATAAATCCCTTATTACTCAATTCCTCTAGTTGTTTCTTTAGTTCAACTAATTCTAAAGTGGCCATTCTATAAGGGGTCTTCGATATAGGCCTTGATCCAGGAATCAAATCAATGGAAAACTCAACTTCTCGTTTTGGAGGATGTCCAGGTAAATCTTCCGGAAATTCATCTACAAATTCTTTCACAACAGGTACATCCTCTATTTGAACATTCCTTTCCTCACCGACAGTTATTTCATTCTCTTCCTCCCCAATAATTGAATTAAGTTGAGCAACTGGGGGTGGATCTAAATAAGAATTAGGTGGTGACGATTCTGCTCTAAAGATAAGGTGTTCCTTATCATTATCATCAAGAATCATAACCTCTTTCTTCTTACAATAAATCTTCACATCATAGTCTGAATGCCAATCCATACCGAGGATTATATCAAACTCAATCATAGGTATGATGATGAGATCAGCAGATAACGAACATTTATGTTCTCTAATGGGGACTGATTCACAAAACTTTGTTACAATGATACTTCCCTTAAATGTTTTAATTGACAACTCCCTTATTAAATCAAATTGGAAATATTTAACTTTCTTAACAAACTGGGAAGAAATGAAACAATGCGATGATCCAGAATCAAATAATGCATTTTCTAAACTTGAGGAAACCATTAAATTACGTGCCACCACGTCTTTCGAAGCTTCTACCTCAGCAGTAGTGATAGCATAAGCCTGGCCTTGATCCCTTGGCCTTTTCTGAGGTAAGTTATCCTGACGGTTAGGACATGCATTTGCATAATGCCCCATCTCCCTACAATTGTAGCACTGAACGTTGGTAGCTTCCTTCTTCCCCTTGCAATCACGAGCTTTGTGGCCTTTTTCACCACACTTGTAACAGACTCTCATTCCCTTCAAGCAAGTACCAGGATGTTTCTTCCCGCATTTAACACAAGATGGATATTCAACCTTTCCCTTCTTCCCATTATTTCCATTCCTAGATTGATCAGCAGGTCTCTTCTTCTCTTGCTTTGCTTTAAATTCATAAGACTTAGAGAATTCCTTTTCGGTCTTGATAGCAGATGAGACAATGTCTTCGTACGACGAAAATGATTGTGAGACTAATGTTCGACGGAGAAAAGTTTTTAACCCATCAAAGAAACGATCAATCTTACTTCTTGGGTTATGTATATAATCACCAGCATACCTTGTTAACCTTGTAAAGTTAGCCTCATACTTTGTGACATTCTCATCCTCCTTCTGTCTCAGACTTAGAAATTGTCTTTCCATATCTGCTCGATGGTCGTGAGGAAAGTATTTTTCTAAAAACAGATCTTTGAACTCCTTCCATTCCATATTTGATACTTCATCATCTTCCTTCATGTTTTGAATCAATGACCACCATTGATCAGCATCTCCAGTGAGGTGGTAAACTGCCATGATAACTTTTTCCCTTTCACTTCTCCCCAAAGCCTGAAATATTTTCTCTAGGGAATTTATCCATTGCTCAGCTACTAAGGGATTTGTACTCCCATTGAACGTTGGTGGTTTTTGCCTCATGAATCGATCTAACATTGATCCTCCACGCTGTAGATCAGGGTGCTCCATACGGGTAAGGTTATTATTCATAACCTGAGTAAGTTGTCCCAGTATGGTGATTAGCTGATCGGCACCAGTTGCATCACCAGCTCCATTATAATTATCTTGAGCAGGAGGGCAATCCCTACATGGAGTGCATGCATTGATACGGTTTCCATTTCTTCCACTAGGCGCCATTACTAAACAATGGCATAAACTAGATCAGTTTATGAATCAAAATACATAATCCCATACATATAAAACACTTAACATAAATTGAACTATTTATGGATATAATCCATAATCATAAAAATGTTTTTTTTGAAGAAGTATATACTCATAAACCCGTCATAATGATTTGTAAAGAAAATGAGAGTTATCCTAATCATATCCCCCGGGAGTGTCGTAACCAAGAGTGCAGCAAGGCCCATTGTTGTGCACCAGTTCCCGTTCGAGTCTAGCTCAAAGAGGTGTTTTCGGGTTTTACCCCTAGGTACATCTGTGCCAGAGCCGCCTCTACCTGCTCGTATCCAGACAGGGATGTATTTCTCAGAAAACTCACAAAATCTCTACAATATCAAAATTCTAGGAAGTTCTTCTATACTAATCCTCAAAGTTCATCTTAGGTCTACGTTCTCTAATCAGAGTTTATCTAAATCTAGCTTCCAAGGTTTGTACTAAAATTCCTCTGTTACCAACTGTAACGCCCCGACCCTAGTTACCCAGAGTCGGTGCATTATTGTATAACATTGGCATGATCACAAGAAAGATCAAATCTCGAAAGACCGATTGGTTTAGTAGCCTTGGAAACAACAGATATATTCATAAGTCTTACATTACATCATAAAATGAAAAACTACTACAACAACATATTGTCTCCATAAACCACACTCATATCCCCACATAATATTCCTGCAGGTCATTCATAATTTACTTCTTCACTTCCTGGGAAAAATAAAACATAGAAAAGGGGTGAGCTCAAATGCCCAGTAAGGATAACAATATAGCGGAAACTTTCATAAATAAGAATAAACATTTAAGGCAATGTATAACTAAAACAAAAGCCTTTCAAACTTGAACTTTCAACATTGTATGGCATAAATAAAATGAAATAACGCCATTTAATCATTCACATGGATATTCTACTAATCGATTAATCACATAAAAAATCACTAACCACTTTCATATTGTTGGAATGCATAATGCCAGACTATCATAACCACATAGCCAAGGCCTCGTGCCAAGACTACAAATAAGATTTTTTCAAGGCCTTGTGCCAAGACACTAGTTTGTCTCATGAGACCTACAGATGCATCGAGGATCTATAGCGGGCTCCACCCGTCACATATTAAGTCCAATGCATTCCCATATGAAAAGGTTTAAACATAACATAAACATTCGTATTAAAAATATCATACGAAATGTCAATAATTTCACCATAAACTATGAATGGTATAAAAATAGCACATCCACAGTCAAACATATCACAAAACCTTCAATACAATATAGAAGTTTTGTATCATAATAAATCAACTTCAAATAAGCGTAAAATCCATCAAAGGATGTCGACATAGATGAAATCAAAACACTTTTTGGAGAAATATATCATTCTATTTTTGAAATCATTTAAGAGCCATATAAAATAAAACATTTTCTTGAAAATATTCTTATAAGATTGTAAGGAAAACTTTGAAGATTTTATAACGGCAGAAAATAACCGCACTCGCCGTATAAGTTAAAAAAACATTCTTACCTTAATTCTGTCGAAAAGGTTAAAAAGGACCTTGTTCTGAAAACGACAGAAAGATTCCTCTTATAAAAAGTAAAACAAGGGTATAAATGACTTTAACCCATATTCTTGTAAAAATGTTTTGAAATACATTTTGAAGAAACATGGATGTGGATGATAATGAGATCCCAGAAGATTATTACGTATAAACAACCTCAGATAATGAAGAGATTGTGAAATAACCCTTACCTTGTACTTTTCCTTGGTTGGGGTAGGTTAACCTCCTGTTTAATGGTGAAATAATTGTTATTAAATTATACAAGAATCATATACATTAATATGATATCATATATGATCTTTTAATATTGATTTGATAATAATATCTTAGTATTATCATTGTTTCGGGTGTTAACTTACTTGTTTTCTTTTATATGTTTTGTTACGTAAGACATGTTTTTAAAGGATAGGTTGTATATTATTCATATCCAGAATGATATCAAGTCCTTAAAAATCATTTTTCAAATAGTCAAATGATAATTATACTTGAATGGATACGATGGAGAATGAATCTCATCGCGTTCGTGGAGACGGTAGTCCGTACGTACGCACGAGCGACAATATCATTCTTTTGATATTAAAATAATATATAAATGGATGGTATATCATATATAATGAATCATTAACATGTTATATTTATTATTTACATGAGTTAAACATTATTATTATACCCATCCAAATAATATTATATTGAATAACAATTACACCACGACGTGGAGACGGTAAGCCGTATGTACGCACTTACGGTGACATGTTATTCAAAGGGTGGATAGAATACTGAATATGGTTGTACCATATTTATAATAACATCACAGTATATATATGATACTGGAGTTATTATTTTATAATGGTAACAACAAAGGAAGAATAAGTGAAAGAAGTAATGAACTTGGAAAAAGGGTGGTCCAATCATTTCCTCTTCTTCGGGTTCTTCCTTTTGATTTGATCAAAAGGGAAGCTTATGTTGGCTTTCGGATCCAACTAAGGCCCCTAGGTTGTAGTTAGGGAAGTTGGGAGAGTATTTGGGTAGAGTTTGGACGAACCAAAAGGCTTTTAAGGTGTGATGAAAAGAGAAGGAGGAGTTCCCTTTTATAAGAGGGGTGAGGGGCACCTTTGGAAAGGCTAGAAATATTAATTTATAATAAATTAATATTCGGTTTCTAATGGTTCCAAAGTTTATAATTTAAATTTTAAGGTGGGTATGGGTCTAAAAAAACTCAACCAATAGAATTTAGATAGGTTTGGGTACTTATATTAACCTTATCTTTAAGTATTAACTCTAAGTTAATTAGTTTCACTTTTACAATGTCTCTTTATATTTTTATATAATATGGTTAATAAACATACTATATACTTCCTAGAGACCCCCAAGTGGTCCATTAAGGATGAACCTATCATGATATAAGTCTCTTGGCCGATCCTTAGATTTTTAGGAATTTAATATCAATTAATAATATAATATTGGTTTTAAGAACTCTTTTATGTCAATTTTGACACTATTTAATAGATGATTTTTTTTAAACTCATAACAGATTTATTACTTCGAAAAACGTAAATTAAATCAATCCTAATATATCATATTATCCGAGAAAATTAGTTTAATTCATTAAAAGCTTCATATTATATTTATTTGGTCATTTATAATATCAATTAATTTAATTTTTCACTATTTTATTAATTACTTTATCATCATTGTGTCATAAATAAAATATATTATTTCATGTCTAAAAATTATAAATAAACTATCATTATGTAGTAAATCGTTTTATCTTTCTAATGAATATTTATAATCTAAAATCCAAAATATATAACCCTATGTAAAAATTGTTTTGCTAAAAGATATATGCTTGTGTCATTTTTGTATTCATTTTAACTTAATTAAAATGAAGTGTCCCTATTACCTACAGGTGGCACCATGGGGTCCCAAAATCGACCCAAATATGCCTATGGTCAAACATGTATCAACCAATAAGGCTAAGACACGTTTTAGGGTAATTTAGTATTATTATAATTTTATTTTTTAACCCTTATTTACCAGATTTACCCTTAACCATGGTAAATAAAATATTTACCACTGTAATTATTCAAAATATCTAAAAATAAAAGTTACCTATTTACACAATTTGGACATCCTGATTCCAAATATGTAATCCATTTTTCTAAATTAAAAACCTAGAAGTGGCAGAAATTAATTTAAAATTAATTCCCGCTGTCAAAACAAAAAACGTGTTTTTAAGAGATAATAACTATCAAAAGATTGACACTTGTTTATGTTCGGTTTAATTGTAAAATTATGTCCAATGACAAAAATTATATTAAATGGTAAAAATATATTCTAAATATAGTTTAAAACCACTCAAATTAAAAATTTATCATTATTAATTATTTTGATTAAAAAAGATGTTTTTAATTAAAATTTAGAAATTTTCACTATTAATCAAAATATGAAACTTATCCGAAAAGTACCAAAATTTCACCTTAGGCTAAATTCGATATTCCGAATCCAGAAATGAAGTCCATTTTAAAATATAAAATATATATAATTTCGAAAAGTAGGTATTACTATTCATAACCGCTAGTTTGATTGGTTATGGTGTGTTAGAACTCGGTGTTGCGTACAACACACGCTATCACATTATTCAAAGAGAAGCGTACCGTAGAAGCTTGGGGTGTTACATTCTCCCCTCCTTCAAATAACTTCGTCCTCGAAATTTCTATAATACTACCACATGAGAAGACTCGGGTGGTTCTTCATCATAAGTTCCTTGGGTTCCCACGTTGCCTCTTCCATCTTATGGTTTCTCCAAAAAAACATTTACCAGACGCGTCGTCCGGTTTCTTAGTACTTGTTCTCTTGTATCAAGAATCCTGACAGGCTCTTCTCAATAAGACATATCGGGTTCCAGTTCTAATTCCTCGTAAGTGAGTACATGCGTTGGGTCAGGCATGTATTTTCCCAACAGAGATACGTGGAACACATCGTGAACTTTGGAGAGACTTGGCGGCATTGCCAATCAGTAAGCTACAACCCCAATTCGTTCTAGAACTTCGAAGGGTCCGATGTACCTGGGACTCAATTTACCTTTCTTACCAAAACGTATGACTCCCTTCCATGGAGATACCTTCAGGAAAACATGATCACCGACTTGAAATTCCAAATCCTTCCTTCGATTATCGGCATAGCTCTTCTGCCTACTTTGAGCTGCTTTGATGTGATTTTGGATTAATTTCACCTTTTCCACCATTTCCTCCACCAGTTCTGGGCCTACAAGTTTTCTTTCACCAACGTCATCCCAACAGGTTGGTGTACGACATCTCTTTCCGTATAACGCTTCATATGGTGCCATCTGAATACTCGAATGGAAGCTATTGTTATAGTAAAATTCTACCAGTGGTAAATATTGATCCCACATACCCTGAAAATCAAGTGAGCAAGATCTCACCATGTCTTCTAAGGTCTGAATAGACCGTTCTGATTGTCCGTCTGTCAGAGGGTGGTAAGAAGTGCTCAAATGAAGTTCAGTATCCAGGGATTTCTGAAGACTTTTCCAAAATCTTGAAGTAAAACGGGGATCACGATCAGAAACAATCGATAGGGGTACTCCATGAAGTCTCACAACTTCATTAATATATAGTCTTGCTAGACGTTCCAGGGGTAGATCTTCTCTTATAGCAAGAAAATGTGATGACTTGGTAAGACGATCAACAATAACCCATATTGCATCATTCCTTATAGGAGTCTTTGGTAGCCCCATGACAAAGTCCATCAAAATATTGTCCCATTTCCACTCCGGTATGGGAAGAGGTTGCATGACTCCCCCAGGCTATTGCCTTCCAGCTTTCACTTGTTGACAAACCATACATCTTGACACGAATTCAGCAATCTCCCTCTTCATGTTGTCCCACCAAAAATGTTCCTTAAAATCTCTATACATTTTCGTGCTCCCAGGGTGTATAGAGAAATTGGAACTATAATCATCATCCAGCAATTCCCTTTTTAGATCAGGTAAATCGGGAACACAAAGTCTCTTCCCGAATTTCAAAATTCCATCTTCATACACAAAGTCTCTCAATCTCCCATCATTCACAGCTTTAATCTTCTTTTGAAATTCTTCATCATCGGTCTGAGAACTCTTAATCCTTTCTAGTAAAGATGGTTTGACAACCATTTGAAAAAGCATTGATGTTTCACTTTCCCTGGTTATTCCCGTGTCCATCTTCACTAGATCCATGAAAATTGGATCCCTTTCAATTCTCATCATGTTCAAAACTCCATGGTCTTTTCTACTCAAAGCATTTTCCACCTTGTTTGCTTTCCCCGGGTGGTAGTGTATCGTGCAATCATAATACTTGAGTAATTCAAGCCATCTCCTTTGCCTCATGTTGAGTTCTTTTTGTGAGAAAATATACTTCAAACTCTTGTGATCAGTATAAATCTCACATTTTTCACCATAGAGGTAGTGCCTCCATATCTTCAAAGCAAAGATCACAGCTGCTAACTCGAGATCATGAGTAGGATAGTTTTGTTCATGAATTTTCAACTGTCGTGATGCATAGGCAATAACTCTATCATTCTGCATAAGGACACAACCAAGTCCTTTCTTTGATGCATCACTATAAATAACGAACCCATCATTCCTCGATGGTAGAGTCAATATAGGAGCATTGACTAATCTTCTCTTCAGTTCTTCGAAACATTCTTCACACTCTTTTGTCCAAACAAATTTAACCCCTTTACGTGTGAGCTTCGTTAATGGGTTAGCCAATCGGGAAAAATTATGGACAAAACGTCGATAATAACCTCCCAAACCAATAAAACTACGTACCTCAGTTATACTCGTAGGTGCTGGCCATTCTTGGATTGCCTTGGTTTTATAAGGATCAACAGAGATTCCATCTTTAGAGACAATATGGCCAAGAAAAGAAATCCCCTGAAGCCAGAATTCACACTTTCTAAACTTCCCATATAATTCATGCCTCCTCAGAGTCTTCAAGATAATGCGCAAGTGATTTTCATGATCTTCGTAGGTTTTGGAGTATACCAAGATATCATCAATAAATACCACCACAAATTCATCGAGATACTCCTTGAAAACTCTATTCATCAGATCCATGAATACAGAGGGTGCATTAGTCAATCCAAATGGCATTACGGTAAACTCGTAATGCCCGTACCTGGTTCGAAATGCTGTCTTCGGAATGTCTTCCTTCCTCACACACAACTGATGGTATCCAGATCGAAGGTCAATCTTTGAAAAGTATTGAGTTCCATATAGTTGGTCAAATAAATCATCAATACGAGGTAGGGGATACTTGTTCTTTATCGTTATAGCATTGATCTCCATGTAGTCGATACATAACCTCATAGATCCATCTTTCTTTTTAACAAAAAGAACAGGGGCTCCCCATGGAGAAACACTAGGGAGAATAAATCCCTTATTACTCAATTCCTCTAGTTGTTTCTTTAGTTCAACTAATTCTACAGTGGTCATTCTATAAGGGGTCTTCGATAAAGGCCTTGATCCAGGAATCAAATCAATGGAAAACTCAACTTCTCGTTCTGGAGGATGTCTAGGTAAATCATTCGGAAATTCATCTACAAATTCTTTCACAACATGTACATCCTCTATTTGAACATTCCTTTCCTCACCGACAGTTATTTCATTCTCTTCCTCCCCAATAATTTAATTAAGTTGAGCTACTGGGGGTGGATCTAAATAAGAATTAGGTGGTGACGATTCTGCTCTAAAGATAAGGTGTTCCTTATCATTATCATCAAGAATAATAACCTCTTTCTTCTTACAATAAATCTTCACATCATAGTCCGAAATCCAATCCATACCGAGGATTATATCAAACTCAATCATAGGTATGATGATGAGATCAGTAGATAACGAACATTTATGTGCTCTAATGGGGACTGATTCACAAAACTTTGTTGCAATGATACTTCACTTAGGTGTTTTAATTGACATCTCCCTTATTAAATCAAATTGGAAATATCTAATTTTCTTAGAAAACTGGGAAGATATGAAACAATGTGATGATCCAGAATCAAATAATGCATTTTCTAAATACGAGGAAACCATTAAATTACCTGCCACCACGTCTTTCGGAGCTTCTACCTCAGTAGTAGTGATAGCATAAGCCTGGCCTTGATCCCTTGGCCTTTTCTGAGGTAAGTTCTCCTGACGCTTAGGACATGCATTTGCATAATGCCCCATCTCCCTACAATTGTAGCACTAAACGTTGGTATCTTCCTTCTTCCCCTTGCAATCACGAGCTTAGTGGACTTTTTCACCACACTTGTAACAGACTCCCATTCCCTTCAAGAAAGTACCAGGATGTTTCTTCCTGCATTTAACACAAGATGGATATTCAACCTTTCCCTTATTCCCCTTATTTCCATTCCCAGATTGATCAGCAGGTCTCTTCTTCTCTTGCTTTGCTTTAAAGTCATAATACTTAGAGAATTCCTTTTCCGTCTTGATAGAAGATGAGACAATGTCTTCGTACGACGAAAATGATTGTGAGACTAATGTTCGACGGAGAAATGTTTTTAACCCATAAAAGAAACGATCAATCTTACTTCTTGGGTTATGTATATAATCACCAGCATACCTTGCTAACCTTGTAAAGTTAGCCTCATACTTTGTGATATTCTCATCCTCCTTCTGTCTCAGACTTAGAAATTGCCTTTCCATATCTGCTCGATGGTCGCGAGGAAAGTATTTTTCAAAAAACAGATCTTTGAACTCCCTCCATTCCATATTTGATACTTCATCATCTTCCTTCATGTTTTGAATCAATGACCACCATTGATCAGCATCTCCAGTGAGGCGGTAAACTGCCATGATAACTTTTTCCCTTTCACTTCTCCGCAAAGCCTGAAATTTTTTCTCTAGGGAATTGATCCATTGCTCAGCTACTAAGGGATTTATACTCCCATTGAACGTTGGTGGTGTTTTCCTCATGAATCGATCTAACATTGATCCTCCACGCTGTAGATCAGGGTGCTCCATACGGGTAAGGTTATTATTCATAACCTGAGTAAGTTGTCCTAGTATGGTGATTAGCTAATCGGCACCAGTTGCATCACCAGCTCCATTATAATTATCTTGAGCAGCAGGGCAATCCCTACATGGAGTGCGTGCATTGATACAGTTTCCATTTCTTCCACTAGGCGCCATTACTAAACAATGGCATAAACTAGATCAGTTTATGAATCAAAATACATAATCCCATACATATAAAACACTTAACATAAATTGAACTATTTATGGATATAATCCATAATCATAAAAATGTTTTCTTTGAGAAAGTATATACTCATAATCCCGTCATAATGATTTGTATAGAAAATGAGAGTTATCCTAAACATATCCCTCAGGAGTGTCGTAACCAAGAGTGCAGCAAGGCCCATTGTTGTGCACCAGTTCCCGTTCGAGTCTAGCTCAAAGCGGTGTTTTCGGGTTTTACCCCTAGGTACATTTGTGCCAGAGCCGCCTCTACCTGCTCGTATCCAGACAGGGATGTATTTCTCGGAAAACTCACAAAATCTCTACAATATCAAAATTCTAGGAAGTTCTTCTATACTAATCCTCAAAGTTCATCTTAGGTCTACGTTCTCTAATCAGAGTTTATCTAAATCTAGCTTCCAAGGTTTGTACTAAACTTCCTCTGATACCAACTGTAACGCCCCGACCCTAGTTACCCAGAGTCGGTGCATTATTACATAACATTGGCATGATCACAAGAAAGATCAAATCTCGAAAGACCGATTGGTTTAGTAGCCTTGGAAACACCAGATATATTCATAAGTCTTACATTACATCATAAAATGAAAAACTAGTACAACAACATATTGTCTCCATAAACCACACTCATATCCCCACATAATATTCCTGTAGGTCATTCATAATTTACTTCTTCACTTCCTGGGAAGAATAAAACATAGAAAATGGGTGATCTCAAATGCCCAGTAAGGATAACAATATAGCAGAAACTTTCATAAATAAGAATAAACATTTAAGGCAATGTATAACTAAAACAAAAGCCTTTCAAACGTGAACTTTCAACATTGTATGGCATAAATAAAATGAAATAATGCCATTTACTCATTCACATGGATATTCTACTAATCGAATAATCACATGCAAAATCACTAACCACTTTCATAATGTTGGAATGCATAAAGCCAGACTATCATAACCACATATCCAAGGCCTCGTGCCAAGACTACAAATAAGATTTTTTCAAGGCCTTGTGCCAAGACACTAGTTTGTCTCATGAGACCTACCGATGCATCGATGATCTATAGCGGGCTCCACCCGTCACATATTAAGTCCAATGCATTCCCATATGAAAAGGTTTAAACATAACATAAACATTCGTATTAAAAATATCATACGAAATGTCAATAATTTCACCATAAACTATGAATGGTATAAAAATAGCACATCCACAGTCAAACATATCACAAAACCTTCAATACAATATAGATGTTTTGTATCATAATAAATCAATTTCAAATAAGCGTAAAATCCATCAAAGGATGTCGACATAGATGAAATCAAAACACTTTTTGGAGAAATATCTCTTTCTATTTTTGAAATCATTTAAGAGCCATATAAAATAAAACATTTTCTTTAAAATAATCTTATAAGATTTTAAGGAAAACTTTGAAGATTTTATAACGGCAGAAAATAACCGCACTCGCCGTATAAGTTAAAAAAACATTATTACCTTAATTCTGTCGAAAAGGTTAAAAAGGACCTTGTTTTGAAAACGACAAAATGATTCCACTTATAAAAAGTAAAACAAGGGTATAAATGACTTTAACCCATATTATTGTAAAAATGTTTTGAAATACATTTTGAAGAAACATGGATGTGGATGATAACGAGATCCCAGAAGATTATTACGTATAAACAACCTCAGATAATGAAGAGATTGTGAAATAACCCTTACCTTGTACTTTTCCTTGGTTGGGGTAGGTTAACCTCCTGTTTAATGGTGAAATAATTGTTATTAAATTATACAAGAATCATATACATAAATATGATATCATATATGATCTTTTAATATTGATTTGATAATAATATCTTAGTATTATCATTGTTTCGGGTGTTAACTTACTTGTTTTCTTTTATATGTTTTGTTACATAACACATGTTTTTAAAGGATAGGTTGTATATTATTCATATCCATAATGATATCAAGTCCTTAAAAATCATTTTTTAAATCATCAAATGATAATTATACTTGAATGGATACGATGGAGAATGAATCTCATCGCGTTCGTGGAGACGGTAGTCCGTACGTACGCACGAGCGACAATATCATTTTTTGATATTAAAATAATATATAAATGGATGGTATATCATATATAATGAATCATTAACATGTTTTATTTATTATTTACATGAGTTACACATCATTATTATACCCATCCAAATAATATTATATTGAATAACAATTACACCACGACGTGGAGACGGTAAGCCGTACGTACGCACGTACGGTGACATGTTATTCAAAGGGTGGATAGAATACTGAATATGGTTGTACCATATTTATAATAACATCAAAGTATATATATGATACTGGAGTTATTATTTTATAATGGTAACAACAAAGGAAGAAGAAGTGAAAGAAGTAATGAACTTGGAAAAAGGGTGGTCAAATCATTACCTCTTCTTCGGGTTCTTCCTTTTGATTTGATCAAAAGGGCACCTTAGGTTGGCTTTCGGATCAAAATAAGGCCCCTAGGTTGTATTGAGGGAAGTTGGGAGAGTATTTGGGCAGAGTTTGGACGAACCAAAAGGCTTTTAAGGTGTGAAGAAATGAGAAGAAGGAGTGCCCTTTTATAAGAGGGGTGAGGGGCACCTTTGGAAAAGCTAGAAATATTAAATTATAATAAATTAATATTCGGTTTCTAATGGTTCCAAAGTTGATAATTTAAATTTTAAGGTGGGTATGGGTCTAAAACAACTCAACCAATAGAATTTAGACAGGTTTGGGTACTTATATTAACCTTATCTTTAAGTATTAACTCTAAGTTAATTAGTTTCACTTTTACAATGTCTCTTTGTATTTTTATATAATATGGTTAATAAACTTGCTATATACTTCCAAGAGACCCCCAATTGGTCCATTAAGGATGAACCTATCATTATATAAGTCTCTTGGCCGAACCTTAGATTTTTAGGAATTTAATATCAATTAATAATATAATATTGGTTTTAAGAACTCTTTTATGTCAATTTTGACACTATTTAATAGTTGATTTTTTTAAACTCATAACAGATTGATTACTTCGATCAAAGTAAATTAAATCAATCCTAATATATCATATTATCCTAGAAAATTAGTTTAATTCATTAAAAGTTTCATATTATATTTATTTGGTCATTTATAATATCAATTAATTTAATTTTTCACTATTTTATTAATTACTGAATCATCATTGTTTCATAAATAAAATAAATTATTTCATGTCTAAAAATTATAAATAAACTATAATTATGTAGGAAATCGTTTTATCTTTCTAATGAATATTTATAATCTAAAATCCAACATATATACCCCTATGTAAAAATTGTTTTTCTAAAAGATATATGCTTGTGTCATTTTTGTATTCATTTTAACTTAATTAAAATGAAGTGTCCCTATTACCTACAAGTGGCACCATGGGGTCCCAAAATCGACCCAAAGATGCCTATGGTCTAACATGTATCAACCAATAAGGCTAAGACACGTTTTAGGGTAATTTAGTATTATTATAATAATATTTTTTAACCCTTATTTACCAGATTTACCCTTAACCATGGTAAATAAAATATTTACCACTGTAATTATTCAAAATATCTAAAAATAAAAGTTACCTATTTAAAAAATTTGTACATCCTGATTCCAAATATGTAATCCATTTTTCTATATTCAAAACACAGAAGTGGAAGAAATTAATTTAAAATTAATTCCCGCTGTCAAAACAAAAAGCGTGTTTTTAAGAGATAATAACTATCAAAAGATTGACACTTGTTTATGTTCGGTTTAATTGTAAAATTATGTCCAATGACCAAAATTATATTAAATGGTATAAATATATTCTAAATATACTTTAAAACCACTCAAATTAATAATTTATCATTATTAATTATTTTGATTAAAAAAGTTGTTTTTAATTAAAATTTAGTAATTTTCACTATTCATCAAAATATGAAACTTATCCGAAAAGTACCAAAATTTCACCTTAGGCTAAATTCGATATTCCGAATCCAGAAATGAAGTCCATTTTAATATATAAAATATATATAATTTTGAAAAGTAGGTATTACTATTCATAACAGCTAGTTTGATTGGTTATGGTTTGTTAGAACTCAGTGTTGCGTACAACACACGCTATCACATTATTCAAAGAGAAGCATACCGTAGAAGCTTGGGTTTTTACACAACCCCTATTCTAAGAGTTATTACTTTAGCATAGCCCATGGGCCATCACGAAGGAAGGGGATCCCCATTGGGACTCTGGTCATCACGAAACATTTATTCTTTTTGAAACACCTTCCATACACACACGAACCAGATGCTATGGTAGGGTCATTGTGCTTCGTGAAGCACATTGCTTCACAACACCTTGTTTCGTGAGGCACCCTTGATCCGTGAGGCATTACTTCAAAAATCCATTTCCACTTCACGTAGCTCCTCCCATATGCACCTATACCCTATTTCTAGCCAAGGCGACTTCACTTAATGAAGCACATCCCTTTATAAGGCCCCTCCACTTCATGGAGCATCAGAGCATGACAAGGCTTATACCTTTGAACCCATTTGCTCCGTAACTCCAATTCCTATGTATCCCTTTATGTTTTCACAAAGAAACATCATAGTCTCTTGGACGATACTGCCCATTGCATTGCTTTGCCTCATGATTCTTCACATAGACATGCTAACTGCTATTGCTTCTTTTCATAGCCATGCTAACGTGGACCCCCGATGGATCGCTCCATAACACCACCTCACAACGGCGTTAATTATGCCTTCCCTTGCCCAAGGGGTGGGAGGTATCAGTCATGTAATTCCTAGGGGTGTGGAGTGAACTCACCTCATCCGAGCTGCAGGACGTTAAACTACAAAGCGCTATCGTCCTCAACAGATGACGTTAAACTGTGACTTCGCCCCGTGCCTTGCACGCAGGGTGCCCCACCTTGGATTTTCTCTAAGCCCAATGTTCTCCCTGGGATTGAGATCATTCATCATATTAAATTAAATCCTATTCATCAAAGTGACCTCTATCCGTGTGGAAAGGGAAACCACCCTAGTGTAAGCCCCCAGATTTCCTTGCTGGAGGCAGTACCCATACTCCTCCTCTCTTCCTGGGTGCCAAATCCCTCTCACGTTGGGATTTTTCACCACCCAGGCCTCTATCCTAGAGTAAGTCCCAATATCCTCCTCCCTATGCTTCTAACAATGCGTAAGCCCCTATTTTTTCGTTGGCATGCAAACCACCCGTAAACCCCAGTCTCCTTTTTGGGCCACTACCTGTGCATGATCCCCACTCTACTTCCCACGGACGCACCTTCTGCGACGTGATCATTAGGTCTTTATTGTCTCATGGTTCTCAAAACCAGAAAGACTCACCTAGGCTTAGAGCAAGCATCGACCATGACATCCTCTCCGAGGTGCCTAGAGTGCATTCCCCAAACTCACCATGAACTATTAGGTTGTTGTTCCTTGCCAAGGAAAGGTATGTAGGAAGCCTCCCTGAGGTTCAAACCCACCATCCATTGTTCCTTACCATCCTCACATCGGATCACTAAAAACCCCTTCTAAACTATGTGGTCTTTGATCCTTGTCAGGGAAAGGTACATAGGAAGCCTCCCTGAGGTTCATGCCCAACACCTGGTAGCTCTGACCCCCTTCACGTCTGTTCTCCCAAGCCTACCATAACTATGTGTACTTTGATCCATGCCAAGGTAGGTTACATGGCAAACCTCCCTAAGGTTTAATCCCACTATCCATTGGTTCAAACCCCCTTCATGTCAGTTCACACTATAGCTGAACTACATGGACTTTGATCCTAGCAATGTTAAGAAATGTATGAATCCTCCCTGAGGATCAAGCCCGACACCAATTGGTCCTATCCACTCCATGTCTGTTCGCTCGCTCCGTTTGAACAATGTGTAACTTGATCCCTACAAATGCATGGCATGTAGGAAGCCTCCACGAGGTTCAATCCCACCATCTATCTAGGTACAAGGTCCCCCTTCAGGTCGATTTACCCCGGTCCTATATGATGTTAAACTATGGACCTATTTTAGAAGTAAACCATTGTTCCCCAAGTCAGTGGTAAGACATTTCACTCACTTGAACTACGTGATATTTGATCCATTCCATGTCAAGGAACATAGGACACCTCCTTGAGGTTAAAACCCAACAACCATTGGACCCCAAGTCCTCCTCCGCATCGGTTCACTGACCCCCATACCACTAGAACTATGTGGGTTTGATCCTTGTCTTATATATAAGGTATGTAGTATCCTCTATATGGTTAGACCCCATACAACGTTAAGATATTGTGACTCCATCCAGTGGTTAGCTGTTGCGATCCACCATCTAGTGGTAAGACATTGAAATCCCCAATTAGAGGTAATCCATCATTTGATGAACTACAAGGAATTTGATTCCCTACTACGAGGATATTTATAAGGTCTCCTTGAGACTCTATCCCAACATCACTGTCGTCCTCGAGATGACTCGACCTCATTCTCCACCTACCTCATTAAACCCTCCATCATCTATCTTGATTCCTACCTGGGCCGCCACATCCTGGTGGGATCATGCCACCTCATTCCCCATTCCCCTTAAGAACAACCGAGAAGCTAACCACACATTGGCCCCAACATTAGTGTTCCTTCTAGGGGTTGCACCCATCTGATATACTCTAATCATTGTTCTGATCAGTCCAATCCATCTCTGCTAGACATTAAACTCATGGAATACCCTTTGTTAAACATGGGAAGCTGAGGAAACCATCAGATACATGCCAATGGAATATGATTCCCTGCATATGATGTGGGATGCCTCAGGCTTCTACGCCCTTGAGAATCCCTATAATAAGGGGAAGAAACCCAGACACTCTAGTGTTCCAGCGTCCAGACACGTCAGTGATGTCCAACGTGACTACTTCTTTGACCGAAGGTTGCGTCCTTAATTGGACACCTTGGAATGTCCCGATAGAAGCAGTGTAATTAACTGGTGTCCATGATGATATGGCACTGGGAATAGTTTCATGAACAATGTCTAAAATCTATAAGGGAGACCCAGACTAGGTGACGAGTTTTGAGGAGGAATACCCAGAAGGAAGAATCGGCATACCATCATCCCATTTAGATCAAGGAGCCAACGTCCCTGAATAGGTGACGGATGCTGCCCACCATTGGAAATGGGAATGCGGGGTAAAAACAATGTTGCCTCCCTCCAACAAGATGGACGCACACGCCCTGAATAATGCATCAGAAACAACGACTCATTCTATAATTATCACATAGGGGAAATCATTCAATCCATTATTCCCATTATCCATATTTTCATGTACTATCCTATATTTCATTTTTCTCTTAAAATTAATATTACTTTGAGAATTAATTAATTTTCCTGATTTCACAAGATAAAATATCTTCATTGGATGATAATTTTTTAGAGACTATTTCCCATTGAATGATTAGACTAAGACTATCATGTAAGCAATCATTCATACTCAATTAATTATGTGTATTGATATATTTCTCAATCCATCCACTAGGATGGATTTTTAAACAATTTATTATAATAGATTATATCACAATAATATGTATCATAATTTCTAATACAAAAACATGAAAAAAAAATTACCATAAATTGAAAAACTAATGCATGATTAATATAATAATCATATATATGGTTTCATTACAATTTTTTTAAATAATAATAATATTTCCAAATCCTCATAATGATTTGTAAGAAAAAAATCAATTAAAAAACAATATTTTTTTTGTTTTTCAAATAAGGGGCATAGTAAGGCCCCTTTTCATGTACCATGTAACACTTGAGTAAAGACTGACAATCCATTTTTTGGAATTATTACCCCTAGATACATGTTCACCAGAACCATTTCATTTTATAATATCCATAATGTTATATATTTCTAGGTGAACCACATAATCACTATCTTATCAAAACTCTTTGATTTTATCTTATAATTATATATTTTCATAAAAAATCATAGTGTTATATTCCTTATTATATGTTTTCCTAAATATAGTTCCAACGGTATCTATTAAAATTTCTATGATACCAACTATAAATACCCATACCCTTGTAACCCGGAGCCTGATGATAATTTTTTACAAAGACACATGATACCTGGAATCACATTCTGAAGGACAAAATAGTTTATCATCCATGTTAAACTACATGCATACCTGAACATCACATATAATAAAAAACATTCAATATAGAATGTTTTTCATTGATAATTCCACAATTCCCCTTATAATATCATTATATAACAATCATAAAAACTATATTGTGTCACATGGTAAATAGAACATAAGAATAGGATGAAATACAATTCTCAATAAGGGTAAGAATACAACTAAACATTTCATTAAAAAATATGAATAATAAATTTGTTATGGTAAGTAACTAAAACACTTTATATGTAAACAATAAAATGAGCATAATTTGGAAATAATGATAGATGATCAAATAAACCCATTTAAATAAATTCATTTACATGAAACATATCATGGGAAATTAAAATTAATATGATAATAAAATGGAATACAAAAACTGATCATTGAAAGATGGAAATATTAATTTTAGGCATCTCCGACATACATTGAAGACCTTTTAGAAGATGTTTTAAATCCATGGGTAGAAACCCATCTCATTTGGCCAACTAATTTGTCTCATTAGTACTATCGATGCATCAAGTGGATATCTAGACTAGGATCCACCCATCACTAACAAATTCTATCTCATTACTCATATGAATGTTTTCAAACATAATAAAAAATTATTAATTAATGAAAAAAATATGAAATTTTAATAATTAATCCCATTCAAATAATCATAATTATAATCCATCCTGAATAATATGGGGAATATTAATAAAATATTACATCATTATTCAAATTATTCATAAGAAATCCAAATAAATAAAAAGTAAAATTTCAACAAAATTCAATCCCAATGGCTCATATGTAAAATAAAGGGTTTAAGTCTTCAATTAATAAAAATACCATTAAAATTGTATTAAAAATATTCTAATTAAAATAAACATTTTCACTTTGAAAATAAATTCTTTTAATTTTTTAATAAAATACATTGATATTAAAATAACATTTTCAAAAATTTATTATAATATATAAAAAGTTGTATAGTCATTACATTGGAATTTTCCTTCAGGTCGTATATGTTAAAACAACGATTCCTTAAATTTTTTTAGTAAAATAAAAATGGTAAATGTTTGGAAAATGATCTGAATAGTCACTTAAAAATATTTTTTTAAAAGATAAATATGTCTATAAATTTCATTATTAATCCATTTAGAGATTGCTAGGAAAACATTTCTAGAATGATTTAGGTGAAATTGTTATGGATGAAAAATTATTTTTATCCAATGTGAGAAATGAATTTGGTTTTTTATATGTAATTTATAAAGAATTGTACATACCAAAAGTATGAAAATGGAAATATTTGATGACAGGTACTTGAAAAACTTGTGTTGGAAATCATTTTTTTAAAATTTTAAAAACGACTTTTTAGGGTAATTGGTAACCGTACAACCAAACACCAAAATACATCAACTGCGGGTCTAGAAAAACCCCAAACTTTCCGGAAACAATTCAAAATTCAAAATTTCCGAATCAAACTTCAAGAGAACCATGTGTCCTCCTCAAGCCGCACCACCACCACGCATTGCGTGTCATCGCGTAACCCCAACATCGCCTCCGATCAGGTCATCGACGAGACAAGCCATCCCCGCCACCGTCTTCTCTGACCTTATGAATCGTCCACACCTCAAACAGAATCACCTCATAAATCCACACCATCAGTGCCTCCGTTGATGTTACCGGAGACATGCCCAGGATCAAAAAGGATGAAAATCCAGAATTCACCACCATCACAAACATAACATCACAGAAGACAGAGCAAACATGCCTTCGAGAACCCAAAATAACTAAAGCAACAGCAACGACATTCCTTCGAGAACCAAAATCATCCAAAACAACGACAACAACATGTCTACGCAAATCAAAAATAACTAAAACAGCTGCAATACCTTGCCCCCACAGACCCAAAACAACGCCAGTAGATTTCACCTCATCAAAACAGGAGATGAGAGGTTGATAAAATACCAGATCTAGGTTAACCGCGAGCAGATCCAAGATCGTCTTCCAAATCCCACCTTCAAAGAAGTTTGCAGAACCTCCGATGAAGCAGATCTTGAAATGGTTAGTATACACACTAAATAAACTAAATAGTGGTAAATGTGGTATATTTCTCATGGATGTGAATGTAATACTGGAAACCAATACCTCAGTTTGAAATTCCCTCATATGTATTTGACCTAAAATATAATAAACATTGGTTTTTATAAATATATTAAATAAACAAAATAATATATATAAGACCATATATATTTAATTTTACTCTTTTCACTCACATTTTTGAAAAATTAATTGTTAAAATAAATATTTTAGGAGATAATTTATTTGTATTTCATGTATGTTTTAGTTTAGAAATTTTTTTCATTTTAGATTGATCATGGATAAATAATATCTAGAATGATAAAAATGATATAAATAACATATATATTAATTATATATAATTATATATAATTAAAATACAATATAATTATTGGATATAAAAAATGGATGTCACTATTCATAGAGATGGTAGGGTGTACGTACGCATGATCATTGTTTCTATATTTATTTAATGATGGAAAAAATAAAAATAAATATAAATCTATATTTCAAGGGTAGCTGATATTTAAAATATTAAATTTTTATTAATTAAATTCACTCAAATTATAATCAATGAAAAAAGAAAATTTAAAACATTTTGCATCGCTACATAGAGGTGGTAGTCCAGATGTATGCATGAGCAAAGTTGTTGTTTTCTATCTTATTTAAAGGTAATAAGTTATATGTTATATTATATGTCAAAAAGTATGGTTGGATAACAAATATATCACGTATTCAGTAATATTATACATACTACCATTTTATTAATGTGTAAGAGAATAAAAAATTACATCCCTTCATGGGGAGGTAGTCAGTCACATAGATGAGCAATGATGTCGTATCACCAATAGAATAGACTGTAAGAAGGTATATATGGTATCATAATTTTAGAAATACAATAATTTAATAAATATAATGTTAATATGTTAAGATCATAATTATATCAATACATTAAAAGTAGTTATGGAAAAAATATAGTGGTTTTATAGGTGGTACTTCATTGTACATAGGATCTATGGTTATGTTTTTCATTTCATTAAGGTGGAGATGGATCTCAGTTATAACAACCCTTCTCTTTATTACACACTTAAACATTAATAATTACATAAATATTCACTTGATACAATATAGAATATAGAGTGGTCTACTGTCTTTGGGGATTAGATACATTACAAAACAACTTAAAACATGAAATACACATCTTTATTGAAAACTTCATTTACATGACCATACACATTCCTTCGTACTTAACATTTCTTGGGATAACATGAGGACATGCATAAGAAAAGGGTGAGCTATAAAGCCCAATAAGGGATTAAAAAATCCATAAAATGAATAATATATTACATGTTATTCAATAGTCATATCAATAGAGTGCAAGAGAAACGTGAACATAAAAGGCGTAGTATATCATGATTATCATATCATCGAATTGTGGAAACAACATTTATCATGACATTAGCATGAGCTGAGGCCCATTGTACATGGAAATGAGTAAACCCTCATTTAACATGAATTATCATTAGTATATCCCCATTTCACTTTATGTATCATGATACTAATCTTTACCCAATGCATTGGAGGGCTATCATGTCACACCCTTCTTAATCATCCCATTTCATGCATAAGTGTGCCGTAGGGATCATATGACATAGATTCATTAAAAATAATCATTTATTCCATGATAATGGAATGTTAAATTCATAATTAAAACTCTATAATCAATTATTAAATGTACATAGTGAGGAATAAACTTGATAGAGAAATGGGAATGCTATTCACTACACAAAGACATTGTCTTGGAAAATCCCAGTGCAATTTCGGTTGCATAACGGTGTGACATTAGAATTCATAAAATTGTTTTATGAGAGAAAAAAGGGGCCTTTCATCATATGTACATGAAATGGATAGTAATTGGGTCATATATATTAATTTCCCTACATAAGTAATAGAATTTATATTTATAATAAAAAAGAATTTCTTGAATGTTAATAGAGAGGAAGATATTCCATGTAGAATTTTAACATGGTAACAGGTGTACATGGGAAGAATTAATGAGAGATAAAGGGGTATATCATAATTAAAAAATAAATAGGGAAGTATGGGGGAGGTTCTAAAGCATACTCCAACATTTTTAATTGAAAACAAATTGGTATAATAACATAATGAAATTTGGACAAAATGAGAATGGAAGAAATCCCTTACATGGATGTTTGATCCCAAAGCTTTGACAGGGGCTTTTGAGATGATTCATGGGAGCTTGATGTGCCTTGGGAGGATTGTAGAGAGAGTAGGGCAGAGTTTGGTCGAGCTCTAAAGGCATTTAGTGAAGAGTATGTGGGATCTTGTGTGGGTTTATATTGAAAAGAAGGAGGGAATTCTTTATTATTTAGGTTTGGGACGCTACACATTAAACTAATAAAAACCACAATCCATCTCGTGGTTTTTGCCATGGTTTTTTCCAAATGGGAGAGGAAAACATTAGTTTATATTTCTAATGTCTGAAATTATTAAAATATTAGGATTTCTTATGGGTTGGGGAGTCACACTCTCAATGAAATCATTTTAAAAACATAAAATGTTTTATATGCTTGGATGGTCCACTAAGGCTTTTTAAAATAAATTAAATAAATATAAAATTACATTATTTTAATGGTAGAACATATATTATCCTAAAATCCCATTTATAGTTTATTATTACAACACAATTGGGTCATTTTGATGTCATAAACATATTATATATTTAAACGGTATTTAATTTTTACCCAAAAATTCGACTGCCTTAGAAAATGAGGAAAAAATCACCATTGGATAATTTTCGAATTATTGATTCCAAAAATAATATTCTTTTTAGGCAAATAATTTTCTAAATTTATGAATTTTTGCTTTTAAAATAAAAACAGACATTTATAAAAAATTCATCGATTTTATCAAAAATAGTTTTCAAACATTAATAAAATTTACAATTGTTTTCATAAAAATTAGAATATTACATATATTTAATAAAAAGTAATTTAGTTATAATAATTTATTAACATATTATTTAATTCAAAAATCAATTAATTCCTAAAAATAGATTTCTAAATTGAATATAAACTAAAAATACTATTTGTGCTTTAAAAATATTTACAATGTAACAATAATAAAATTAATGTATATTCTCTATAAAACAAATTCACATAATTATAGTGCTAGTGTATTGTTATATAACCCTTCATCATGCCTACATAATACCTAAGGGTAATGTGTGTGATGGTGACAGACTCTGGGGGTGACTCGAATAACATCGCATGAGTTGTAATATCTATTAACTTCCACTTCTCTTGTAAGAGATTCGGTGTATGCTTAACGTGTTTATGTTTAGCTTGGTCTTAGTCAAGATAGAATCCAAGTGATGCTACCTCCATTCCATGCTCTGAAAAATGGGCTTCATATGGAGAAATTCTTTTGGATGTCATCATCTCTTCCTTTGCCTATGTGAATTGAATTCGTTAAATCCCTATATTTTTAATAATCAATAGATCAATGTTCAACAACAATATTATAAATGGAAAAAATTCTTAATGGTATTTTGAAATAAAAAAATATAAAACAGAGGAGGTGAATATGTTTTATGTAACCATTTTACATAATAATACATTTAATTAAATTAAGAGGAATTTTCATTAATTAAAGTTTGGGTTGTTATAATCTCCCCCCTTAAGAAATTCCACCCTTAAAATTTCATTTTCCAACACTAAAATAGATAAGGGTAACTCTGCTTTAATACTTCATTTGATTCTCACAATGCTTCTTCAAAATTAAAATTTCTCTACAAAACTTTGAGGAGGGGCATGGTATTAGTTTTTATAACGTTTTCCCTATGATCTAATATCTTCACCAGCTTCTCTTCATAAGAGAGGTCATTCTCCAATGATACCACCTATGGATTGAGTGCATCTGATGGGTTGGGTATGTACTTTCTCAACAGTGATACATGTAAAACATCATATACGTGAGACATGTTTAGTGGGAGTGCTAGTTGATAGGCCACTACTCCAATGTGGCCAAGGATCTCAAAAGGGCCAACGTACCTTGGACTAAGCTTTCCCATCTTCCCAAATCTCATAACTCTCTTCCACTATGATATGTGAAGGAATTCCATATCTTCAACATCAAACTCTAGGTCTCGTCTATGATTATCAGCATAGCCCTTTTGTCAAATTGGAGCAGTTGTAATGTGTTTTTGGATAGTATTAGACTTTTCTGTAATTTCTTCAACCATTTCTGGACCTAAAAGTTTTCAGTCCCCAAATTCATCCCAACATGCCAAGGTTCTAATCCTATTACCATAATGGGATTCATATGGATCCATTTTGATTCTTGATTAGAACTGTTGTTGTGAGAGAACTCAACTAGAGGAAGATGTTGATCACATCCTCCGTTGAAGCCCCTTGAGCATGCTCTAAACATGAACTCATGTGTTTGGATAGTCTTCTCAGATTGGAAAAAAATTTGAGGATGATAAGACGTACAGAAGTTCAGATCATTATCCAGAGCATGTTGAAGAATCCTCCAAAACATAGAGGTGAATCTTTCATATCTATCGGATACAATCGATCGTGGTACACCATGCAACCTTACCACATCTTGTATGTATATATGTGCTATTTGATCCAATAAAAAATCCTCCTAAATTTCAATGAAGTGTGTATTATTTTTAAGAAAATACTCAACAACCCTGATAACATTGTTTCCATTGGAATTATTTGGATGTCCAGTGAAAAAGTCCATGGTGATGTTCTCCCATTTCCATGATTGTATGGGTAATGGTTTCATCATCCCCATTGACTTCAGCCTCTTATTCTTCACTTTATGACACATCGTGCACTTTGATGTATACTCAACGATCTCGTTCATCAATTTATCCCACCAATATTTCTCTCAGAGATCTTGATATATATTTTTTTTCCTAGGTGAATGGTGAAATTAAAACTATGTGCAATTCCAAAATTTATTTCTTCAACTCCATACTTTATGGAACACATAGTCTTTTCCTAAATCTCACAATTCCTTATTCATTGACATTTAACTCCTTATATTTCCCTTTTCTAATAGTTTATACATTCTTCAAAATTCCCACATCATCATTTTTAGCATCCATTATCCATTCCAAAAGTGATGGTCGAGCCATCATTTTTTAAAGGATTGATTATGATCCCTTGTTTATGATTCCCATGTGCATCTTCATAAAATCTCAGAATATTGGATCGTTTTAAATTTTCATCAATGATATAATTTATGGGTCCTTTAGACTTTGAGAATCCACCACAATGTCCACTTTTCAATGGTTTTAATGGATTGAGAAGTCATAATCATTCATCAACTCTAACCATCATCGTTGGCGCATATTCAACTCATTATGTGTGAATATATACTTGAGGCTTTTCTGATCCATGTATATTTCACACTTCTCCAAAAAGAGACAATGTATTCAAATATTTGAAGTGAAGATCACCACAACCAACTCCATACCACATGATGGATAGTTCTCCTCGTGAACATTCAATTTCCTTGAATAATAGGAAACAAATTTTTCATTTTTTCATCAACACACAGCACATGCCCTTCTTTGAAGCATCACTGAATAACAAAAAAAGTTATCCACTTGTGGGTAATGTGAGAATGGGTGGAGTGATAAGTCTATTTTTCACTTCCTTGATTCATTCTTTTCATTAATCACTCCACAAAAACATGACTCCCTTCTGAGTTAGCTAGGTATGTTTGTTTAAGAGCCTGAGAAATTATCCACAAATCTGAGATAATATCCATCTAACTCCTGTAATCTATGGATATCCATCAACGATGCTGGCCTCGACCATCCCTCAATTACAGCTATATAGAAGGGATCCACAAATATCCAATTACTTGTGATGATATGACCCATGAATGAGACCTCCTTTGACTAGAACTCACACGTGCTGTAATTTTCATACAACTTCTCCCTTTTCAATTTCTATATCACAGTGCTTAGATGCATCTCATGTTCCTCCTTGATTTTGGAGTACATTAGAATATCACATATCAATAAAACCAAACTTTTTTCAAGGTAATCTATAAAGACCCTATTCAAAAATTACAAGATGATTGTAGGAGGATTAGTGAGTACGAAAGGCATTGCTATGAATTCATAGTACCTATACCTTGTCGAAAAATGTTCTTGGGGATATCCTCAACCCTCACCCTAACTTGGTAATATCCTGACTTCAAATCCACCTGGGGGATGTTTTTTGATCCATGTAGATTACTAAACAATTCATCAATTTAGGGAAGTGGATACTTCTTCCTTGTCATGATTTTGTTGAGCTCATGATAATCAATGAAAATGTTCATTTACCCGTCCATCATCTTGACAATGATAAATGTATAACCCCATGGTGAAGCACATGGTAATATAAAGCCTTTATCAAGATTCTCTAGTAGTTGTTTTTTCAGTTCTTCAAGCTCCAAAAAACCATTTTATATAGAGTATTGGATATTGGAAACTCCCCAGGTATAAGATCATTTGAGAAATCAACATCTCATTTAGGAGGAGGACAAGGAAATTCCTTGGGAAACACTTAAGAAAATTTCCTCACAATAGGAATTTAGTCAAGGAAGGTTTCTTCTTTAGACTCAATCATTTGAGATAGATATTCATGATAATATGGAATTAATACCCACACTTTAGATTATAGTGCTAAAGAAGATTAATCCCCCTCCTTGTATTTAAACTGAATCGGGGGTCGATTCTACCTATGAAGAGTGATTTCCCTCTCAGGGAAATTTATGTTGGCTCTATATAAGGAAAGCAAATCCCTGAAAATAATTGAATCAAATTACACCATAGGGTGTATGACAGGTTTTATGGGAGGTTCAATCCTCAATTTATGATAGGTGAGGAGTTATATTCATGAAATGCAATGATTTCCTCATTTTCTGTACTCACCAACATTTTTACTTCCATGATATTCGTTGGTTTTTCGATTGTTCTACTAAACATTTAGGATATAAAATAATGAATAGAACTAGAATAAAATGAATGGACACTATTCCTGAATGAATAACTAGTTTACTTGTCACCACTTCGTTTTCGAGGTTCACTTCATCAGTAGTGATGGAAAAAGCTCACCCTTGTTCCCTTGGAGGTTGTTAGTTGCCTCTGATAACCCTTTTCTTAGAGAATTTGTTTGAAAATTTCCATGGTTCTTTGTAGTTGATGCAATGAAAAATTCCTTCAGGGTTCAATAGAGTGTTCCGCTCCTATTTCGTAGCTATAGGTTTCTCTTGTCATTGGTTAATGGCCAGGTGCCCTTCTCTTCCACACCTAAATCATTGTATCGTTCCCTTCAAGAAAATTTTGGGGTTTTTCCTTCCACACCTTTTTAATGTGGGGTTTTTGTTTTTATTATCACTATCAGATTTATCCATTGGACCACAAGAATTAAAGTCTACATTATGCTTCTTATCCCCATGATACCCCTAAAATTCATTGATCTTTATTTCAACATTGAGGATACATTAGACAATTTCCTCATAACTATCAGTGTCACAGAAAAACAGGGCTTTCTGTAGGATAGGTTTTATATCACAAAAGAAGTAGGCATCCTTGAATTTGGAGGTAACAATAAATCCATATGTATATCAGGAATTACTTTTGAATGTTACCTCATTCGCTCCGATGTATTTTCCGTCTCCTTTCTTGGGGGAAAGGAATTCCATTTCCATCTTATGTCGGAGGGTACATGAAAAATATTTATCAATAAAAATATTCTGTAAATCCTTTCATTTCAACACCTTAATCTCCTCATAAAGCTTCATATTTTTTATCAATGTCCACCATTGATCAGATTCAACTTTCATATGATAAGCAGCTAGATGGACCTTCTCTTGTTAGAAATATTGAAGGATGGAGAATATCTTGTCAATGGAGTTGATCGATTCTTTGGTGATTGAGGGATTATATGATCCATTAAATGTAGAAGGCCTTTGTTACATGAAGCTCTCAATTGAGGCATGTTATTTCTTAAGGGGGGAGAATGTCCCTATTGAACCATGTTCCTATTAAAAACATGAGTTAAGTGAGAGAGTATCATGACAAAGATTGTGATTCCCACTCCCATAAGATTGGGCATCTCATAAGAACAATCATCACGTCGATCCTAGCATCGGTTGTTAGGCCAATTCCTCCTATTAATTTTTATTGGATTGAATAAATGTAATTTTAGGTTTAACACATAGAGGTTAATCCCAATACAAATATGGATGCCTTATAAATTAAATTTATTTCCTTAACTTATGAATTTATTGTCTTAAATCTATGTTATCCATCCACTACCTCCATTCATATATTCTAAGGGGAATTTTTTTAAATTCCATTAATAACATTTAATACTATGCATACGAATTTACCAAATCATATCCCCAAAAAGTGTTGTAACCTAGAGTATAGTTGGACCTGTTGTCGTGCACCATTTCTCATCTAAGTCTAGCTCAAGCCGGTGTTTTTGGGTTTTACCCCTAGATACATCTGTGCCAGAGCCACCTCTACATTTCTATATCTAGACGTGGATTTATTTTCTTGATAAACCACTTACTCAATACTCATAAAAATTTAGGGACGTTTTAATTATACTTTGTCTTAAGACTAAGGATTTCACTGTGGTTTTCTAATCCTAATCTCAAAAATAACTAAACTTATCCTTTGTTACAAACTATAACAACCATATGATTTATAACACACCTAAACATGATTTATTATCTAAAATCATCACATGATACAACATAGAAGATCAAGAGGTTTTTTTCTTTAGATATTAGGAACATTAAATAACAAATTAAAACATGAAATATACATCTTTATTGAAAACGTATTTTACCTGACCATATGCATTCCTTCGTACTTAGTATTGCATGGGATAACTTGAGGACAAGCATAATAAAAGGAAGAGCTATAAATCCCAGAAAGAGATTAAAAAGGCATAACATTAAGAATATAGTATATGTTAGGAAGTAGGCATATCAATGGATCACAAGAGATACCTGAACATAGAGGCATGATAAATCATGATTATCATAACATGGAAATATGAAAATAACATTTTACATTATACTAGCATGAGCAAAGGCCCACTACACATGGATCATGAGTAAAACCCCATTGATATTGAATTGGAATTAGTAAACCCTCATTGCACTAGACGTATCATGATACTAATCTTTACCCAATGCATTGTAGTGCTATCAGGACACACCCTTCTTAATCATCTCATATCAAGCATAAGTGTGCCACATGGACTATATAACATGGATTCATTAAACATAATCATGTATTACATGATAATGAAATGTGGAAATCATAAATGAAAATCTATAATCATTATGAAAATGTGCATAAAGTTTAATACCCTTCATAGATAAAAGGGAAGGGTATTCACTACACAATGACTTTGGCTTGGAAAATCACAATGCAATTTCGGCAGCATAATGACCTGACATAAGAATTAATAAAAATGGTTGATGAGGGAGAAAGTGATGTATCATAATATTTTAATTAATTGGACAGTAAGGGGGTATTATATATACATTTACCAACACTTGTAATGGAATTTATATTCATTATACAATGAATTGCTTGAATGTAAATGAGGAGAGAGAAATTTCTTACAGAATCTCAGCATGGTAACAAGTGTACATGGGAATAATTAATGAGATAGAAAGGGGTCTATCATAATTAAAACATAAATTGGGTAGTATGAGGGGGTGAAATCACACCTCAACATTTCTAATTTAACAAAATTTTATAATAACATAATGAAATTTAGACAAAATTGTGAGAAGAAGAAATATATTACTTGGTTGTGTGATCCCAATGGTTTGAGAGGGACTTAAGAGAGTATTGATGAGAGAATGGGGAACCTATGTAGGATTATATAGAGAAGGTGGTAGAGGTTGGTCGATCTCCAAAGGAATTGAGTGAAGAGGAAGTGGGAGCTTGGGCAGGTTTATATTGGGAAAGGGAGGGAATTATTTATTATTTAGGTTTTGTACCCTACACATTAAACTAATCAAAACCAAAAACCATACCATGGGTTTTCCCATTTTTTCCCAAAGGGGATTGAAAAAAATTATTTTATATAAGTAATGTACATCACTTTAAAATAGAAGGCTTGCTTATGTGGAGATGAATCACACTCTCAAGGAAATCATTTTAAAATGAAAAAAATGTTTTATAAGCCTTTGAGGGTCCACTGTGGATTTGTAAACTAAATTAAATAAACCTAAAATGACGTTATTATAATGGTAAAACATATATTGGACTAATAACTCATTTATTGTATATTATTAATGTTCAGACAATAATATTTTCCTTATGACTTTTCCATTCCTTCTTGTTTTGAAAATCACAAACACCTTATCTATAAGGAAAATTGCTTTTATAAGGAAAGTCACTTTTATAATGAAAATCGCTTTTATAAAGAAAATTTCTTTTATAAGGAAAATTATCCTTATCATATTTTCATTATCTATATCCATATTTTTCTTAATTATAGGAATCGAATTCATTTCTATATTCTAGGAATCATTTAAAACATTGATATGAAGCATTCTGTTTTAGGCTCCCAATTCTGGATGAGAACTGTAATGAAGTTCCACTCTGAATTCTGGATTCAAACTCTAATAAAGTTCTACTCTGAATTCTGGATACGATCTCTCATGAAGTTCGACACTGAAATCTGATCACAAATCCTGATTACGAATTCTCATTACGAATTCTGATGATGAATTGTCATTCCGAATTCTCATTCTGAATTCACCTATTAAACAGAATCTGATCATCTTTGCAATATACACTCCGAATTTATTTAGACTTTGAAAATTATTTTTGGATAGACTGCGAACATTCATTTTTCTTACACTTTTATAATTTGTCTACTCTTTAATATTTTTTCTTACACTCCGAACCTTCACTCCGAACTTTTGTGTTAGACTTAAAATGGTGTCGTACTTTCTGTTACACTTGTTTTGTAATAAAACGATGTCGTCTCTTTTGTTATAAACTAACCATTGGTTAAGTGACACATGTATAGGTCCCTCCGATTTTTAAGGAAGATATGACCGTTGGAAAGGAGGTCGACCGAGCCTATAAATATGAGCTCATTTGAAAGAGCTCGAAACTGATCTTAGACTGATCTTTGACTCATGTGATTACATGCTTGAAGTGATTTCTAGAGAGAGGATATTATTAACTCTCAAAGCTTCGTGCGACTCCAAATGTTGGTAATTACATTCGAGGACTTCTGAGGATAGGAAGAAAGAGGTACCGACTACCTTAAAGTTTGAGGGCTTCCTTGATGAGGAAGACAGAGGTTCCAACTACCTTGATGTTGAGGGCTTGTGGGGATAGCAAGACAGAGATTCTGATATTCGTATCGAGGGATTACCCTGGTGTGGGTAAGACATACTTGCTTGAAATTATAAATCAAGGGACCTTTATCCAAGGTTGTTGGATACCCTTCTCTTTGGGTTAAAAGACTTATATCTTTTTACTTGTAGTTTTACTACCTGTTTGTTTCCGCTACACATTGCATTGTGAGGAATGTATAACTTTATTATACTTCCCTACTTGTACTCTGTTTCATTTAGATTCTATACGCTTTAAGGTAGAATCTCATATTGTAATCTTTAGTTAAGTTTCAATTTCTGGATCCATAGTTCTGGAACCTACTTTAGGAATCTCTTTCTAGTTTTAAGCAAGTAAATAGAACTTGAAGTTTATAACTTCATTCCTTATTCCGATTTTTCAATTGGTGTTAGAGGTGTTGTGAATTTTTATTAGTTTAACTTTGTTAAACTTAGCTCTTTCCGTTGTTAAAGGAAATTTTTAAAAGTATTCTATTCACCCCCCATCTTGTATATTGAGAATCTATATCATTATTTCGATCCTACAATTGGTATCAGAGTAGGTCTCTGAAATAATTATACTCACGTTTAAGTTTTTCTTGTTCATTTTCTTTTATTATTCATACTTTATTAGAAAGAAATTTGTCATTCCAAACTTTTTCATTCCGAACTTTGTCATTCCGAACATTGTCATTCCGAACTTTGTGATTACGAACTTTTTCTACTAATAAGTTTGTCTGCTGAAGGTTATTTTAAGTAAGGAAGGAGTTAATGTTGGTTCCATTGATAATCTAAATCCTACAAGACCACCAATCTTTGATGGTAATGACTATGAGTAATGGAGAGATCAAATGAAGACTTTTTTTTTCAATACTCGAGTGGAAAACTTTGTTATGCTTACCAGAGATTATAAAATTCCTGATAAGGAAGTTAGAACTTTCACTAACCAGGAAAATCAAGAGTATCAACTCAATTATAAGGTACGCAATACATTACTTTTTTCAATGACTAGAAAAATATATAGCCGAATTTCTTCTTGTGAAGCAGCTAATTGTATCTGGAAGAAGATAGAGGTTACACACTTTGGATCTTCTAAAGTGATTGAGACTAGGAGAACTATTCATAGAGCTGAATACCATGGCTTCAATTTTCCTTTTGGTGAACCAAATTGTAATGTTCAGTAGAGATTTATGACTATAGTCAACAGTTTACAGACTATGGGAGAAAAAGGGTTAGATGATGAAGAACTTGTGGATATGATAATTGATATTATGCCCAATGAGTGGGAATCCAAAAGAACTGCTATAGATGAGAACAAGAAGGTCACTCAAATTTCTCTTGATCAGTTATTTGGAACTCTTCTCCAACATGAAACCAGAAGGAAGAGAGATGAAGACAATATCAAGAAGAAAAATGGAAATGGTATTGTTGCTTTTACAACAACATCAAATCAAATGAAATCTTAGACTCCTGAGAGAGTAACCAGATCCAAGTCTAAGAAAGTTATTTTCCAATCCGAATCTAGTGAGAGTGATGTCTCTGAAAATGAGTTAGCAAATCTTGCTCGAAGGATGAACAAGATAGCTGGCCAAAGAAGTTTCCAATCCAAGTATAAGAAAAAGGAAAAGAAAGATAGGAAAGATGGAGAAGTTACTTTTTACGAATGCAAGAGAGCTGGACATATTAGACCAGATTTCCCTTTGCTCAAAAAGAAAGAAAGGAAAGAAAGGCATTCAGACAGGAATAGAAAGAAGTATTTTAAAGCCAAAGATAATAAAGTTCTGAAATCTAATGATACCTGGAGTGACAGTGGAGGTGAATCCTCATATTAATCTTATGATTATGAATCTTCAGAATAGAAGAATCTTGGTCTTATAGCCAGACTACCTATTGAAAATCATTGTTTTATGGATAAGGTATGAAATTCTGAATCATTGAACAATGTTTCTTTAAATTCTAATGATAGTAAATATTATAACTCTTCTGATTAAGAATCCTCTTCTGATGAAGAAAATATTTCCCCTACCTATGAAGAAGTTTCTAGGTTTGCTAAAATTCTTGAGATTGAGAACTATAAACTCAATAAAAAACATGACAAGACAAACTCTAGGAATTCTATTCTTACGAAAGGAATATCATATCTTTCTAAAGATCTTGATAGAATAAAATGCTGATATGGAAAGTATTTCAAAAAATCTTGAGGAAGTAAGTTCTGAGAAGAACAATCTTTCTAAAGAGTTAGAAAACTATTTTATAAGAAAAATGTTTTCGAGCCTAGTGCTAGTTCTAAAACTAATGATTTTGAGGAAAAAAATTGGTTATAAAACTCAAGTCTGGAATTTCTTCCTTAAAGAAGTGTTTATCAAACTTTACCCATGGTAAGGAAAATTTTGATAAAATGTATTCCCAAATACGACCTTTAAGAAATAAATATGGATTTGGTTATACCCATGCAAAACCAATTTTCAGTAACAATTATTTTGTTCCTCAAAGTGCCCCATTTTGTACCAAGTGTCAATGTGGTGGTCACTATGCAAAGAATTGTTCCTTAAAAAAAACCCATTCTCTAGGATTTCACAAAGCTTATTTCTCTAAGAAGATGTGGGTACCTAAAATTTTGTTATCTATAAATCTCGGATCCAAACAAGCTTGGATTCCGAAAGTCTAATTCTCTTCTTGATTTCAGGAAAATAAAGAGAGTACCAGAAGCAACACATGGTACATGGATAGTGGATGTTTCCGTCACATGAATGGTAACAAAAGCTATTTTGAAAAGATTATCAAAATGAAAGGAGGAAAGGTATCTTTTGGAGATAATGCTAAGGGATAAATTGTTGGTATTGGTAATGTTGTTCTTCTAGGTAAAACCATGATTTAAAATGTTCTTTTTGTTGAGGGTCTTAAGCACAACCTCATTAGCATAAGTCAGTTATGTGATGAAGGATACCTTGTGAGTTTTAGGAATGATAAGTGCTTAGTTCACAATTCCAATGAAGAATTTATTCTCTCAGCCAATAGGCAAGATAATGTTTACACATTGAACCTAGAAGACCCCAAGAGTCAAGATTTACCTTTCCTAAGTGCAATGGAAGATCATTCCTGGTTATGGAATAGAAGACTAGGTCATTGTAACCTTAGAAACTGATGCAAACTCTCTAAGAAGAAACTAGTTAAGGATCTACCGGAGCTTATATTTGATTCTTCTAAAGCATGTGATCCTTGCCAATATGGAAAGAAACATAAATCTTGTTTTAAATCAATCGGTGAAGTCTCAACAACTAATGCATTACAGTTAATTTACATGGATCTTTTTGGTCCAACACAAACTGGAAGTATTGGAGGCAAATAATATGTGTTTGTTCAAGTTGATGATTACACTAGATTTACTTTGGTTTATTTGCTAGAAAAGAAGTCTGAAACTTTTTCTTATTTCAAAAGTTTTAGAGCTCAAGTTAAAAATGAGAAAAACCTTCCATTGAAAACTATTCATAGTGATCAAGGAGGAGAATTTCAAAATTATGATTTTGAAACTTTTTGTAGTAGAAAAGGTATTACTCATAATTTTTCATCACCTAGAACTCCTCAGCAGAATGGTGTAGTTGAGAGAAGAAATAGAATTCTTCAAGAGATAACTAGAACCGTGTTGAGTTAATATTCTATAGCTAGACATTTCTACGCTGAAGCTATAGTACTTCTTGTTATACTATAAATCGAGTTTTGATTAGACCCTTTCTTAATAAAACTCCTTATGAGTTATGGAATGGTAGAAAACCAATACTATCCTACTTAAAGGTTTTTGGTTTCAAATTATTCATTTTTAATACTAAAGATAACCTACATAAATTCGTACCAAAATCTGATGAAGGAATTTTTTAGGCTACTCCACAACTTCTAAGATTTATAGAGTGTTTAATAAAAATACTTGTACTGTTGAAGAAACAGTGCATGTAAAATTTGATGAGTCTGATCCTTTTCTTTTTAAACCATCCCAGCTTACATTCTCAGATGTTTTTTCAAAAACTGATTGTCAACCTTTGATAGAAGATCCTTCTGATAAGGAAAATGTTCAAGAAGATACTTCTGAAACATTTATCCTAGAATACTTTCTACCCTATGTTGATGAACAGGTTTTACAAAACCCAAATCATGTGTTTCTTAAAAATCATCCCAGTGATAGCATCATTGGTGATGTAAATCGACCAGTAAGGACTAGATGTTCCTTGAGAAATGAAGTAGAACATCTAGCCTTTCATTCCCAATTAGAACCAAAAAAGCACTAATGAAGCTTTAGGTGATGATGATTGGATCAAAGCCATGCAAGATGAACTAAATGAATTTGAAAGGAATAAAGTCTTGATCTTGGATAAAAGACCTAAGGAAACTTCTGTTATTGGAGTAAAGTGGGTCTTCAGGAACAAATGTGATGAAAATGGAGTCACAGTAAGAAATAAAGCTAGACTCATTACTAAAGGCTATAATCAGCAAGAGGGAATAGACTATGAAGAAACCTATTCTCCAGTAGCTAGACATGAATATATTCACATTCTACTTGACTTTGCAGCATTATTTAATTTTAAACATTTTCAAATGGATGTGAAATGTTCTTTTCTTAACGGTTTTGTACAAGAGGAAGTTTTTGTTGAACAAACTCCTGGATTTGAAGATAAAAAACACCCTGATCATGTTTTTAGACATACCAAAGATCTATATGGTCTTAAAAAATCCCCACGAGCATGGTATGATAGACACACTGTATTTTTGCTTCAAAATAACTATGTTAAGGGAAATGAAAATCCAGCCCTTTTTATAAATAAAGATAAGAAATATGTTTTGATTGTTCAAATTTAGGTTGATGACATCATATTTGGTTCAACTCAGCAATCCTTAACAGACTCTTTTGCAAGTCTAATGAATTCTGAGTTTGAAATGAGTATGATGGGTGAGTTAAATTTTTTCCTTGGTTTTCAAATTTCTCAAAAACCAGAAGGAATCTATATATCTCAACATAAGTATATTAAAGATATTCTCAAAAATTATGGTTATGACAATACTAAGAGTATAAGTACTCCAATTGGTACCTCAAACTCTTTAGATCTTGATGAAGCTGGGAAACCAGTAGATCAAACATCTTTCGGAGGTATGATAGGAAGTCTACTTTACTTAATAGCTAGTCGACCAGACTTAATGTTTTCAGTATGCTTATGTGCAAGATATCAATCAAATCCTAAGGAATCTCACTTTTAGGTAGTAAAAAGAATTTTTCGCTACCTTAAGGGAACCATGGATCTAGGATTATTTTATACTTATGGAAATGATTTTGTTCTAAAATGATTTTCTGATGCTGAATTTGGTGGATGTAGAATGGATAGAAAGTGTACATCTGGAACATGTCATTTATTAGGAGATTCATTAGATTCCTGGTCCTAGAAGAAGAAACATTCTGTAGCACTTTCCCCTGATGAAGCTGAATATGTAGCAGCTAGAAGTTGTTGTGATCAAGTGTTGTGGATGCAACACACACTCATAGACTATGGCTTCAGTTTTACTAAAACTCAAATTTTGTGTGATAACAGAAGTGACATTGCCCTAAGTAAGAACCCTGAACATCAATCATGTGCAAAACACATAGATATTAGGCATCAATTTCTTAGGGATCACACACTAAAAGTATATATTATTCTTCAGTTTATCGAAACACAAGATCAACTTGCTGATATTTTCACAAAAACTTTGCCTTCTGATAGATTAGAATATATTAAACAGAATATAGAAATGATAACCATAAGGTAATCTTTCTTAATTAACTTTCTGTTGAAAAATTCTCCTTATATTAATAATCTTTTTTTCATAGGGGGAGTACATTTGATTGTTAGAGTAACTAAATTTTTCAAAGATAGTTTTTCAAACTTTTCGGAACTAAATTTCCGGAATGGGAATTTCCGGAACTGATATTTTCCAGAATGGTTATTTTCGTATAGAAAACTTTTGGAATGGAAATTTTTGTATTGAAAACATACGGAATGTAAAATTTCGTAATGGTGTTTATGTAATGAGATTTTCATACAGAGAATTTCAATATGACCTTTTTGTATTCAAACTTTTGTAATGAATTTTTCATGCTGAAAATCTTGTACTGTTTTTTCGTTTTCACTGTTGAGTTTTTCATAGTGAGTTTCGCGAACTATGTCTTTTCGTTGTAAAGATTTTTCACAGTCAATTTTTCCTTCAAGAAAAATATTACCCATTATGAATAATCCTCCTAAGCCAATCTGAAAGGTATGATTTCCTTAATCAAGTTTTCGTAAGCATACTTTACTTGATGGTATTTTCTTATATATATTTTTCAAATTCATAGTTTTTTTTAAATATTTGTTTTAATAAAACCCTCAAAATATCGGATTCATGTTTTCGTGAGAGTTGGTTTTCAACCATAAGATCTGATCTCAGCTTTTTACAACCGTTCGATCAACCGAGGAAGATGAACCATATTATTGGTTCCTATATAAAGGGGACCCCAAATGGTTGTCCCACATCGGTTTTTCAAGCTCCAGCGTCCTAAAGCTCTGCCTCTCTGTTTTAAGGTCGTTTTGATCTTCAGCATTCTCCGTTCCGAACTTCTCAGAAGTCTTCAGATCTGAATGTCTGTGGAAGTTGCTTCTCAAAACATGTGAACCTCTAAGCCGGTTTCCCATTGGTTAGTATATATATAAAGGTTGGTTCATCCTAATTTATTCGACAAGTATGATTCTCTTATATCCAAGAACATAAAGCTTAACGGATGGGAAGATGTTGATGTGTATATGCCCAGGAATCAAGATGAAGTATATTCAGAGTTTCTTTTAGAGTTCTATGAGACTGTTTCCTTCTTTAAGGAAGATGGTAGGGAGAAATTGTCGTTTAAGTCTTATGGAAGGACTTATAAGCTTTCTTATTTCAAGGCAGCTAGCTTGGTAGGGCTGAAAAATGAAGTAGAAACCGAGTTCATCACTCATGTTTTGCCAGATTCAAAAGGATGTTTCAACAAGGAAAATGATTTGGAGACTCTCGGACTGGAAGATGACAAGGCTCCAAATATTTCTACTCTGTCTATGAATTTTTAGATTCTAGATTTATGGGTACAAGGATTTATTGTACCGAGAAAGGGTGATAAAGACAGTTTGAAGAAGAGTGAGATCTTTATCTTATATTTTTTTTGATAAATCTAAGGAAGTTTAATCCGATGAAACACGTTCTTATTACCATTGAGAATGTAAAGAAATGGAATCTGAGATCTCAGATCATAATGTAACCTGCAATCATCTCGACGTTAATAGTTTGGTGCCTTGAGTCTTTTAGGAGGTTTGCAAGTCTATGCTAAGAGTTTCCAAATTATGTTGGTGAGTGATGGTACCCTCAAAAGGATGAATGTTGACTTCGACAAGAAGACTGGTGAATTCTTTGATTTACCCGTTCAAGAAGAAGAGGTACTAAATGTTGCTGAACCTGAATCTTCTAAGCCAGTGAAGAAGAGAAAGTTGAAAGAAGTTGAAGTTGAAGCAGGGAATCCCAAATCTAAGGTAGTTCATTACGCACCTCCAAAACCTAATAAGAAGAAAGATTATCCTGATGAGGTAATTTCTTAGTAGAGGTAAATCAAAGATAAGAGAGTGCAAGGGGAGTCTCAGTTTTGCTTGGATCCTGCGGAGGCTAAGGCCTTGAAGGAAAAACAGCGGATGAATTAGAAAAACAAATGAATGAAAAGAGGCTTAAGAAGAAGATGTCTGAAGCTGTGGTAGCTCAGACATTGTTGATGTTTAATGAGATGGTTTCCGAAAACATTCCCATTCTGAGATCTTTTTCTTTTGAATCTCTACCTGAAACTCCAGGAAGAAACTATGTCACTCCGGAAGAGGCAGTTTCCAAACCTGTTGAAGAAGTTGAGCAGTTTGAGGAAGTGCAAGAGGAAGAAATAGTTTCTAAAGGTATTGGTGAGACCAGAGATCTATTGAAGCAAGTAGACGATTATAAAGGGACACCTTCGGAACATTTGTCGCTCCGAACATTAGAAGATGAGTCATCTAAGTTAGTCACTCTAGGGAAGGATGAGCAGAAAGGAGAACAAGAAGTAGCTTATCATTCCGAGGAAGAAAAACTTCTACATGATATTTCTCAAATGTAGAATGTAAAGGATGGTGCTCAAAAAGTTATTAATGATGAAGAAAATATTGTTCAAGTGTCTGGTAGTGATCAGAAAACTCCGGAACAGCAATCCATTCTGAAAAAGGACAAGGGAAAGCAACTTGTTGTCGATACCACGAGTTCAGTGGCTGTAAAGAGAAGGGATGTTGGTGACTCTTCTAAGAATAAGGATGAGCAATTTGAAGAAGAAAATTCTCCATGAAAAGTCTCAGATTCAGAATCATCATCGTTAGGGCATGAAATTTTTGTTCAGTCATTGAAGAAGTTGGTGGGTTCTATTCCGACCTTCTCGAGTATTGATTCAAGATTCCAGATGCTCCAACATACTTTGAATCAGAAAATAGACTCTGTATCCATTTTTATGGACAAATGTGATGAGATGGAGGCTCATTTCAAAACTTTTTTTGTCGGATATGAATCCCACAAATGGTCTTGTAAGAGAATGACTAGTTGGTCAAGGAAAACTGTAGAATAGATGAGGCTCTTTGATAAATTCCAATATAATGTTAAGTATGCTTTTGAGACAGATGAAAGGAATCTAAATGAGCTTACTTATTCCTTTGAAGAAATGTTGACAGCTAAAAATAATTCCTATATTCAAGAAGGCAGAGATCTAAATGGGAAGTTGAATTCTGTTGCTCAAAAATGGAGGAATGAAAGGGATCGTCGAATTGAGATTGAAGAGAAGTTGTTAAAGCAAGAACATGTTTTGAAAGCTCAGGAAGAAAATCTTGTATCCCAGCAAGAAAAGATTGAAGCTCAAAGTGAAAGAATAGTTGTGTTAAAGAAGAAATCCAAGTAAGACCATAAAGACATGAAGAAGATAAATACTATTCTCAAGGGTCTCATGTCGAAGCAAAAAGATCCAAAATAAACAAATCTGATCTTTTGTTGTATCTTAGATTTCTTGTTTTTGAACTTTCAAACTTAATGAAAATATTACTTTCTTGTCTCTTTTGTTGTTGTAAATAATTTTTCAGGTACTTTGTTATATTTTCCATTCCCTCGAATTCTTTTTGAAAATCAAAAAGGGGGAGAAGGAAAAAGAACCTTAACAAAGGGGAAAAAAGGAAAAACAACCTTAACAAAGGGTGAGAAAGAAAAATAACTCTAATAGTGTCTATATAAGGGGGTGTTTTTAATTAAAGAAGACAATCTTATTCTTAATGAAATATCATTCCGGAAATCTAGAATACGATCCTTAGAGTTTCAAAGCCTAAGGGGGAGTTAGTCGTATTAATCAACATTCATAAGCAAAGGGAGAAAAGCCTTAATGTTTTTTCCTTAATCTTTATTTTTTGTAAGGATGTTTGTGCTTTCCAAAAAGGGGGAGATTGTTGAGTCAATAAGGTTTTCCTTATGACTTTTCCATTCCTTCTTGTTTTGAAAATCACAAACACCTTATCTATAAGGAAAATATATTTTATAAGGATATTCTCTTTTATAAGGAAAATAGATTTTATAAGGAAAATTTCTTTTATAAGGAAAATTATCCTTATCATATTTTCATTATCTATATCCATATTTTTCTTAAGTATAGGAATCAGATTCATTTCTATATTCTCAGAATCATTTAAAACTTTGATAAGAAGCATTCTGTTTTAGGCTCTGAATTCTGGATGAGAACTGTAATGAAGTTCCACTCCGAATTCTGGATACGAACTCTAATAAAGTTCTACTCCAAATTTTGGATACGAACTCTCATGAAGTTCGACACCGAAATCTGATGACAAATTGTAATTACAAATTATCATTATGAATTCTGATGATGAATTTTCATTCCTAATTCTCATTCTGAATTGACCTATTAAACAGAATCTGATCATCTTTTCTTTATACACTCCGAATTTGTTTAGACTCCGAATATTATTTTTGGTTAGACTCCGAACATTCATTTTGCTTAAACTTTTATAATTTCTCTACTCTTTAATATTTTTTCTTACACTCTGAACCTTCACTCCGAACTTTTGTGTTAGTCTTAAAATGATGTCGTACTTTTTGTTACACTTGTTTTGTTATAAAACGATGTCGTCTATTCCGTTATAAACTAACCGTTGGTTAAGTGACATGTGTAAAGGTCCCTCCGATTTTTAAGGAAGGTGTGACCGTTGGAAAGGAGGTCGACCGAGCCTATAAATAGGATCTCATTTGAAAGAGCTCGATACTGATCTTATACTGATCTTCGACTCACGTGATTACATGGTTGAAGTGATTTCTAGGGAGAGACGATCTTATTAACTCTCAAAGCTTCGTGCGACTCCGAATGTTGTTGATTACATTCGAGGACTTCCGAGGATAGGAAGATAGAGGTGCCGACTACCTTAAATTTCGAGGGCTTCCTTTCTGAGGAAGATAGAGGTTCCAACAACCTTGAAGTTGAGGGCTTGCAGGGATAGCAAGACAGAGATTCTGATATTCGTATCGAGGGCTTACCCTGGTGTGGGTAAGACAGAATTGCTTGAAAGTATAAATCAAGGGACCTTTATCCAAGGTTGTTGGATACCCTTCTCTTTGGGTTAAAAGACTTATATCTTATTACTTGTAGTTTTAATACCTGTTTGTTTCTGCTGCACATTGTATTGTGAGGAAATTATAACTTTCTTATACTAACCTACTTGTACTCTGTTTCATTTAGATTCTATACGCTTTAAGGTAGAATCTCATATTGTAATCTTTAGTTAAGTTTCAATTTTTGGATCCATAGTTCGGGAACCTACTTTCGGAATCTCTTTCTAGTTTTAAGCAAGTGCATAGAACTTGAAGTTTATAACTTCATTCCTTATTCCGATTTTTCAATTGGTGTTAGAGGTGTTTTGAATTTTCTTAGTTTAACTTTGTTAAACTTAGCTCTTTCCTTTGTTAAAGGGAATTTTTAAAAGTATACAATTCACCCCCCCTCTTGTATATTGAGCATCTTCATCATTATTTTGATCCTACAATTAAATCCCAATTGGGTCATTATGATGTCATAAACAGATTATATATTTAAACAGAATTTAATTTTTACCCAAAAATGTTACTGCCTCAAGAAATTATGAAAAATTCTCCATCGGATAATTTTGATGCCACGATTCAAAAAATAATATTAATTTTATTTAAGTAATTTTTAAAATTTTTGAATTTTTACTTTTAAAATAAAGATCTATATTTATCAAAAATTCATGGGTTTTGAAAAAAAATCTTCCAAACCGGAATGCAAATTAAATTGTATTCTTTAAAATTGTACGATAATTTATATTTAATAAAAAATAATTTAGTAATAATAATTTAACTAAATATTATTTAATTCATAAATTCATAAATTCAACAATATAGATTTCTTAATTCAATATTAACTAAAAATACTATTTGTGATTTAAAAACTATTTACAATTTAACAATAATAAAATTAATGTGTATTCTCTATAAAAAATAATGAAAATAATCATAGTCCTAGGGTATTGTTACATAACCCTTTATAACAACCGCATAAGACCTAATGGTTAGGTCTGCGATGGTGACAGTGTCTTGGTGTGGCTTGGATAACATTGCTCAAGTGGTAATCTCTATTAACTTAAACTTCTCCTATATGTGATTCCGTTCAATATTAATGTGTTGATGTTCATCTTGGGATTGGTCAGGAGAAAATCCCGTAGGTGCTAACTCCTTTACAAGATCCAAATAATGGTATTTTTACTGAGCAATTCTACTGGATGAGTTTATCTCTTTATTTGTCTGAGTAAATTGGATTCGTTAAAGCCATAGATTTATACTAATCAAATGATCATTCTTAAACAGATCTATTAGAGACAGTAACAATTATTAATGGTATTTTTAAATCCAAAAACCAAAAACAAAGTAATTGAATATGTTTTATATAACCATTTTACATAATAATACATTTGATTAGATAAAGATAAATTTTCGTTAATAAAAGTTTGGTTCGTTGCATTAGTTATTAATTGAACATAATAACATCTTTTGAAATAAAATATACTAGTGTAATAATATTTTCAATTATATATATAAGTTTTTAATGAGGTGGAAGAAAAAATAAATCAAATTCATGTGTTTAATAATTTTACCTATTATTCAAAAGATCCTAAATAATATTATACATGAATTCATCAATAGAGAAATTAATAATCAAAATAATAAATCTATGATGTGTGGAGGTAAATAGGGAAGGGATTTGGTATTGTATTGGGTAAACTAATGGTTTTTTGGAAGTGTGAATAGGGTAGGAGAGAAGGTGGACTTTTATATGTGGGGGAGTGGATACACTAGTATTATATTAAAATATAAAGTTATACGTGTATTTTTATCATGACACATTCCTAAAAATGGGTTATTCAAAATAAATAAATGTTATAATGTATAAATATATACATAAAATGGGGTTTGGATGTTATTAATATAATTGTTAAACGTAATATTATTTATTTAACCCCCTCTCATCCCCTAGTAAACCTATTTTACATTTACAACAATAACTAAATATTTATATTCCACCCATTTATCATAATAAAAAAAATAGTTTAATGAATTATAAAATATAAATTATGATGATTGAAAATTTGGAATACATTATTTAAATTTCATTTCAAAAAAAATGTAATTAAATTTAAATTTTAATTGTATAATTGAAAAAAGAGCGTTTTTCCAAATTAAAAATAGTAATTTTATATATTTTTTAATATTAATATTAAATATGAAACTAATTCCAATGAACTAGAAATTTCAAACAGTAATATAATAGAACTAATTCCACATTAAATTTTTTTAAAATATTGTTTAACATTTTATATAATTTAAATTAAAATAATTTTTTAAAATAAAAATCAATATTGTTCATCTTTCTTAAAAAACAAATCATTCCTAAAAATTATCAAAAAATTCACTAAATGATAACATTTAAATGTAGATTAAAAAATTGAAGTTTTTTTTATTGAATTTAATAATGTTTTAAAAATAAATATTACAATATGTTCACGAATCATAACTAAACCACTATTTACAAAAATAAATTTTTTTATAAATAAAAAATTTTTCATTAAAATGTTCATAATTTAATTTCTAATAAATATATAACCATTTAAATTATTTAATTAATTTGTAAAAAATAAAATATTCATAATTTATTTTTCCCTATTCATAACCTTCAGCATAAAATCTTTGTTGTAATGGTCACATTTAACAGATTATATTTTAATAGAGTGTCATATTTAATTTAAAACCAATTTATCTTTCTAGGAATGATATATAAAATAATGAATTAATTTAATAAAAAAATATATCATAAAATATAAAGGTGTTATATTCTCTTCAATACTTTGTTTTTTGTGTCATATACACTCTCATGTATTTTGTTCCAATTTTATAATATTTGTGTGTTATCATAAATATTAATCATAAATGAATCTCACACCATACTATAGGTATTTAGTCACTTTTCATTAACATTATATGTTCCTTCATGATGCAATAACAAGGTATTAAAAAAGAAAAAAGTTATAGAACATTTATATGTTCTATTAAATTCATGTACTCATATTTTATTTTGATAATCATTCTTTACGTTACAACTATATTTCTAGAAAATCATACTGGAATCACTCCATTAATCATTATAATATTTATGTTTTTCATATTGGTCATCAATTATTGTCCATTTATAAAATCACATAATTTCATGAATTGTTTTCAATTTATTCATCTTTTATTTATAATTTGTATCATTAATTTATGGTGGTATGATATTATAATTTCAATAATGTTTAATATTTTCAATTAATAAAAAATGAATAGTTAATAGAAATTTTTATTTTATTTTACTAACAAAATAATAGTTAAAAAATTAAATTACATTCATAGAAAATGATTTTCATAGGATAATACTCTATAGTAAGGTTAATTGAGTATTTAATAAAAAAATTATCTAAAATAATATAAATCAAATTCCTTAAATTTGGTAAAACAACCCAATTAACTAATATAGAAGTTTTATCTAATTCAGTATTTTAGAAAAACCTCCTAGTAGCCTAATCAAAACTATTTTAGAATAATCATAGTTTTATCATAGTTTTTGTAGATATCTAATCTGACATAAAATAGTAAATATATAAATTATAAATCCTTGATATGAAATATTTTTTTTTAAAATTATATTTTAAAATTATATTTGAAATAGTAATAAGGAAAAACAGAAACATATAAAAAAATAAAAATAAAAGTTGTTTACTCAACATAATGTTCATATTCATCAACACATGATGGTCAGGTTCTAGCAAACATTTTTTTAAACAACAAAAAAACCAAAATATTGATTGAGTACACATATTACAACCTCACCCAAGGATGTGTGATATATTCCAAAGCCTTTTTCATAAACACAGCTGGAGTAAAATTATGATGGAAATAATAAAAAAGTATCCATGTAATATTTAATGATCTACAAGAGTATTTGATTTGATAGATTAATAGAAAATATCATGTTTAATTGAAATGTTAATACATAAAAAGTGAAATAAATGTTCGAGGTAGTAATGAATTGAAGCACTGTTGTTATGTAGATTTCTTTTCTCTTCTGGATGTCCTCCATTTATTCTAAGATAATGTGCAATGACTTGAAACTACACTTATAACTTTTGGTGATGTTCAAATGAAAAATAGTGAATCACGTTGTTGAGAATATAGTATAGGTTTTCATTTCTATTTATATTTAAAAATAATATTTTATTATCTTTGAATTGGTGCATAATTAAAAAGAAATATTTCTAAAAAATATTCATTGGCATTGAAAAATAAAAAATCATTGTATTCGACATGGAAACTTTGAACATTAAATTAATTGGTCCATGATTTTAATTTTTTATATAATTCAGATGGAATATATATTGTTAAAATATAAATCCCAATTAATTCCTGACTAATTATTATCATCCATGTCTGATTTATATCATTTTCTAAGACAAATAAGAAACAATTTGAGGTTAGAATTCATAGTGTTTGTGTGGTAGGCCAATTGATTGTATGGTTAATTGAACCAAACATGTTGTCCCATGATGTCCTGGACCTAGATGTCACTTCATTGGTTCCCCGAGCCTGCTAGGATACATGGTCTCAAGCACATCTCCCAAAATTCCAGAGCCTATCGACCAGCAGTGAGGGCCTACGAGGTCTATATGGTGTGACTATGTCCTCATTACCGGAGTGTGGCATATCAGATAAATATATATAAAGGTAAGTAAAAGAATAAAATTCAGTAAACCGAAGGAATTAAGGAAAAATAGAGACAATATTAATAATAATTGAATCAAATGCAATAACTAATGATGATATGCCATGTCACATGAAAAATAGAAAACATAGATAAATGACAGTAGGCATAACATTTTCCATAAAATATTGAAATAAATCAAAATACTATCTAAATCATCATGAGCTCAGATCGGTTATCTTCTATCAATCTCCATCATAAAAAAAGAAGGAAATAATGTGTTCAAATTTGTATTCTTCACTTTACGAACACCTGAATTCATGTAATCTATAATAGGTACCAAATTATGCCCTGGGAGGGTATGAGATAAAATCTTATTGGGACACCACCAATAGTGTCTTTAGCATCTGACTCGTGTAATGGATATGTAATAGTGTGAAAGCGTGCCTATATAATGTAACATTGTATAATGTAACCAAATGCCCCAGAATATGCTTCATCCCTCAGTTGGTGTCTGAACCTCTAACCATTATTTTTTATTTTTTAATAGTTTAGGAATATGTCACATGTTAACAATAATGATGGTTCAAGATTTTACATGGTAATCTACAATGATATTTAGAAATGAAGAACATAGGTAATATCCAATGCATGTTGACCTCAAGGGTTGGAAACTCAGTAATAATGTTTCTTAGCTAGGGGTTAAGAGTTTAATCCAAAGATAATAGCTCTAGAAATTCCACTATTATACACCTACTAAGTCCAATGAGTTCATCCAAGGTAAAATAGGTCTAAGAAATGACTGGGCCCAATGGTCATTAACTACGGAACCGACATGTTAATGTTGGATCCAAGGGGGGAATCCAAGGAATCTTGTAATAATATTGATTGTAGTTAAACAAAGAATGGGTTATAGGTGATCCTCATCATGATCATTCTATATCCTTCAATCGGAATAGAGTCCCCGAGTGATCAAGGAATTCCTAATGGAATCCAATGTGAGGTCTAGTTAGGAAAATCCAATTTGGATAATAAATTCACCTATAATTCATAATGTTCAAGACATTACCATTCATTCTTGAGAAAATTCTATTTGAGTATTCAACAATCTAATCAAGTGATAATTCATCAATAAGTCCATGTGGTTTAATCCTAGCCATTCATTAGTGCGACTAGGCTAAGTAGAATGAAACAATTTCATTTAATCCATTTAAACAATATCTAATAATAATATTCACTCTTCTAACTTCCATTAACATGGAAGGGGTGTAACAGACATGAAACCAAACATTCATTTACATCTAATATGGAATGTTCATATGATTAGTATATATTTCCAACATTCATCTAACATTTCTTTAGAAAATTAATGCACATAACATAGGTGGTTAAATGGGTGATCATACATGGTACCTTCCATTATTCAATTCATATTTTAAATCTATATTTTTAATACATAAATGACTACTCTTAAAAAGGTCAATACAAGGAACACCAAAATGGGGGCTCAAACTTTTCAAAACACAAAAATGGTAATTATGAAAAAAATAATACAAGGGATGAATAGAGTTGCGGGTATTAATAGTTATAGATAATCACATATTTAGAAATTCTATAACCAAACAGTTATAATGATTATATAAATGTAATATAAATTCTGTAAATGAAACCTGATGAAATCGGTGTTCCCCACACGACAATTCCAAAATCAATGAAGTTTAGGAATGACTTATAATAAACCCACCTTATGATTTTACAAAATTATATCCTCTATTATCTTCCCATGATTTGGCTTGCAATGGAGTAGATCTAATAAAAGAGTAAAAATGATCACACCTCGATAATTAGGAAGAGATAAACAGAGAAGATAAATTTTTCAAATGGACTCAAGTACTTATAGTTATGCAACCAACAAGATGAATGGAAGCTCAAATGGGTAAAATATGAAGGAGATATCTTGATCCCCAGATTAGGTCTTTAAAAGATTCAATAAGAGAGAAAATGGATGTTATTTCTAGTAGTATTTGGATAAGGGAGGAGGGAATTTTTAGTCAGATAATAAAGGGAAAATTTTCAAAATTATATAAAATATAGAATGTTCATGGTTTGGCCGCACAAATTGAAAAATGATGTGTCGGCCATGAACAAGAACATGTATGAAGGGACATACCACATCGATGGGCTACACATATAGGTAAACTATGTGCCTGCCATGCGAGAAGGATCTGCTCGAAAATGCATCCATCCACATGGTTAGATCTAATTATGAATCCTATAAATACGGTCTACTCTAACTATGCGATAGACCCTATTTTCCCCAAAATATGGGTTTTAGGATCCAAAAAAGACCAAAAACTCCTTGGGACCTTTTCTAACTCACAAGGTATCCATATTAGGTCCAAAATAAATTATTATGCAGAAAATAAAAGGATCCATATCCATGTGAAAAAGTATGTACTTACAGTGTTTCCCCCCTTAAAATAACTCCTCCCCAAGTTCACCTTCCAATGGTGATGAACCCCTATCTTAGAATAAATCTGGTCAATGGGCATGCTTGCCAGCCACATGCTCTCATGTGTCATTCTAATTATGGTTGTGCTGCCATAGCCCCCCCCCCCACCCCAAACTAGAGGGACAAAGATTCCTAAGAGAGCCTTCATGCTCTAGTCAATGGTGCATACTGAATACTCCTCAAAGAAAGAATTGGAATCTAACTCTACATTATCGTGATCAATGGTATGAGACAGATTGACATGATATTGGCGAAACATTGAAAAATGGAAGACTTTGTGCATGGCATAATACCTCGATGGTAATAGAAACTGATAGGACACCTACCCAAATCACTCCAAATATGAAATTGTCTTACAAAATAAGGTGAAAACATCAATTATTTCCATAACCATCTATGACCTAACCTGGGTGGTATTCAAATGAAAACACGATTATCAACCTTGTAATCTAGAGGTCATCGATGACAATTGACATAAGATTTCAATCTAGACTGATTTGTATTCATATAATTTTTGATCAGATAAACCTTTTCCAAAGTCTATCAAATGAGGCAAGGACCTAGTTGGGATGCCTCACCTATCTCTAGCCAGCATAAGGGTAAATGACAATACCTACAATATAATGCCTCAAAATGATCCATTGGAATTAGCACCTAAAATTTATTACTATATGGGAACTAAATGAGAGTGATATTATATTCCCAAGAACCACCAAAATCAAGGAAACATTATTAGAGTACATTTCGAGAAACCATATTGTTTGTTCCAATTTTACATCAGTACAAGGGTGAAAAATTTGTTCATAGAAGCACATGTGTTGCTACAACATTATAAAATCCCAACAAGAATCATGATTTGAAATGATCACCCCTGTCTGAAATGATAGTATAAGGGGCCCCATGTTGTCATATGATATCAGTGACATATAGTATTTCATGATCATCATCTATAAAATTATCCTGAATTGGAATTATGTGAGCCACTTTTCATTGTCTGTCCATAAAAACCCATACAACATCCCTACCTCATCGTGACTTTCATAATCTGACTACAAATCCCACATAAACATCTTCCAATATCCATTCTAAGACTTAAAGTTACTATAACAGTCCTATAGGTCTATGGATATCAACCTTCACCTACTTGTAGGTGGAACACCATGTGATAAATCCTGTTATTTGATGGTTTATTCCAGGATACCAATACTAGAGTCCCATATCTCGATATATCATTGAGATACATGGATGAATTTCCCACCGAGAAGCATGGGATTCATTCATCAACTCCTCTATAATATTTTTAGGAACCCAGGAACATTAATGAATACAAATGATGTCGTCTATATCAATAGACCAATCTAGAGGTGGCTTGTCTTCAGATATACTCTCATGGAGAACCAATCCCTAGGGATATGAAAATTTACATCCCATAACCTTATCAAGGTGGGAATATGTGACATTCTAGGATGAGAGTTAATAATTCTTATGACTATCATGAAATGACAGATGTTTCTCAGAAAAGAGGTCCATTTACATATACTAATCACTAGATTCCCATAGGGCATGTTCTTGTGTTTTCTGGCATAGCACATCTACAATTACATTTACCTTCCCAAGCATATTGGAAATCTAAAAATAAAAGGATTATAGATATTAAACTATCTCCACTATCTAAGGTTCAATTAATACTGAGTGATTATATTTTTGATTCCCTTTGGTCTGTGTAGATAACAAATAACTCACATAACAGATTGTGTCTGCAGCAACATAAGGCGTTATCAACTACTGCTATATCAATGTCATGCGTTTGATAATTTCTCTCATGGGGCCTCAAATAATAATATCCATATGCAATGAATCTATCCTCCAACATCATCAATTCTCATTTTATAATTCTTAATCCATTATAAAAGATGGTATAACCTTTACATGGCTCTGGTAGAATCAGAATAGTTTCTTAGACAAGCCTCCCTTTCCACTCTTGAAAGCCCTTCCCACACAATTCGGAACACATGTACTGGAAAACAGTATTTGTAAGACTAGTGAGAGGGGAATAAAGATGTGATAAGTCCTATTTTAAAGGCCTATAATATATATCCAATGCTAAGAAACATAGTTTATCAAGATCACTCTTCACATGATCATATTAAAATATAAAAATTTCCTTTTCTAGGTTAATAGATACTCATGATTCTGATATTATATGACCTAATAAGACAACCCTATGGATCATAAACTTGCACTTATAATGTTTGGAATAAATTTGATGCTCTCTCTGTGTACTCTGATCAATCTCATGTTCTTTTCATGGTCTCTATGAGTATAATAATACCCCAAGATGTTGTCCAAAATACCATATTATTATAATCAAAATAGGGATAGCAATCCATTTTCATTTGAGCCATGAAAAAGTTGGTTGTGTTCGTAAGACTGAAAGACAAAACAAGGTACTCGTATAGACCATACCTACTACATAAATCTATATGAGGTATGTGTGATGGCCATACTCACACATGGTGATATCCTGACCTCGGTTTGATCTTAGAGAAGACCCAATCTCCTACGAGATTTTTGAAGATATCATATTTTAAACGATGTGTATATGGGGTCTTCATCGTATGTTGGTTCAAAATTCTTTAATGCACACATAGTTGTATGATTCCATCCACCTTCTTAGCGTAAAGCAATGGAGAACCCAAAGAGGTTGTACTAGGATATATAAAACATGTTGTATATATATCCTCTTACTATTGCTCGAGTACCTGGAGCTATGTAGGTGAAATCCTATATGGAGGAATGAACATTGGAGTTGGTCTTGAACAAGCTCAATCATAAACTCTTCCTCTCACTGATGAGGTAAGACAAAAAAATCACCAAGAAATACATCCCTAAAATGTTCCATGATTAGAGGAATATCAACATGATGTAAACCCTAATCCACCATGAAGATATTTGAAATTGGGGAGATAATTCCACCAAGCCCATGATTTCTGGGTCTCACTCTAACTGCATGGATATCCAACTCACACTTATGTAGATAACTGATGCTCTCTGGTAATGTAAATTAAACTCAGTGGTCATATAAGTATATAAAATCATGATACTAAACCCACAAATACATCCTATGAATATCATCAGAGCCTATCTTGTCGAGAACAATGTGGTTCCATAAGAATGGGTAACTTCCTTACTCAAGTGGGCATTCCCTAAATTGGTGTATTCCATCTGACAAAACTCCTAATAGTGTATCAAGGGTCATTACACCAAAGTAATATAGTATGTCCAGACAATAACACTCCATGATAGAAATTGATGTAAAAGAGTTTGAAGAAATTGTATCAAATAAAAAAAATACTATAGTGGAGGTTACATTAATTGTACTTCATAATGTAGATGGTCCCCCAGCCTTATCCTTAGGTATCATCTGTAGTCATGAAGTTGTCATGGTCCGTGGACCTATGCAATAATTGGGCTACCCTGATCAAAACTAGTCTACTGGAACTACTAGTGATCAGTATTTTGATTACTATGGAAACAACATCATCCTTACCCAGACCTTCCAGTGCTATTCGAACTCCCCTCCTGACGGAGAGTAGAATAACTCACTCCTAATGGTGGAGTTGGTGCAAATACTTTTCCTCTCGAATTTGATGGAATGATCCTACAGAATCTCTGGAGATGTCCCATATAGATTCAATTCTATTCATACTATTGTTTCTCTATCACAAAGCGACTTCTGTTTCCACATTGTCTACATTTATGAGACACTATAGAGATATCAAAGTGGGTACTCTGTTTTTCATGTCCTAATGAAAATCCTTGAGGGAATTTTTCCTACCACTAGAAGAACTACTAGCCTACCATGGAACGGATCATATATTCTTGGTTCTATTACTATCCCTCAGGTTATTCTCAATGTTAAAAACCTAATTTAAAATTTCATAAAAAGAAGGTTGGAAAAGACTTTCATCTGTATACAAATGATGTAAAGAATCACATCCTCGAATCATCTATCGTGGAAGACCTCACCATTATCTAAAAGTGTTTATATTCATAACAAATCATTGAACATCTAGAGACACCTCTATATAAGAGGTTCAGGATTTCCACATACATGATTTTGGATCGGTCCAAGTGCTCGTGGGATGTGATTACCAAGGCTTCTTATCATGGTGGTAAGACAGGTAGTTTTGGCCCCACAACATCTAGAGCATGGTATTCGCCACCTTCCTAGCATATGACATTAGGATGTTATGGTGACATTGGCCTAAAAATTATATGAAGATGAATTAAAACAAAATTTAAGTAGATATATAGAAACATTTACCAAGGCTAATCAAGGAAGATCTCACTACCCAAGGTATACTACCCCAACTACCAACTTATATGGCTAGGTACCAGTAAGTTCTCAGTTATATGATTCATTTAATTCTACTTTTAATTATATAGATCACTCCTTTAAATTTCAGAATCATTATAAGGGGAGATAAGTATGTTCAAGAATTTAATTTTAGATGTATATTTACACTTTATAATGGATAACCATTCCCGATGAATTTGTTCCAATACACCTTATTAATGTACACCAAACCCATTTATTTATACCCTAAGGGCACAACATGATAAATTACTCATCCTAACCCATGAGGGCCTATACACATCAATAATTGATAAAAGTAATCAATCAATCTCAACCAAATAATATCACAAGAATAAGTTAACTATTAATACATCACTAAAACACTGTTGGCATATCTTGAAATTCAGGTAGTGAAATGAACCTATATGGAATCACAATATTAATGGAATTAAAATTCAAGGTGCCTATATGATGTATGTGACAATACTCCTTGCCCAAATCTCATCAGGACAAGGTTTAAAAAGTATCTAAATCAAGATAATATTCAACTACACCACACGTCATGTGTTTCACCCAGTGGTGAAATAATGTAAACTATAATAGGAAAAAAGTACAACAATTTTGTTTGGGGGGACTTGGATTATACCCCAAAAATGGGTTCATGACATCTAATAATGTCTTATAACCATTTCCTATTGCATTCTTAATCTCTATTGTATGTCTATAAATAGTAATGAAAGAAGGGAAATGATACATATTTGTGACGCACCAGACCTAGAATCCACTTAATCGAATTTTTGAGTCTGCTGGGCCACAGGGCATCAAGAGCATTTCACCAAATGCTAGAGTCTTCATACTAGTAGTGAGGGCCTTGGTGGTGTTTGTGGGAAGACTATGGCCTGATTACCAGAGATCAGCATATTAGAAAAATATAAACAGTGGTAATTATTAGATGAAATTTATGTAAAAAGATGTAATAGTGTAAAAATAGATAATAAAGTAACAACAACTGAATCATTTAGATTAACTAATGATGATATTTCATGTCACATGAAAAGTGGAAATCATCGATAAAATAAATTAGGAATAAAATTTTCCTAAAAAGCATGAATGAAATAAAAAGATTTTCCTATGCATCCCAATATCGGCTTGGTAATATACTATCAAGATCCATCCTAAATTGAAATAAATCAAGTGTTTCAAGTTGTATTCTCCCCTTTATCAACACATGCATTCTAGTAATCTACCTAGGGTTCTAAATGGCGCCCAGAGAGGGTATGAGATAAATCCTAGTGGACCACCACCAATGGTGTCTATAACATCCATACCGTGCAATGGAAATGTAATAGTGTAAAAGAATTCCTATATAAAGTAAATCATTACAATGTAACTAAATACCCAAGTACCTTCTTCAGCCCTCGACTGGTGTCTGAACATGATACCATAATTTTTTTACTATTACTAGTTCAGGAATATGCACATGTTAACAATAGTTAATGTTTCAAGATGTAATAGGGAATCCTATAATGATATTTAGTAATGATGTTCCAAGGGAATAACCAAGCCAATATAGACCTCAAGTGTTTCTAAATTAGTAATGACGATAGCATGGCTATGGGGTAAGCATGTAATCCAAGGATTATAGTCCCTGGAATTCCATAATAAGATACCTACCAAGTCCAAGGAGTTAATCCAATGTTAAATGTGTCTATGAAATGACTGGGATCGATGGTCTTTAACTATAGAACCTACTCTCCAATAATATATCAATGAAGTGTATCCATGGAATCCTAAAATAATATTGATTGTTGTTATAGAAGGACTAGTTTCTAGGTGGGTCTCAACCTAAGGAAGCCATATCCTTGATTCAGAAGGGGCCTCTCTATTCCTCAATGCATTTCCTATGGAATCCAAGGAAATATCGAGTCATGCCACTCATTATTTATAATGAAGTCAAATAAAATTTATAGTGTTAAATACATTACCTCTAATTACTATGAGAAGTCTAATAATTCATGCAACCATTTAATCAAGTTATAATTAATCAATAAGTTAATTTGGTTCATTCCCTACCTGTCATTACTGTGATAATGACAGGTATTATGAAACCATTTAATTTAATCCATTTAATGTGTATGAAACAAATAAGTTTCACTCCTCTACATTCCCTTAACGTGGTAGGGGTGCAACAAACATGCAACCAAATATACATTTACATATAATATTGAAAGGTCATATTCATAGTACACATACCAATTCCCATGTAACCTTTATTTATCAAATTGAATAACCCACCTCAATCAGGTCGAGTGGTGAGAATATATGGTACATTAAATTATGCAATTAAAAATTTGAACAAAACCATTTAATATACAAAATATTACCCTTAGAAAGGAAAATCCAAGGCAGACCCGAACGACTGCTCAAATGTGTCAAACACTAAAATGAAAATTATGGAAAAACATCTTACATGGATTTGAAGGATTTGTGGGTGTAACCACAAAAAAATAATCTCATATTTCGAAAGAGCATAATCATATGATCCTAATAATTATAAGTATGGAATATAAAATCAGTAAATGTCACATGATGAAATTGGTGGGCCCCACATGACAATTCCAAAATCAATTAACATGAGTGTCTAATTATACACCAAACACCATAGCCTTGTATCACTATCCTCCTATAGTATCAGCCTATGATTTATCTTTTAATATATTAGATCCGAGAAAAGGGTCAAAACAGTCACACATTGATAACAAGGTTGAGATAAAGAGAGCAGAAGAACGACTCAAACGAACTCGAGTACTTATTGTTGCCCATCCAACATGAAGAACACAAACACAAATGAATCCTAGATGAAGGATATATTTTTATCACTACCTCAGCCCTTCAAAATCACCAAAATGGGATAAAATGGTGTTTTTTTCTAATGGATTTTTTTATCAAGGAAGAGGGAATATTTAATTAGACCAATAAGGGTAAACTAGTAATATTACCCAATATTTAACAATTACATGGTTTCTCCATAAGGATTGACAAACTGTGCACTGGCCTTGCATGGGAACATATAGGAAGGGGCATACCATATAATTAGGCCTCCTAGTTTTTCAAACCATGCACCAACCATGAGAGATGGCTCTACCAGAAAATGAATCATTCTATACAGTTAGATCTAATAGTGCCTCGTACCAGCACAATTTACTCTAACAATGCGAAATTACCAATATTCCATAATAGAAGGGTTTCATTACCCAAATAATCCCCACACTCTCCTTGGGCCATTGAAACTAGGCATCTATATTAGGATAAAAATAAATAATTAGATAGAAATATAAAGGATCCATACCTGAGTGAAAAATGGTGGTCTTACATGTCCCTTAATGTGCACAAAGTCACTTTAGTACATATCCAAAATCCATCTTTTTCATATGGTTTTTTTATATCATCATGTAATTAATTAAAATCCCCTAATGGTCACTCTGATACTATATTATTTTTATAAAAGATGGATATAACCTATGTTGGAAATGAATTTTCATTTTGGACCCTTAGATAATCATATGAATCGTGGATGAGTTACCAAGAAACCCAATCTAGTCAATCAGATAAGCATAATATAGATCAATTTATTATTTGGATGATTTAAATCCATTCTATAAAAATTATGGATTTCTGTGTGGTATCATGTGGTCTATAAAATCCTTCTTGTAATACATTTTGTACTCACATTATAACATGAAGAATTAAACATATATTCACTCTTCCCAAACAATTCCAGTTGATCTAGCTTCATTGTAGATTTTCTGGATCATCTTTATTTTTCCAATCATACACATATTAGATTTTACATGTAACTGTTTAATATTGATATCTAATGAAAAATTTCAATTAAGTAAATAATAATGATGATTTTATATCATTAAAAAAAGTAATTGTTAGTCCAATGTAATACTTTAGTAAAATTATAGCTGGATGAAATATTTTTTATTAATGTGGATAAAGATGAAATTATATTTAAGAAGTGTCACTTTTCTATTATAATCTCAATATCTGGCTTCTTTAGCATGACATTGGTATAAAGACCTTGTATGATTAAAGGATCATATTTTACATTAGATCTTGTGTATTTGTATTCTTTATTTAATAAAAATACATGGGATCATCTAGGTGGGAGATCAGTTATACTATTTTTTAACATGTTTCTCATCAATATTTTTATATGATACATTAATTTTGATATATCATGTAATGAATTTTATTTTATTTGTAGAGTTTTCTCTGATTTTGTTATAGATGTGGATGTTTTTGGATAATTTATATTTTTATAATAATATAATAAGTTGGTATTGTATAATAAATATATCTTTTCATAAACATCTTTTTCTATTTTGAAGCCTCTAGATTATAGTGATGCATGATAGGGTCCTTGTGGTTTTCTATTTTCTTTCATGTGACTGATTGATCTAAGACGATTCATTAAAAAATTGTATCTCTTCTATACAAGTTTTTATAATTTATGGAGTTTGATGACTGGTTATCCATGGATTTGTTAGTGACTTTTATAGTCCATAGATTGGTGCATCATGAACATAATTTAGAAGGTACACATAATTTGACCATGGTAATGGGATTTTTTTCTTAGTTTTTAACATTTTTATGATTACACATTGAGTGATACACTAGGGTTTATGTATTTTGGGTTTATTATTTTTTTTATATCTTATTCCATGGGGGGAAGAAGTTTATGTTCATACATCCAAATAGAGACAAAGGGTTCAAATAACATATGCCTATTTTGGTGTGGTTTTACATATCATTTATTGTAAATTTTTTGATGTGTCCATAGAATACCTATATGGTTTTGTTTCATATAGATACATAATATAATTCTATTAAAGTGAATCATATTTATATATTTTATTTTTATAGACCAACAAGTGGATTCGAATGTGATATTTTCACTAGTGATAGAGTTTGATCCCTTTTATTAATAGATGAAGGGTATCCCTTATGGGTCAGTGAGTAAAATTTATGTCTTGAATGTTTCATGATGAAACCATGGGATTCCTAATAGAATTTTAGTTTGGATAAAATTATAATTGTTTCTAGGGTGATTTTTAAGAGTTTCCATTGATTCTAGGTTTCATAAGAGTGAATGTGTGGTTATATACTTGGACATTAAAATTTATATTTGAGATTATGGAGGCATAGTGGGACTGTTTCATGGATCTTGTAATATGAATAATGCTTCGGAAGTAGGTGGTCATGTGGTTTTCATTGGAAGGAGTGTGGGGAACATAGTTTTATATAGAGTATCATAGAGGGTGTTATTTATTGTTCCATCTAATATATTTTAGGATAATGGTGAGTAGATTGGGGGCGTTAAAATAGGTTCATGAGTATATGGATCATGAGATAATGGGAGAATCTTTTCAATTAGGTTATGAGGAAATGTTAATCCATTGTACATAGATGATTTTTACTATTTGGTGCTATCAGAAAAATGAATTGGTGTTTTTTAGTGATGACTAATTCACTGATCAATGGAATATTCCTAATATGTGACCACTCAAATTTTTTCTAATATTTATAAATATTTATTAGCATTACTATTGTGGAAACATTTTGGTCGTTGTACTAGGATATTTTTATGTTAATACTTTTGGTGAGGAACCCACCATATGTCATAAGAGGACACCATTCAAAGTGATACATGGATTTGTGGTTGTTTTGGTTTTCATGTTGGTTCATTTAATTGAGTGGGTTAGTTGCATCTATTCATTCCACTATATAGTAGATATATCATTACTAGTGGATCTATGTGTTTTGTTATTATTTCAAGAGAAGGATAATCCTATTGTGTAGGGTATCCTTTTAAAGATGGCTTTTCAATTTGGAATTTTGTGTGATGGTGCGAGGATGGATCTGAGTTTTTTCTGTTACAAATAAAACACCATATTTTTTATTCCAGTTCATTGTTCGATTGATTCGAAATTCTTTTATAGGTCATGGGGTGGTAATGGAATGAATCAGACATTGAAAGGGGTTATTTTTTCTTCGACATCTGAGGTCATGTGTTATGGGGGAATTCCTCTTCATGTTGTATGGTTGGTTGATTTTCATATATTTAGATGTATTATATTGGATACATTTTCAAGAACACCATTATTATAATTTTCTAAATGGTTGGATGATAGAATAATGAATTTTTATAGAATAGTCGATGTATATTGGCTTAGTATTTTGAGTTTTGTCATATAATAATGATTTTTTTCTAGGATTGATTTTTTTCCTATAAGTGAAGTAGAGATGATGGGATTTTTTAATATTGGTTTTCTAACCACAATATGATCCCTAGGGAGAAAAATATATATGTAATTTAATTTTTAATGATCCAAATCATTTAAATTTTAAAAATTATATTAAGATATTATATTTTATCATGTTGATGGGTTCATGACATTATGATTCAAATTAAAATTATGAATGGTAGAGAACCGTAATGGAACTGTTTCATATGTGGATTATGGTTTGGGAGGAATATTCATTAATAGAAAATTGTTGGGAATCATCGGGTGCCAGTTGGTGATTTCAATCTAATTTTTAGAATGGTTCATGGTTTAGTGTCAAAAAAACATAGGGTAAATTGTTTAACCATTTTAGGATGATGGAATTATCCATTCATTTTTTAAAATGTTTGGTTAGAATTCCAAATTCATGGTTATGGTCAATCAATATAAATTATTTGTAAAATCATATGGGTGAGTGGAATTTATGTAAAAGGTGCACAACATGTTTATTGATCAAAATGTGCAATGTGGATATTGAATTTTATTTTTTAGATATTTTCTAGTGTAGTTTTGAATTGGGTTTTCGTGGTGGTCAAACTATGTGGAAATGTATGAGAGAGGTTTTGGCATGGAAAGAGGATGAGGTATGGATTGATAAAATAATAGAGAAAATTGTTTCCAAATTAGGTAGAATAATTCTATTTGTTTAAAATTGTAATTTTTCTTCATTTCACCCCTCTAATTATTATTCAGAACGAGCTCCTACGTTCCTCACCAATGGCTACTCATGGAAACAAATCTACCATTTGTTCTTACATGAATACTGTTTAGTGTGGAGAGTGATCAAAGGATTTATTTTCCATTTTAAATATGGTTTATTCATCACTTCACCACATTCATCAACTTAAATTTTTGGTAGATGATTTTGGTGTCTCGTGATTATGTTATTTTTTAAATTTCCACTATTTCATGGTGGAATCAATCATGGATGATGGGGCTATAGTGAGGCATAATGATAGGTCATATGTATCAATTTTTTATATTAAATTTATTATAATTTATCCAGAGGTATGATGGAATGTGTATTTTTTTATCATTTCTAATAATAGTGAAATTAATTTCCATGTAACTATATCTCCATGTTTGGTTTTGTTGCCACATGGTGTTAGTGGTTCATTGTATTCCTTCTGTGGATTTTTATTCACTATTACAGTGAAAAAATACTACTCTATGATATTTTATGACTTATTACTATTGTAATTTAATTGAATAATCAATTACTGACAGTTTCAATTAATTTAATTTCATCATTGGGAAGCTTCTGTGTGTTTTGTTGTAAAAAGAGCATGGGTTCAGGCACGAGGCTTTAAATATTCTTCCATAAGCTTGGTATATTGGTTTGAATGAGTGAAATTTCACTACATATATTCATTTATATTTAAATTATTATGTCCTTGTTATCCTTGAGAGATTTTGGGGTATGTTTTTATGAATATCTACTGTTTTGGGTTCCAAATAATGTGTTTTTGTTCTGAAACACCCCTATTTATTTAAATTAATTTAAAAAATAAACAAAGTTTTTTTTGTAGTGATTTATAGGGGAAGTAAAGTGGAATATCATTGATTCGTTCCTCAATAAGGATGAATGAGAGGTCTTGGTAATAATCCCTCTCAAGTGTTACCTTCGGAGTGTTATGTGATGATGAGGCTTATGTGAACATAGGGTCCACTTAGTGGGTCATTGGATTTATTAAGGATATTCATGAGGTTCCACTCAAGGATCTTATTTATTAATAATATATCTATAGATGTTTGTTTGATGCTTTACTTGGGATTAAGTTCCAATTTTTTTCCTTATGAGTTTCTCTAAGGGAGATTTAGTTATGACCCGGGAGAGGGTTTGGGTACTTTGTGAGACTTGGAAATGGAGATTCATTTTCATTAAACTAATAATAGAAAATGGGATCAAATAATGAACTAACCTATGAATTCTATGGGTTTTCAGATTTAGGTTCCCTTGGGGTTCCCTTCTATAAAATGACTTGTTACTTGGTCCTCGAGAAGTTGAGGATTATTCTCATTTGACTAGAATATAGATATGTAGGTGAATTTTGGATTTTTTGGTAGTATGGTGTGTTTAGTGTAGTAGGTTACTATTGTGATATGTATTGATATGGGTATGAGGGAATCTCAAGTATGAACATCTTAGTAGATAACTGATTGATGGTTGGTAGGAAGCTACAGATGGTTAGTGGTGGTTTCACCATTTCAAATGTGATTGTTCTTATGTATTCAATGATGGGAGTTATTTTATAGTTTATCAGGGTAAGAATTGATTTATTGATTACGAATATTCATATTCTATGAGTGGATCAGGTTTTTAGATTTATTTGATATAGGGGATTGTGGGATCTATATGATTTTGGTTGACCAATGAGGGGTTTTATCTTTAATAGAATTAACGGTTATTGGTGAAAAATTATTATCTAAGCACTAGAATTGAGATTTTTTCTGTTGTCCTAATGGGTTATTGGTATAGGTATTTATGATCCCATGATTTTTTTGCCTTTATAATTTTTGTTTAAGGTAGATCAGGATATGGTTTTTTGTGTAAAAGGTGTATTTTCTGATATCATTAGACTATATGTTTTCCATAAGATTATTTTATATATATCCACTATGGGATGGCTATTTTTATAAAATAATTGGGATCTAATAGAAGATGGAAGGGAGTGGGTACCACCCTTAGACCTAGTGATTGTTTAACAAAGCCATTTGATGGGTATCATGGGTCCCAGATGTTTTTATAGACATTGGTTATAGGTTATTCCGTCCTTAAAATTATATTATTATTGATAATAATAGTTCTATAGGACTATTTTTTATAGGTTATCTTAGTGTTAATGGTTTTCTTGTCACCAATTCAGATCATACAATTCATGTCTTAGAGTTTGTTAGATTTATTTATTGTATTTTTTATGTATATGGATAATCATCAGAGTCCAACACATTATACAGTATCATTTTTAGTAACTAGTAGATCCACTATAGGTCTAGTATATTTAGTTAATGTTATGTGGTTAGATGAGTCTTATGTTATAAATCCTATATAATATTTCCAGAATAGTGGATGTTTTATCTTTTCAATATCCTTAGATAAAATATTTTGTTATTTGATTTTATTTATCCCCTATATATGTCTTCAGCTGTTTCATTCATATTCCATTTTTCTATACCTACCTAGGGGTTTAATACCACAAGTATCAATCATTTTTTATTAAATAAATTATAAGATCATTATATGTTATTGATCATGAAAATTTATTTATTTCCCCTACACGAACTCCTTAATTATTGTAAAAAATATTATTATATATTTTTTAGTGTATATAATTTTAACTTTTGGATATAACTAAGTTCATTTATTGATTAATTGAGTAAGACTACTTAGGTAATGTCCATGATTCAGATGATGTAGCTTGATATTTTTATAGTGGTTGGATTTGTGGTATTTCTAAAACATGGTAGAATATCCTTTGTATTATGTTCAATTCATTTATTAGATATATATTGTATTATCATGTAGGGTGTCTAGTTTTTTATTATTTTAACACGTATTTCAGTATATATCATTATATTATTCATTTAATTTTGTATATTATATTTCATGATTTGTTTCTTTGTATGATTTTTTCGGATATTATGGTTGATATGGATGTATTTGGATTATTTGTGTTGTTATAAAACTCTGTTACATGTGTATTTTCTCTGCATTGTGTCTTTTTTAGATGATCAATAGGAGTGAACAACATCTTCCAAATGTGGAGACATATATAAGTGATTGTAGTGAGACATATCGGATTACAAGTCAGGTTTATCAATGTTGGTTCATTAAAAATAAATGAGACTTTTAATAACCAAACAATATGAAACATACCATTATTGATGGAAAAAATGAAATGTGCCCCAAAATATTATAGGGGATAATTATATAGAATTAATTTTCCTGATCCAAAAGAATACATTTAATTTCCATGAATCACTTTCACTATTTCTTAAATTTTTCATTACAGAAAACAATTCCTCACTTTTTAATAGGATAATTTTTATTATAATGATAAATAATTCATTGGAATATATTCCTTTTTAATGATTTTAATAACATAAATTATTACCGACACACCGAAATCAGTATACTAATTGTCATTGAATATTTTTTTAATTTATTTTCATTAAAAATGATTGTATTTATAATTAACATGATCATAAAAATCCATTCATCAGATTATATACTATAATCACCAACATATATACAGATGATCATGTATTTTACTTAAACTATTATTATATATAAATTTCAACCAATTTTTTTAATGTGATTAATTAAAATTATAAATTTTTCTTTAATAATGAATAAATAAGTAAATTTAAATTCTATAATATGACAGAATGTTGATATAAAAGTGTATAAACTAGATTTTTCTTCTTTACACAATGATATTTTTTCAACAAGAAAATGAAATATATCATTGGATGGTAAATATATTCTTCAATTTTCACATATTAATCTTTTAAAAAAACTTATATTTGAACTTCAATTAATAATGATAGTTTCATAAATTTTTGGAGATACCATATCAATCCACTTTTTCATCATGATATTATATAGAAATTATATTTTATGTATTACTCTATTATGAATATAATTAATGAATTTATCCTCCATATTTTATATGTATTATTCTTCCTTTTCTTCTATCACACACTAAAAATTCATCAAACACAATTAATCACCCTTTATTTATTTATTTCATAAATTTTAAAAAAAATGTTTATAAAATATCAATGGAATTTTGAATTTCCACATAAAATTATAATATAACATACAATTCAATATACCCCACTCCAATTTTAGTAATTTGAAATATCAAGTGTATTTAGTAACCCTTGGTATATTATGGAAAATTGTGATCACGTGTAAAAGTGGAAATTTGAAATTCTATAGGGGAAATAATCATAACACTAAAAAACTAGACATAACAATTTATTATTAAATGAAAAGTGAATTCATAGTGAAACACTTGTTGTTTTCATATAAATAATCACAATATGACTGAACCTCTTTTAGAATCATGAGATGAACTGTATAAATTGAGATTTAAACACTAAAATATCTAAATATATAGATAAAATGAAACCAATACCATCCTGGAAAAATTATGTTTCTCTCACCAAGCAAAGATAACATTAAAAAATATGAAGTACCCATAACCATGTTATCTTGTTTTCAGGTTGGAAATATTCAAAGAGATTCAGATTTTAGAATAATTTAATAGTAATATAATCTAAATAATTTCATTATTTACCTATCCATCAGAAAATTATTTTTTATATTCATGTACATTATAACATAGTTACAATCAATATGGCGTGTTAAGTTATAACTCTAAAAAAACATAATAATAGACATCCTATTGAATTTATTACTTACATATATATATATATTGAATTTTTTTACTTATTTATATGTGATAAATATATACTCATATATATATTTATATATTTCAAATTTGGAGTTTACATTTTATGAGAAGAAAAACTCATGTTCCCATTAACATATCCTTTTAAATTTTGTATATCGTTATCTGTATCAATAGAAAAATATAGTTTTCTAATTTATAAAATAATTAAAAAAACTAAAATAATATTTTGATTTTTTTTACTTCCAATTACATCCTAAATGAAAAATGAAATCACCTCATTGGAATCACATGAATTTATTTGAATTTAAATTCAATACATGATTTTGAATACTCTGTCAATGTGATGATAAAAAGATAAAAATAATATGAAATAAAAATCCACACCACATAAAAACAAACCAACAAAAGACCATTTTAAAATAACCATCTCCAAGATAACCATTATTCTTTGGTAATTTTCTAACCACAAAAATTCAAAAGTTATTTTAAAAAGAAACATTATTAGAAATATGCATATTTTAAAATTATATTCTAATAATAATTATTAATTATATATAAATATTATTGGTAATTATTCCATTGAATTATTAATAGTTCAATTTTTATATAATAAATAAAACTATCTCAAAAAATTGTTGATAATTTCCCATATTAACATTTATCACACTACCCACACGATAACCCATCATACATCCACCTTTTTATCATTTATAATATACCATAATGTTATAGGTATTTGATTTCATATATAATGAGATGTTTTTAGTTATTTTCAAGGTGAATTTTGAAAATTAATATTTATATTGGAATTATAGTCATTGTAGAGCCTATTGAATAATTTTTAGATATGTTTTAGTGTTTTTGGGTGGTTCAGAGGGAGATATAGGTAGTCTTGGTAAGATAGGTATGTGTTTAAAATAATAGATTTGTTTAGTTTATACCAGGTAACTATTGGCTAACATAGTGGTGTTATGGCTTGTGTGGTTCCAAATGGTGCGTATTGGGACCACACTAGTTTCCCAGTGTCATATTGGGAACCAAATTAAGACTAACCTAGTACCAATTGGGCTATATTGTGTATTTTAGTTGGGAAAGATGGTTGATTTCAAGTATTGTCTACTAAAAACCCACTCATGTGTATTATTCACAATGTTTATGTACTAGTATGTAAGATTTATAATTTCTTTTTACATCCACCTATGATCCCTTGATCCCCGGTGGCTCGGGATTGTTCCTCACTCTTATTTGGAGGTGTTAACTCATCATCCTTGTGATTTTCAGATTAAATTATATTTATTTTTAATTATTTTATTTCTATGGGATTTTTACTGCTAGATTATTCTTTGAGATATTTATGTTATAACTCCGAATTATCATTTGTGGCCATGTAGTTTTCTAAGGGTGATAATAGATGACGTTATCAGATAATAACTTTCAAATCTGATGATGAATTTCTCACAGTGTTTTTTATAATGTATTTAATTATTTTTCCTGGATATTGATAATTCATTATATTATTGTTGGTAGGGGTTTAGTTCATGGTGTTTCTAATAATGAGATATGGTAATTTCATGTTATATTTGTTAGAGTTCTTATTGTTTTATTCCGTTAGTGAATTTTCACAAATTATGCCTCTTTAATTTTTTTAAATTATATCTTTTAAAAGGTATTATTAATTTAACTATAATGACTTCATAAGTCAAATTTTGGTTTTAGGGGAAATAATTGGTCTATAGTTATTTTTTTCTCTTGGATCATGCTTGAATACAACATAGTGTGTGAGGATTGTGGATGGAAACATCTATATAGATAATGGCGGTTTCCATAACCCAAAACCAAATGAATATTTTTCCATTATTTAGCACTCCCATATGAGGGTTTCATATTGTTTTAGAAATGATAGTGACCAAGGATATGTAAAGGTAACATTTTGGGTGGTCACTGACTTCTATGAATGAACCATGTGCTCCATTTATTGAAAAAAAAATTATTAACCCAAAATATTTCCACTAGGGGGTTTCATTTTAGTTTTCATAGTATAGGGTGAGGTAATAATTATTTTGATGGGTAAAGGATATCATAGGTGGAATATTCGATGGAATTATTAGATTAAATGTGAGGATTTGTCGATGGTTGATGGGTGTGTTGGTTGTAAATCTATGGTATGGATAAGAGTAACCCCTTAAATGTAAGTATTATCCTTTGTAAATTTGGTGAGGATGTGTATTCCCAAAGACAAATATCATGTGGTAGAGATGACTGGATCATATATAATTCCTTATTTAATTAATATTTGATATCAAAAATTATAGATGAGTTTGGCCCAGGATAATTGTCTTATCGACATACCCATTAGTTTTAAAGGGAGCTGGATGGAAATATTTTGGACTTATATAATGGGATCAAACACAATCACGGGTTTGGAAATCAGATGGGCTATTATACCTATCAACATTATGATATGATCATTTATGTATTGTAGATTATATGGTCACCATGAAAATGTGCCTCTATGATCATATAGGTATTGGGGATCATGTTGGCATTAATTTGTAGGAACTAGGCTATGATTATTTATTACAGTGGTTATCCATAAAATGTATATGGGAATGTTAATGAGTTTGAATTTTTTTTTGAACCTTACATGGGAAATCAAAACAATGTGTCTTGGTGGGTTTTGATATGTTTGTTGAGATATTATGAAAGATTGATAACCCAAAAAATAACATATATACATATTATATAATTTTATATGAATGCATATTACATATCTAAGAAAAAAACTGATGAACCTAATCGTTTTATGAAATTTTATATTTGGAACAGAACAACCTTAAATTAAAAAAATAAATTTTCTATTAAAATATACTTATTACATGAAAAAATTCCAAGAATAAACATAAATAATAAAATTCATCAAACCTATGGGATAGAATTATAAGAAATATTTCATCTCGAATACTCAGTTGGGGTAAATGCAATAGATAATAGTTGAAGGCCAAAAGTCATCAATTGCATAATATATGGGTATGCTATCAAAATAATGACAAATTAATATGAAATAATAAAATCATACCAAGTAAAAAATATATCATACATCATTATTCATGGCATAAAACTTCTATAATAACATTTAATATGAATAATATGTCTGTGAAAACATGAGTAAATAATCATGCGGCATGATAAAATGACAAAATAGTTTATGGATTTTTTTTAAACATGGATTGAGTCATAAAAATATGTAATATAAATATGTATAGATAAATATTTCATAGAAAAAGGGTTGAACAAAGTCCACAATCAGATATTGGATAGATCTCTATAGTGTTTTTGGATTATTCTACATTCAATAATCATATTTGACAGAGTCTATTTAGCAGTTGGGTTTACTACATATTTTCATTTACATAGTGTACATATCAACAATGGTCTGGTTTTACCCATAATCTATGACATCAAAAGGGACATAAATATTAAAATAATATAATAGTGTATATATAAATCTTGAGAAACAGGATTATTGTTTCTAGACCACATATTTTTTCATCTAAAGTGATATGAAAATTTAACCAATGCATTGATGGTATAAATAATTATTAGCAAAATGATCACATATTGGATTTGGATGAATCTATAAAACTTTACATGTCATGGGAAATAAATAATTACATAATTTCATATAGGAATATATAATTTCATTAAATCACATCATATAATGAATTCCCATATATATATATATATATGTCACATGAACATTATCACATTTATAATTATATCATAGAAAATGTAATCCATGAGAATGAATTTTGTCTACTAAGAATTATCAAATGGAATGAAAATTACTCATATATAGGAAGAATGAATGATATTATATTCAATCATATACTAAGTGAAATATTATAATAATTACTTGATATTAGAAAAGGGGAATAAAACATTAAAAAATTAATAGAAACTTATAGTGAAAAATAAAATGAAATATCCTTTAAATTTTATAAACTCGTTATATTTGGAATACATATTTAATAAAACAATAGTCTTAGAAAATTAATGATAAATTTAAAAAATTATATTGAATAATGAGTAAAACATGGAAATTAATCATCATAAATAATGTTGAAGAATATAATTTGAGGATGTGACAGTAGAGATGTTTATTAAAACAATTCCTTTTACCCCACTATTTTGAATGTCCCCATCAATTTAAAATTCCTTTGATAAATTAAAGTTTTTTTAATAAAATCAATAAAATTAAATTAAATATCTTCACTTTTATGATACTTTTTTTCAATATAAAACTAATTATGTTCATATCCACATTGAAGCATCCTTTTGATTTAATTGTGATGAAAATTAAGACGAAACTATTTGGAGACATGTAAAATACAAAAATATTCATTAGAGATGGAAACAAGTTCATTTTATTGAAAAGGTAAATAAATTCCCCAAATCATAAATCATACATCGAACTAGAAAATTTTTACACAATATTTCAAAAATGCTTTAACAGTATTAGGTAGTAAAAAAATAGGTAATTCATTTTAAATTAATCCAACACAATATACCTCATTATTTCATTTAGTTCCATCATAGTGATAAAAAATGGGAAAACATTAAAAAAAATAAAACTATGGATGGTGTGTCTATGAGTGAGAAACTTATGGGTACCTTGAGCCACAAATTGGGTGACACCACTGAACCAGAATCATCTATCAACAATGTCACGAAACCATCCATCATCGATAGTATTAACCTGAAAAATCAAGAAGCTGATGTCTCCAGCTAGATATTGAAAGATAGTATGGGAGTTAGAAATAGTTCACATAGATATAATAAATTCCATCCACCATCAAAATAGGAATAAAATCAACCTATTTTCATTGGTGATCAAGATGTGAAAGTTGACTAGTGTAGAAAACCATAGTGATTGTCGCTATCATCATGAAGTAAATGTAAGGTATTTTAAAAATATGACTCTTAAACACCATGATTTTAGGGTAAAATAGAATAAAATCACATACTTGGGATTTGGGAAAATGGAGGAAATGTTGCAATTATTGGAAAAAAATATAGAAAAAAATCATGGTTTGAATTTCTACGTCATTCACACTCACCAACAAAATATGAAACCACTATAGAAGAAACAAATATTACCAAAATAGGGTTATTCACTGATAAATAAGACTAAAGGGTAGATATGGTTGAAAAAAAGGACTATAAAATTAAAATTATCAAAAAACCAAACTCCACAGGGGGTATGAGACGATGATAAAATAATACATAATGTGATCGTATTAGTAGAGTAGGTTGAAATAAAAATAGGAACACTGGGTCCCACTTACAACATGTTGTAAAAGGAAAATGATTTATGAATGATGATACAGGGATAAATATCCCAAGAGATGATTATAAGTCCATGATAATAAATGGTCCATAAAAAGGGAAAACCACTCATAATTGTGCCAATGCTCAAAGACCCAAGCTTTGATAGTATTGAACTGATGAAAAAAAATATATTGAATGAAATCCTAACCATTTATAGTAAGAGATATATAATGGAAAAATAATATCCCTATTAAATTTTTATGTGGAATGATCCAATGGTCATAGACCTAGATAAGATTTTTTCAATGATATGAAGGAACATATATAATTACCACTAACTTCCACCAAGTCAAACACAGTAAATCTATAGTAAAAAATATAATTTTTATCATTTATATTTATAATAATTTAATTAATAATTATTTGACATCATTAAATTTCTATAAAATTTATCATTAACCATTTACTAATATTTTATTGTCAAAAATTTTATTCTTATATAAACTCGTTTATGTTTCCATGAATGATTCTGTTTGGTGGATTTGGAACATTCTCTATGATAGAGAGCTTATTTCATCAAGAATATCCATATTTTTTAGTATATATTATTGATATATATAATGGCTCGGACCTCTCTGGTCCACTACTTTGTTGAATTGTGGTGTTGGAGGTGTTCCAGAAGGTCATGGTGACTTATCCCCAACACTTTTCCAAATTTGCAGTTCTACGAACAATGTTTCCAGAATAGTAACCTTCTAACTGTGACCTTCCAACTATAGACTAGAACAGTGTTTCCATAACAGTAACCTTCTAATTGTGACCTTCCATCTATAAACTTGAATAGTGTTTCCAGAACAGTAACCTTCTAACTGTGACCTTCCAACTGTAAACTTGAATAGTGTTTCCATAACGGTAACCTTCTAATTGTGACCTTCCATCTATACACTTGAACAGTGTTTCTATAACGGTAAACTTCGAACTGTGACCTTCCAACTGTAGACTTGAACAGTGTTTTGAGAACGGTAACCTTCCAACTGTGACCTTCTAACTATAGACTTGAACAGTGTTTCCAGAATGGTAACCTTCCAACTGTGACCTTCTATCTGTAGACTTCAACAGTGTTTCCAGAACGGTGATGTCTAATGGTGACCTTTTCATTCCTTTGCCAAATTTTGAATGTGTGAACATTGTTTCCATCTTCCAACAGTTTCACCCCTTTGGTGTTTCCTTTGACGTAAAATACATTTAAAGCCTTGTTTTAAGTACTCTTAAGGCCTATTCAAATGCCATAAATCCTATATTAATTATTCCTATGGCTCGGGATATTTTACTTGGTCAAACCACAATGGTTAATGCGATCCGCTTTTAATGGGGAATTAAACGTATCTTAAACTATCGCCCCATTAAATCTTCAAAAAGGGAAGAGATATAATTCTCCCTTTTTCTTCCTCTTTGTTATCAGCTATGAGACACTATAACCTTTAAATCCTTCATGTAGGAGTTGTACAATCAAACATTACTCCTAGGATTGGTTCTTCTCTGTTTTGATGCAACCGAGCTGTATCGATCAATCTTCCATATAAGGTATGTTGTATCATCGTTCTTTGGGTTTATTTTTCTCCCGTTAACCATTCCATATTATAGCATGTAATCTCCATGCTTATAATGGGTTTTTCTTGGGGTTTTCTTGTTACTGTCGTACCATGGAATCTTTGGGTGGATACAGTTTTCGCGAGAGGAGGATTGTGAACCGTTGTGTAGATAAAGAACGTCAAGAATTGTTGAGGTAGGGGATTCATGGCTTCTCTAATTATATATGTGCAAACATATAATTAGCATGATTTATCCCTTTGGATCACAATGAAATTGACCCAATTAAATACTTGAAATGGATTAAATGATTTAGTTGATCACATGTTGTTGCTTTGTACTGTGATAACATTTTGCCTCATGTTTTTCTAGAAAGAGTGATATCAATTATTTCGTTGTTTATTTGTTCGTTCTTGATGGAAATTTATATTGAATTTAAAGCCGGAATTAATTGTTAATTAATTGGTTGAAGATAAAGCGGCATGTAAATGAATCTGGTTGATGTCGTTGTTGTAGTTGTTCTAATTTGATGTTAATCAAGTTTGGGAAGTAAGCATGGTTGTTTAATTGTGATAGCTTACTAATTAGGTCTCCCGTAATTGGATCCTATGAATGAAAAATCTTCTAAATAAATATGGATTAAAGAACAGATTGTGTGAGAATTTCTTAAAGGGTTCTGAGTTACCCTCTTGATTATTAAAGGGTCAAGAGCCCATTCATGTGATGTTGTGTTTTCTTTATTCTTGTACTATGATTTGAGCCTAGATGGCTATTGTGATATGTGGAGGCATGGGGATTTGTGGTTGTGGTAGAGGATGATGCCTAGGGTGGCGAGATGCATCATCTTATGCATGTGGGTGTCGGGGAGGACACCAAGGATAATAGTATGGGATGGATGTGATGGTTGGATGTTGTGATTTTTTTTGGTTATTTATCTTGTTTACATTTCCCCACTGCTCGAGGAAACTGGTCTTGCTTACCCTACTTCCAAAGGAGGCGATGACACACGGGGTATGCCACGTGCTTTCCATGTTTAGCCTCTCGAGGGAGAATGGATATATGCTCGTGCTATAGGCGACAAAGACTAGATGGGTAGTATATCTACTCACCGTGTTGAGACCCCTTTGTGTTTAGTAGCATAGGATTCCTTTTTAGAATTCCTGGGAATATGGGAATGTAATTCTGTAATGAAAGGTTGATTAAATGGAGATAATCAACGGAGATGGAGATACTAGAATTTAAAGGTGATGTGAATATTAAAAGGATCAGTTGATTTTGAATGTGATGCCAATTCATTTTACTGTGGGATTGTTCATGGTTAATTAATGTTTAAAGAATTAATTAACGTACATTGGAACTGGTAAAATGAGAATGGATTAATCTAATGAAGCTCTTCAAATGTTTGTGTGCTTATAGGATACATAGTCTTAGAAGTAGTAGCATGGAGTCTGAGAGACGTTAGTTGCAGTTGTATCTAAGATTAGGTAATGCCCATAGTGTGGATGTTAGTTATATATATATTCTATAATTTTTGTGTTTCTATAAGCTACTCCACCCTATCAGTAAGGGAAACCGACACCCTGGGGATTCTGTGCCCTGGGGGGTGTTTTCCCCAACATTCAGGTTGGAGGACGATTGGCTGACTACCCCCTTTGGCCCCTCTCTCTTCTCTTGGTAGATACATGTTCCAATAGGCACAACAGTTAGTTTCCCCATATATGTGTGTAGAGGGCTGTAATGGATTGTGGTTATTTCACACACATATATTCTGGATATAATATAATATGGACTACTATAGGTGTAACGTGTATAGGCTGTGATGGCTTGTGGATCCCTACTCGGTGTATGCGCTATAATGTCTTGAGGTATAATACCCAATGTATGATACACATTATGCGGGATATGGTGGCTCCCGAAACATACCCGGTTACTTTTGGTTGTGAGGATTGTGTGGAGCGTAGCCCACGTGTCTGTGGGCAAGCCTTTGGAGAGAGATGCACATGACGTATGTCATTGGGGAAAAGAGGAAAACCAATGGGGAAGTAGTAGTGGGGTACCCTTGATATTCTTTACTATATGCTATATTCTTGTATGCGTTACTTGGTGAGAGTAGCCATGGTGATGTTGGGAACTTAGTATACCTGTTTAGGTGACGAGTTAGTTTCACTTAGTATTCGCTGGGCTTTAGCATGCTTTCTTTACTTTTGCACGAGAGGCTTGGGGAGGATCCTACTGAGTATACTGTTATACTCACCCTATGTATATATAAACTATTCTTCAGGTCACATGAAGCAGGTTGGAGATCAAGCGGGTTACTACTAGCTTGTGGTTGGAGGAGCTGTTCGGGCTTGTGGTCGCTGTTGTTTTACTTTCTTTTGGGTACTTTTAGTTTTCCCTATTAGTTGTAGTACTTTTGCATGACATTTCATATATGTACTTGGGTTTCATTTATATTATAGTTCTATGTTGGAGTTGTTTGGTTTCTATCTTATCTCACTCTTCCGCATGTGTTCTCTTAGAGGGTAATGCCTCCCATTTGTGTGTTTACTATACCCTCGGTTCTAGTCGCCAACCCAGGGCCTAATGGTGGCGGGACTTGGGGGGTCATTATCTTCCTTCTCACATTGCCGGCCCAGGAGGGGTACACTTTGTGGGGAGGGGTTCGTGACAATATGTTTCAATATTATCATTGATATATTCAATAAGTTAAGGTGATGGTTTTCATGGTACCCTTAAAAATCTATTTTTGAGGATTATTGACATAATTAAAGAATTGAATTATTTGGTTATTGTAATTTTCAATATACCAACTCCAAAATTGTGAAATTATATTAAATAAATAATTATTAAATAGTATTACATGTGTTCAGGTATTATTTATGCTTGATTATATAAACGTTATAACATTATTTATATAGTTGGTAAGATTGGACCAAATTTTTTTAAAAAATATTTAATTCTTTATAACATGTTATTATGAAGTAATTATTTAAATTTATTAGAAAAAACATGTTTTAATTTTTTTTTCATTAATGATACTCTAATTTAAGAATATTTGGATGAATATGATAATAAGATTTACTAAGGAGGCTATAAGAGTTATATATAGGTCCTGAATTGTCTCTTAGGGATCATCTTGGAAATAAGAGATTTGGGACTACTTCTAATGTGCATGGGTCCAAAAAATGGGATATAATATTTAGGTATATTTTTTGGTCATGGATTGAGTAATATGTTAATGGAAAAGTATTCATTGTAGTTTTTATACAAGGGGTCCAACTATATGTGAGTTTATGTGTCATTTTCATAAATAGGCATTTCATAATGTGAATGGAAATTTTTTTACATAGAATATTGATCCAACATGTAAATATAATGGATATATGAAAATGTTATATGTTTAATTACTTAATAAACTCATATATAGAAATTGTTTATAATATGTTAGGTATTTATTCCTAAGTAACAGCACTTTTAGTATCGAAAATTTATTTTTTACTACAACATCTTATTTTTATGTTAAAAAATAAAATTTAACATATTGTATAATTTAAAATAATGATTGAATATATTTAATTCATCTTCAAGGATTAATTTTTTAAAAGTCTTAAAAATTAATTATAATATATCAATACATAACCCAAGAATATTAATTTTTAGAAATATGTATTTTTAGGCATAAAAATACATTTATTGTTATTCACTACCATGTTGTAATCACCATATGAAGGATTGTTTTTTTGAATACACATCTTTTTAAAAAATTCATTTAATAAATTTTACCCTCCAATAAAGATAAATAAGATTTATTTAAATAATGATTCATAGCACATATAAAAAATTATTTAGAAAAAATTAGTTTAATTTTAAAGGATATTAGCCAATCTGCTTAAATTATTTTTCATATAACTAATAAATTTTATCAATCCATTAGTATTAGAATTATTTATTCAAAATTTTAAGCACATTATATAATTAAATTATGACTAAATACACATAGTAAATTATAAATAAATATTATCTTTTTTTATTTAATTTCATAATAATTTATTATATAGGTATTACATTTCATTTAATTAGTTACAATATACATCATTAATGTATCTATCAGATATAGGTATATAAATTTAAAAAATATATTATTATCATATAAAAAACTACAACATTTCGAACAAAAGTATGTCCAAAAAACACATGTCCATATACCTTATATCACATAGTTATATTTCATTTCAATATATATCCCTATATACGTCTATAAATTCATTCTTAATATTTAATATTCTTTTCATCAAATTTATATTATTTATAAATTTTTATTCACTTAATTCATTTCAATGGTGTTATAATCTCAACATATGAACATGATGATGATAAAATCAACATTTTTTTAGGTTTATTTTCTTGTGATTTTATTTCCATAATAATTTATCTATAAATGTTACATTTATTTTTCTTACAATAAATTACACTTTTTTGTTTAACAATTTTACAATAAAATATTAAATAATTCACATTTTTCTTTTGATGATGTGTGTTTCTGAATCTATGTAACATGAAATTTATTTTCAAATCTAATACATACTAAAATTATAGAGTGTTATTTTCTTCCTCACATAAAAATATTTATACCCTAAATGGTGGTTTATTTGATGTTATTAAATAAGAATACATTTTCAACTTGAGATCATTTACAACCAATATCACTTCTCCAAACCTAAGAATACTATATAAATTATTAAAAATGTGTGTTTCCATTATTCATAGTACATTATATATAAAATTAATGATTTCTACACATTGTTCCATGTAATATTGATCATGTTAATTTTATAATATCTTATTTTTCATTACATGTGATGGTTTAGGCTTATTCATCCTAAAATGTGATACATGGAACACATCATACACATTGGAGGGGATCAGAGGTAATGAAATATGATTTTATACTATCCACACATTGTATGATCTCATATTTTACTAGGTACATCCCTCATTGAGTTTTCTATTTGAGCCATGGGGGCCTTATCTTTTTTAGAGATAGAGAGTCTTTATTGGGGAAAATGACATAATGATTGGGGATGTATGTTGGTTAGACTAATGGATTACTAATATAAATGGGTTGAATGCCACCATAGGTTCTTGGTAATTTGAGTTGACTTAAAAGGGGTTTGTGTTTTTATAAGTAAACTAGGCTGAAATACTATTTATAAGAGAATTAGTCATCATATAAATGTATTACATGTCAGGTATAGTTTCCCAAAAACATTTCATCAATAAAATAAATGGTGTTGATTGGAACATGTTTTGTACAATTTAAACATTTTTTAATATATGGGATAATTAGAAAATAATTCGAGGAAACACATTTTTTGGCATCTCCCACTTATTGTTTATGACATCTAACTATATTACAGGTCATGTAATTCCTCGATAAGGTCTTTAAAAAGTGTCAAGCATAAATTGTTTTATGTCACTCACATGCATCATCATACACTCAACCCTATGGCACCTTCCTGGTGATTTTAGAGTTCCAACCTCCCTTTCGGATGTCCCACTTGTGTGATGAATCCCTGGTATGTGGTTTTGGTCCATTTTTCCCTTATATGCTTTGTTTCTCCAAACATTGTGGTTTAATATCCTGACTGTGTGAATTTTTGGTTGTGATATAGATCCACTTTGATCTAGTATACCCCTTGCAATCATTATAACCTTATTTCTCATTGGTTTTTTCCATTAGAATAATTGTTTGATAATCAATTAAAGGTAAGTCTCTAAACCTTAATCCTTTAGTTTAATAATTGTTAAGAATGAGAAATATTGAAATTCAACCAACATATCATTCACCGAATGAATTAAAATGATAAATTGGATATATTCTATAGAGTGACTTTAGATCATATTAGTTTTTTGACTTTTCTTGTGGAAATTGTTCAAGTGAGAGAACAACTTTATAAATATATTATTTAATGGTGTGCATTTTGATTAACATGACATGGATTTTGGGGTATTTTTTGATATAATATCACCAAGATTTTTATTTTTTATTAAGATAACTAGAATGTTGTTAGTGATAACCAATTTCTATATAAAATCTATATTTGCATGATAAATGGTAATTTTATTAATTATCATTTGGGATATAAGAGGTGATATTGTGATATCCTTATTGGAATGACTTGTATTGTGATTCAATGTTAGAATTATAATATAGGTAATTTTCCCAGTGATACATTATGAAATGAAAATATAGAGGGAAATCCCATGTGATACATCATGATATGATTATATAGAAATCTATTTCCAAGGAGTGTTTTTGAAATGATTATATAAGTTGATATACTCAGTGATCAAGGCTATAAAATGCTATTATAGCGGGCAATGCCCAGTTATCATTCTGAAATGATTATATAGTGTGATAATCCTAGAGAATCATGATGAAATTATTATATAGAATTCATGGACATGATTTATTTTTAAATTTATTTTAAAGAGGGTTTTTTTAGAATTGTTTAATTTATGCCTTGGTTGTAAGGATATTTTTGACATGGATGTGAGATATATTTAAATACATTCTGTCAAGGCACTGATGGAGGTTCTGTTTTTATTTGGCTATACAGATATATTAGAAATGATTGTGAGACATTCTCATAGACATTCTGGTATCGTGTTGAAGCAAGTGGATGTTTTATTAATTTTACTATTTAATTAATTAATAAACATTTTATTATTATATACACTTATTATCAGACTTGAAATTCATGGATATGGTGGTGCCAAAATATTGAGTTCTACTCATAACCTATTATATCCTACAGTTTTTAGCAAATAATATTATATGGATATAGATTTATATAATGGAAAGAACCATGTTTTTTTATTTTTATTCTGGTTGGATGGGTTGGAATTTAGATATGGGACCGATATGGGGTTCAATACTTCAGAATTTTTAGCCTTTTATTGAGTATTCTAGTAATTTATTTTATTGTACTTCTAAAATTACATTTAGTTAAATTCTAAAAAACCATTAAATTATTTTTTCATTATTTACAAGATTCTTGAGTTGGCTAATAAATTTGTTTTTGATGTGTTATTATTAATTTCCTTGTTTCCACAATCTAATATTTATTCATTTATTTATATTACAATTCCACATTATTATATACTTTTAATCCAAGGGCTATAGTATCCCAACTATACTTATCACACCCATACTCCTAGTTGGAATCCTCTAGTGTATGGGGAGGCACACATGATGCCTCATAACAAAACATTTTGTCCATGTGAGAGAGTTCCAAATTGAAAAAAAATTACCAAGTGTTATCAAAGGATAGAATATTATTTTATACATATTTAATATTTTTGGAAACATATAAATGAAAATTGGATGCATCATGAAATTGTAATGATCTTGTGTGTGGGATTACCTATCCGATGTATGGGTGAATTTCATGTTCTCATGGGTAGATGTTTTCTATACTATGGGCTCGTAACAGTTGATTTTTTTCAAACTGAGTGATTTACATTTTTTTGATTTCATTTCATGTTAATATAGTTTTGGTTTTTTAATTTATTCATGTGGCCTGGTATAGCACATGATGTCTTTGAATTCATCACAATAGGAACATAGTGATATACATAGACATTCATTGTTCATGATGGAGAAATATTTATTTTCCCAGTGGTATATTATTTTTTAATGAACTATGATGTGAGATATCATTTATATATAACAAATGAATTAAATGATCTATTAAGTCATGCAAAAATAATTATCAACTATTTTTATATAGAAAAGATGTAAGTGGTTTTTTGTTGTGTTCACCTATTGAGGTTGAATTTGTTATAGCTACTATTCTATGGTGTTTTTTCTCTTTTACAGAACATGTATCCACATTTTATATCTATTGAGAATAATTATAGGGTAAATAATCACTTTCATAAGGAAAATGAACTAGATATTCTTATATTTCAGAAAGATTTGATGGATATTCAGTTTCACAAAGCTTCCTAAGTGTCATGAGATCAATATAATGGGACCCCATTCGCACTGTTCCTTTGATGTCTGAGCTGATGAGACCGTTTCATCTATATCATATTTCTACACTAACCCAAGAGGGAATCCCCCAATAATCCATGTTCTCGATCATTTAAATCATGATGATAATTAAACATTTTGAGACATTCATAGATCAGAGGGTGAATGTTTATGTGTATATGCTTTGTGGACCATCTAAGTGTTGGTAGGATTTTCTAGCATATGATGGTAAAAAAAAGTGTTATCATGGAAAGACATTGAGTTGATGTTATTGATCCCTTTCTATCTTGGGATATTGAGTTTTGATATGGAACATGAGTTCATGCACATATTGGAGGAGGCTATGTTAGTGTTGGACTACACTAAATGTTTCACCAAGCTACTATGATTTTCACCTTATTTATATATTGATGAGATACCCATGGTGAGTAATTTCTTGGATGGTCTTCTCTATGAGGTCATGTCAAAGGTGAAAATGTTCTATCTATGAAAATTTTCAAATGTGATGAATCAAGCACTAATCATTAAAGTAAATCTAATAGATGCATTGAGTATGGGATATTTTGTTTCAACCAGAATAAATGTCGTCTCTTCTATTAGGGGAAAGAATCATTACTATGAAATTTTTCACTAGGGATGAAGTGGGTAGAACAGTAAATAAAATAGACATTCATCTCATTATCATATCCCATTACAGTGCTATTAGTTTGGAAAATGCTCCACAAATAGCCTAAGTATCACAACACCCACATGGGAGTGTCATACATGTTGAATAAAAGAATCCTAAAGAGGGTTTTATGGTAACCAAATAGTAGAGAAGTGGCATGGTATCTGGATAGGTACTAGGATCAGGGAAGGTCACAGATACTCATCATCAAACATATAGCTAGAGTTCCACAAGATGGTCCGGTCATTGATTGGGACATGGTACCGTAATGTTGGATTAACAGTACAAAGAAAAAGATATAGCTAAGGGGATTAAGGATGGAGCCCTAGGAAGGAAATCTGGTCAGCTGCACATTATTCAAACTACTCCATCTATTGTTTATGTTGGACCTTCTAGTATTCAAGGTAAAATTCTTGTTTCCTATATTTTTTCTTTTGTCTTGTCTGATATAGGATAATATCATTCATTTTTATTTGATATTTTTGTAAAAGGAGTGGGATTAGATATTTAAGTCATGGATGATGTTTTAATTATAGAAGAACCATTGGGAAAGTGATTAGAGAATATCAAAAGTTTCATGGAATATTCTCTAGATATTGTTGGTTACTATTTTATTTAAATACTGCTCAAACTAAAAATTTGTGGAAATTTATTTGATTCTAGGTACATATTGGTAATTATATGACAATAACATGGATAATGTTAATGAAGGAGAGTTAACTTTTTATATTTATAAGTGTCAAAGTATTCTCACCCGGATGAGTGAGATATTCAGAGAGGACTTCTAGGACCAATTTAGTGTAGAATGGATTGTCTCCTGGCTCATATAGCTTGACATTCTACAGATTATTGTGGGATGCAATACGATTCTTCTCCTATAGAGTTATACCATTTTTAGGATGTTTTCCTAATTATTTCTATAGCTTACTTCCCAAGTGAGGGATCAAGTTCACAATTGATTTGTTGCTAGGAGAAGACCTAGATTATGTCTCACCTTATAGATTGGAACAAGTATAGAATCGAGAATTAAAATTCCAATTGGAAGATATGGAAGATAAAGGACTCAATACCATGTAATTCACCTTGGGGTCCTCCATTTCCCTTTTCCAAGGCGGTTTATAGGACATTCCAATTTTGTTTGGATTATTATAGGTTGAACCAGATGATGTTCATGAATAGATATAGTCTTACTTGATTCAGAAGTATTTTATAACAATTTACAGGTTCTTTAATCTTCTCCAAAATCCTCTTAAGATCGTGATACCATTTGTTGAGGGTGATATAATCATACATACCACAAACTAATTTGTATAGTAGCTAATGATTTTATGTGTTTTTTCTGATTTTTTTTTTGTTTAACTAATGCACTATATATATTACTGACCTTGATGATTCAGATCATTCATCCATTTTAAGATCGATTTGTGGTGGGGTTTTTTGATGAAAAATTACTACACTCCCAGATAGAAGATGGTTATTACTGTAAAGACCCAAAAATTCTGTGGTAATTTTTTTCATAAATACATGGGATTTTTGCGAGTCTGGGAAAATTTATGGCACTTGATCTCGAGGCCCGGTGTGCCTGGAATCAATTTATGAATTTTTTTCTGGAGGGTTTAGTAAACGTGCGAGCGAGATTTTATAACTTTTGAACCAGTGCTTGGAACTAAAATCTAAGGGCACTGTTGAACTCACAGCGCCTGTATTCGCTTAAGAAGGCTTTTGCCTCAACGATAGATGGTTGATAATGAAAGTTAGATTTTGGTGTTTTTAATAAAGTTAAATAAAAATAAGTGTAGTTTTTATTTTATTTTTGCGGTTAAAATATCCAATGGGAGGTTGGAGGTGGGGGACACCACACCCAAACCTTCCCTGAGAGGTTACAGTGGTGGGGCCCACCCAAGCATAACCGCCCTTGGGAGGATAATTATGGTGTGGACCACCCGAGCTTCTTAACTCCCCATAAGTGGGGGATAACTCTTGAACTAACCTCATTAAAGTGACACTCCACTTGAATTAATTAATGGAACATTAATTAATTAAATTTGAAATATTTTGAATTCATGCCAACAATTAAATAACTGACAAATCTATTATTTAATTTTGGTTGGCTTTTATTCATTTGGTGGAGCCTTAGAAGAACTTGGAGAATTATCCTCCCAATGAAGAATGCCTCTTCACCAACGAGAAACCTGAGATCGAGGAATGAAGTTTTCGCTGAAGAGAAACGTGGACAATGTCATCTTCGACTTCTTCTCCTCTGAACTCTTCACCATCAACGATCGACAAACAAGGTAGAGGTCATTTTGATTGATTTCAATATTCTTTCTTTGACGTTCTTGAGCTTCGTCAATGGCTGATTGTTACCACCCTAATACGGGGGGGGGGGGGGGGACGGGCTGAACAAACAGGGCGTGACCCCCTCCAATTTTATTTGTCTTGTTGATGACAGCGGAGGAGCAACGAAGGTCGGCAATGGGCCGAACGTGAAAGGAAGCGGCAGAGCAACGGTCGCCGGGTCGCCAGAGGAGCACGGCGCCATCGCGAAGCATAGAGGACAGGGCCGCCGCGGAGCAAGGCGGCCAGACAGCCACCAGAGGGGCGCATCACCGTCGTGTTGCGCGGGTGGAAGGGCCGCGGCCAGGAGGGTCACGGCAGTCGGATGGTGGGTATATGGTCATTGCGCTGCACAAAGCCGTGGTTTGGCCAGCTGCGGTGGACGGAGGAGGGTGTCCTGCTTAGCCAGCCGTTGGTGGGCGCACCACAAGTAGGACCCGAAGGGTCCCGCGGTTACTGAGCCGATGCCCTGCGCCGGCCGTTACAGGGAGACGAGGGGCGCTAACCCCCCCCCCCCCCCACACACACACACACACCAGTTGGGGTGGCCACCGCGAGGCATGGACACCCGCTGGCTTCGAATGGAGAACTGCCTCCCAGCCATGCGGGTCACGCCAATCACGGGTCGGGCCGCCCATCGCGGTTTAGGCCACCCGTCGTGGGCCGGGCCGGGCCATGACCGTTGGCTCGGGTCGGACCCGCGGACCGGGTGGGACACCAGTCCGAATCTAGACCCAAGTTGGGTCGACCCGAACTGGGTCGGGTCCAGCCTGGCCGGGTCTGGTCGGGTTGGTCCTACTGGGTGGGACCGGACCCGAACCTAGTTATGACCCATTTCACATTTTTTTCCCATATCGTGTGATATGGGTGTTTGATTGACGAACTCTCTATGCCGACAGAAAATCATGGAATGATACGGTTCATTTGGCATACCCCACTTGTGGTTTAGACACAGTTGGGGTATGGCCGGGTTGGATTGAACGTAAATCCAACCAGTCCCTCGGATTGGAAATGCCAATAACTCACGAATCGGGCATCCGATTGACGCGTTTTATGTCTTGTTGGGTTATTTATGATGAGACAGAACTATGTGATACATTAAATCGAGACTTCGTGGTAGTTGATGAATTGACACATGGATCGAGGAGTAGACCCTCCCAGAATTGAGTGTGATGTGTGCGTGAACCATATGGTTGGCTGCCACTGAGATGATAAGATCCTACGTGGACCTACTACTATACAAGGATCCTCTGTGGGTTCTACAGTGTTGATTATATAACAAGATCCTCCATGGGTTCGACAATTATGATACTTGACTTAGATCCTCTGTGGGTTTGACAGTGATGACTTTTTTACCGGGATCCTCCGTGGGTTCGAGAGTGCTGATACAGTTCTAGGATCCTAAATGGGTTTGACATGGGAGATGATTCAGTGGCTACATCTAATCATCTATACCCCTCTACATTAGTTAAATTCTTGTGTGATCTGTGTCTTGACTTTGTGATGTTATCATCAAGATGATTGACTTTCATCCTATGTGGAACGGGATGTAGTTGGGCTCGACAGATGGATCCGGTTGTGATTGGTAACTTAGGTATATGTATGGGAATATACCTATGTAGGGATGGTTGATACTATGTGTTTGTATCTTTATATTGTGGTTTATCCTTGGTGGATTTTGGGAGACCTTTGGGGGTCTCGGGGTCTCTACTGATTATCGTTATACTCACCCATGCACGGGCTTCGCCTGCACCTTGTTGTGTTCTGTGTAGATGATGGTCATCAGTGATCGAGGATGAGGGAGATGGATGGGAGGCTGCTCCGAGCTGGACTAGACAGGAAGTACCTTAGGGACGATTTCTTCGAGATCTGTACCTACCCTTCATGTAGGATTCCCCGGTGGACAATCCAAGAGTTGTTTTCCCTTTTTACTTGTACTTGTACTTTTTGTTTAGTGGGGTTTTTATAATGACCCACTTACATTCAGCACACATTTCATTTAAATATTGGTACATGTTTCTTCTACTGCTTGTGTTCAGACTATGTGTGTTACAGGTTTAAAGGCAATGCCTTCCCTTTTTATCTGGTATTTGCCTTTGATGCTATTCGCCAACCCCTGGCCTATGGAAGGCGGGCTTGGGGTAGTCACAGCATGGGCCCCGAGGACGGGACATGAAAAATTGATATCAGAGGATTCAGTTCTACCGTAGACCTTGGACTCGGATTTTTTAATGGAAATAGTGTTAAGGGTTTTGGGTGTGGTTATCAGTTTAGGGAAACCGGAGTTGGTGCAGTGGCCGACATATCAATACACTAGAACTCTGACTTTTGATTTCCGACTCAGTGCATGAAAGAACTGATTGTGTGTGTGTTTCCATTGAAAAGTTTTTTCATGATTAATTTGTGTCAACTAACAAGGTATATTGTTTTGACCATGGCGCACCTGTTTCTTTTTAGGATGGAACCACATAGGCAGCCATCCAGGGGTTCTGAGTTTTGTACGAGATGGTAGCCCACCGAGTGATGAGGCCTCGGTGCAGGGCCCCATCACAGCAGAGGTACCAGCGGTACCACTACCCGTTGGGCCACCGATACCACTAGCTCTAGCAGTAGAGAGTGCACGTCGTCTGAGTGAGTTGTACGAGTTCTAGCACCAGAGGCCACCCAGGTTCATGGGAGAGACGAACCCATAGGCAACTGAGGATTGGCTAGAGGCTGTTGTGAGAGTTTTCAGATTGGTAGGGACACCAGCCGACCTCATGGTTATCCTTGCTGCGAGTCTCCTACAGGCAGCAGTAGGCAGATGGTGGAGCCTAATTTTCTAGGTACATGATGAGTCATCACGTCTCTGGGAAGACTTCAAGAGCCTCTTCCGGTCAGAGTTTGTTCCAGACACCCTTCGTGCAGTGTGGATTTAGGAGCTGCTTCATCTACTGCAGGGCGGCATTACGATGGCACATTACTCAGCGAGGTTCACCGACATCTCACACTACTCCACAGATATGGTGACAGACCCATTCTTCAGGGCCTAGAACTTCGAGCAGGGAATCATTCTTGAGATCAGGGCTTCGATGATCTCCCTCAACATTATGATGCAGGCGGCAGTGCTAGAGAGAGCCCTTCTTGTGGAGAGTTTTCTTGCTGAGTAGTCACCTCCAACGAGACCCACCACAGTATGAAATATAGCAGAGTCTTCTGCAGCCGACAATAGACAGATGTCATAGAGGTCCATGCAGACCAGGCCATCAGGTGGGAGACCCCTAGATATAGGTTCAGTTGTGCGGGGCACACGAGACATAGTCAGCAATACGAGGAGCAGGCAGTTCTATGCATGGGGCGGGCAGTGTCACATGGCTTGTAACTTCCCGACCAGCCATGAAAATGTGCAGCAGACAGTAGAGGGACCTCCCAGGTAGAGGCAGAGGATCGACTGTGGTGGTCCACTGGGAGCAGGTGGACATGGCATAGGGGCTGTTCGAGCATCAGGTGGTGGACGACATCTCGAGGTCCTACCACCACCACCACCAGGAGGTCCACCCCGACCATATGGAGCTGGCAGACAGGGGCGGGCTCAGCTCTTGGCAGTCGATTCCTATGACCACGGTGTACCTTATATGATTCAATGTACTATCTGTGTCTACTCTAACCTTGATGTAGTACTTATAGACATGGGTGTGAGTCATTATTTTATTTATGTTGCCCTCATGCGGAGCTCGGAGATTCTGGTGGATCCGTTGGCTCAATCCTTATGTCTAGAGACTCTTACGATAGAGGATTCAATGATTTCACACAGGTGTCGGCAGTGTGATCTCACTCTAGGAGGTGAGAACATTGGCAGGGATCTTCTAGTATTGGATTTTAGGCCTTACGATGTCATCTTGGTTTTGGACTAGTTATGCACAGTTCATGCTCAGATTGACAACATTATGTGGAAATTACGGTGTGTACCTGAGGATGGGATGAGTTTTACCTTCACCGGAAAGAAGGGCGCCTTTTCAGTACAGGATGGACTTAGCAAGAAGAGGGGGAATTTGATCACACATCAGTTGTATTGCCTCATTCTCAGAGTTGTTGATGTGCGGAGTCCAAGTTTTCCTGTTGTGGTGGATCAGTATGTGGATATCTTCCCTGATGACATTCCACGATTACCTCCTCACAAGGAGGTATACTTTTACACTTACTTATACCTTGGTACGACACCGGAATCCACTACAGAATATCGGATGGCTCTCACGGAGCATCCTGAGCTGCAGGTACAGCTGGAGGACTTATAGGGAAAGGGATTTATCTAACACAGTGCTTCACCCTGGGAATCCCCAATTTTGGTTTCCAAGAAGGAAGATGGGAGCTTGAGAATATGTGTTGATTATCGGAACCCGAACCTGGTGACTGTGAAGAACAATAACCCACTCCCTAGGATTGATGACCTCTTTGATCAGTTGAAGGGAGCACATTGGTTCTCAATGATAGATCTTCGATCGGGCTATCACCAGCTTAGATTACTAGATGAGGATGTGCAGAAGATGACCTTCAGAGGTCTGTATGTCCACTACATGTTATTGGTTATTCCATTCTGCATAACCAATGCTCTAGCTTTGTTCATGGGACTCATGAACAGGATCTTCTAGCCATACCTTGATCACTTAGTGGTAGTCTTCATCGATGACATTCAGATCTACTCAACTACCGAGGAGGAGCACGCCTACCATTTGCGGGTAGTACTGGACACACTCTGAGAGCACATGTTTTATGGTATGCTCTTGATGTCCCAGTTCTGGATCTGATAGGTAAACTTTCTTGGACATGTCATCTAAGAGGCTAGAGTTTCAGTGGATACAGCGATGATAGATGAAGTACTTGCTTCGGAGCCACCCAGGAGTGTGACGGAGGTATGGAGTTTTCTAGGTCTAGTCAGGTACTATCAGAGATTTGAGCCAGACTTTTTCAGAGTTGCAGCACCACTTCCAGTGTTGATGAAGAAGGCGAAACCCTTCATTTGGTCATAGAGATGCCAGCGGAGTTTCTAGGAGATGAGGTAGAGGCTGACTAGTGCACCCATATTGAGGCTACCAGAGGAGGGCATTGGGTATGTAGTCTATAGTGATTCATCAGGGACTAGGCTCGGATGCATCCTAACGCCGAAGTGAGCAGTGATAGTTTATATTTCTCATCAGCTGAGACAACATGAGCAGAACTACGCCACTCATGACCTGGAGTTGGCAGCAGTGGTCATCACCTTGAAGATGTGGTGGAACTATCTGATGGGCGAGTGTTATATATTCTACTCTTACCACAACAGTCTCAGGTACCTCATCTCGTAGAAGGAATTGAACCTGAGATAGCAGTGTTGGATTGAGTTCCTCCAAGAATATGACTTCTATATAGTCTATACTCTTGGTAAAGGGAACATTGTACCAGATGCTCTCAGCAGAAGATCGGGCATTCAGCTACTAGGAGAGGCGACAGAGCAGGTGGCTGCATTGCAGATATCCTTTGTGGATCAAGATGGAGCAACCAATATGTATTCTCTTATAGTCACTCCTCCACTTCTTCAGCGATTCAGGGAGGTAGAGCGTGGAGACTGTGACTGTGAGACACGACGTGCTCATATATCCATAGGGCTGGTGCCTAATGGATTTTATGAAGGTGGGGAGGACGTCATCCTCTTCTGAGGACATACTGTGGAACCCGTATCACATCATGAGGATGTATTGAGGTATTTACACACATCTCCTCTAGTGGTACATCCCGGTGTGGCGAAGATGTATCAGGACCTCCGATGACAGCACTGTTGGCCAGGTATGAAGAAGGCAGTAGATGATTTTGTCTCACGATGCCTCACTTATCAGCAAGTGAAGGTAGATCACCAAGTACTAGCAGGCTTGGTTCAACCCTTAGAGGTCCCATAGTTTAAATGGTATGGAATATCCATGGATTTTGTGACCAGTCTTCCACGTACATCCAGGAGTCACGATTCAATATGGGTGATCGTTGACTGACTCACCATGTCAGCCTACTTCATACTGATCATAGAGTAGGGTTCAGTAGAGATCTTGGGACGCCTTTACATATTGTAGATCGTAAGACTTCAAGGTGTGCAATCGATGGTCGTCTCCGATCAAGATGCTCGTTTCACTTCCCAGCTATTGAAGGGGTTGCAGGAGGCTTTTGGGACACAGCTTCACATGAGCACCATCTTCCATCCTCAGACGGCTGGCTGGACTAAGAGGACCACTCAGACTCTCAAGTACCTGCTTCGTGCATCCATCCTCGACATCAGTCATAGTTGGGAGGATCACTTACCCTTGGTAGAGTTTGCGTACAACAACATCTACCACTCCACCATCGGGATGGATCCTTTCGAGGCACTGTATGGTTGACCTTACAGTTCACCTCTGTGCTAGACTGACCAAGGGGATTCAGCACTCATGGGACCAGAGATGGTGTAGGCTACGATGGAGAAGGTGTAGATCATCCAAGAAATGATGGTGAATGCATAGAGAAGGCAGAAGTCCTATGCTGATAGGAGATGGAGACATCTGAAGTTTGAGGATAGTGACCACGTCTTCCTATGGGTCTCACCTCGACTAGGTTTACGAAGATTTGGCCGAGGTGCAAAGTTATCTCCATGGTTCATCGGACCGTTCCAGGTCCTCAGAAGAGTAGGCGATGTGGCTTACCGCTTAGCTCTTCGTTCATAGCTACACCGAATGCATGATTTCTTCCACGTATCTCAACTGAGGAGATACGTGCATGACTCAACCCACATCATCGACCATGGAGAGCTAGACATCGATGATGGAGTGAGTTTCATGGAGGTTCTAGTGGAGATTGAGGATCGATAGGAGTGGGTCCTACGTGGATGGTCAATACCTCTACTGTGTGTTCGCTGGCAGCACGGTATCCTCGAAGAGAGCACATGGGAGTCAGAGGCTCAGATGTGTGCTCAGTACCACCATTCATTCCCTTAGTTCAAGTTGTAGCTTATGGATACGTAAATTCCTAAGTTGGGGTGAATATAATGACCTGGAAATTGCGTGGAATTTATTTCTTAAATACATTGGATTTTTGTGAGTCTGCAAAAATTTACAGCGCTTAATTCCGAGTCCCGGTGTTCCCAGAATCAATTTCTGATGTTTTTTTCAGGTACGTTCAGTAAATGTGTGAGCGGTATTTTATAACTTTTGAACCTTGCTCAGAACTGAAATATGAGGGCACCGTTGAACTCGTACTGCCGGTATTCGCTTAATAAGTCTTTCGCCTCGACGGCAGATGGTCGAGAATGGATGTTAGATTTTGGGGTTTAAAATAAAGTAAAATAAAAATAAATTTAGTTTTTAATTTATTTTGGCGGTTAAAATCTGCAAGGGGAGGTTGAAGGTGGGGGACACCGCACCCTAACCTCCCATGGGAGGTTATAGTGGTAGGGACCACCCAAGCATAACCTCCATTGGGAGGATAATTATGGTCGGGACCACCTGAGCTTCTTAACTTCCCATAAGTGAGGTAAAACTCTTGAACTCCACTCATTAAAGTGCCACTCCACTAGAATTAATTAATGGAACATTAATTAATTAAATTTGTAATCTTTTGAATTCATGCCAACAATTAAATAATAGAATAATGTTTTATTTCATTTTGGTTGGCATCTATTTATTTGGTGGAGCCTTGTATGATCTTTGAGAATTATCCTCCCAATGAAGAACGCCTCTTCCTCTAACTAGGATCCTTCGACCGAGGAACAAAACTGTCACCCACGAGGAATTCCCACAACATCTTCTTCGACTTCATCTCCTATGAACTTCTTCATTTTCAATGACCTCAAAACGTGGTAGGGGTCATTTTGATTGATTTTGATCATCGTTCTTCATCGTTATTGATCTTCGTCAATGGTGGATTGATACCACCCTAACACGGTGGGCATGGGCCGAACAAACACAACCCGAACCCCCTCTGATTTTCTTTGTTTTGTTGATGATGGCGTCGGAGAAACGGCGGCCGGAGATGGGCTGGCCGCAAATGGAATCGGCGGCGCAAAGGCCACCTGGACGCCGGAGGAGTGCGGCGTCGTCGCTCCGCGTGGAGGATCGGGTCGCGGCCAGTGCGGGCCACAGTGGAACAAGGTTGCCGGACGGCTACCGGAGGGGTGCAGAGGATGGAGGAGGGTAGCCAGCTGATCCGGCCTCCAGTGGGTGTGTGTTACCGAGTCGGTGCCACGTGCTGACCGTTAGAGGGAGATGGGGGGGCGCTGACCCCCCTGCTCAGTCATGGAGGGCCCCGTAAGGCGCGACCAACCACTGCCTTCGACTGGCGGACTACATCCCAGTAACGCATGCTGCGCCACTCTCGGATCGGGCCGCTGCGCGGGCCGGGCTGGTTTCCAGCGAGTCGGGCCGGTTCAAGCGGGCTAGGTTGGACATGCAGACCGGGGTCGGGTCGACCCAAACCTGGATGGGACGGCCCAGTCCAGGTCAGGTCGGGTTGGCCCGGCTTGGCTGAACAAGACCATGACCTAGTTCTGGCCCATTTATCCTTTTGGACCATATCTTCTACTATGGGTGTCTGGTTGACGAACCGTCTACACTGACGGAAAGCATGGAACGAGACATTTCTTTTGGAATACCCCAATCGAGGTTTGGACGCAGTTGGGGTATGGCCGGGATGGACTGAACCTAAATCCAACCGGGCCCTTGGAGAAGAAATGCCAATAACTCACAGACCAGGCGTCCGATTGACGCGTCGTCTATCGTGTTGGATTCCTTATGATGAGATCGAACTATGGGATACATCAACTCGAGGCTTCATGGTATTTGATGTATCGACACTTGGATTGAGGTGTGGACCCTACCAGAATCAAGTGTGCTATGTGCGGGTACCCTATGGCTACCCGTGAATGAGATGATAAGATCATACGTGGACCTACTACTGTACCTGGATCCTCCATGGGTTTGACAGGGATGATACTATTCCAGGATCTTCCGTGGGTTCGACACCGACGATACTGGACTGGGATCCTCTGTGGGTTAAAAAACAATTACTTCTGTATTAGGATCCTCCGTGGGATTGACAACATTGATACTATTCTAGGATCCTATGTGGGTTTGACAGAGGAGATGATTTAGTTGCTACATCTAATCATATCTACCCCTAAACATGAGTTAAATAACTATCTGAGCTGTGTCTTGACTATGTGATGTTATCATCAAGATGATTGACTTTCTTCCTATGTGGAATGCGATGTACTTGGGCATGAGAGATGGAGCCAGTTGTGATTGGTAACTTAGTTATATGTATGGTGATATACAAAAGTAAGGATGGTTGATACTTTGTGTTTGTATATTTCTATTGTGTTTCATACTTTGTGGATTTTGGGAGACCTTTGGGGGACTCAGGGTCTCTACTGAGTATCGTTATACTCACCCCTACACGGGCTTCTCCCGCACCTTGTTGTGTTCTGTGCAGATGATAGTCAGTAGTGATCAAGGCTAAGGGAGATGGACCGGAGGCTGCTTAGAGCTGGACTAGATGAGACTTAGACCAGGGAAGAGTTGTTAGAGATCTGTACCTACAATTCAGGTAGGATTTCCCAGTGGAAAATTCAGGATATGTTTTCCCTTTTAACTTGTACTTGTACTTGTTGTTCAGTTGGGTTTGTATACTAGCCCACATACTTTCAGCACACTTTTCTTTTCTATATTGGTACTTGTTGCTTCTACTGGTTGTATTCAGACTATGTGTGTTACAGGTTTAAAGGCAATGTCTTCCCATTTAATCAGGTATTTGCCTTTGGTGCTACTCTCCAGCCCCTAGCCTATGGAAGGCGGGATTGGGGTATTTATAGCACGGGCCCCAAGGACTGGTCGTGACAATGAAAAACATATTGGAATAATCTAGAGTACATTTGGAGAACATAATATTTTTTTCAAATGTGAATAATTGTATTTTCTTATTTAATAATTTGAACTTCTTAAACAATTCCATCATATTTGAAGGAGTGATTGTAGAACCAGATAAGGTTATAGTTATGATATCTTGGTAGAATCCCATGAATGTCTTCACAATTCATAGAATTCAGTTACTAGTAGGTTATTATTGGAGATTTACCTAGGACTTCTCCCATTTCGAAGCACTGATGTTAAGGATGACCAGCAAATGGGTGAAGTTTGTTTGGTCCGATTATCAGGAGAGGTATTTTTAAGAGATAAATAAAATCCTTACATCATCACCTATACTCACTTTAACTATGTTGGGTAGAGCATAAAACATGTACTATGACACGTTAAAATATGGAACTAGAGATATTTTGATGAAGGAGGATCGAGTGGTTTTTTATGGATCCTGACAGTTGATAATTCATGAGAGGATTTTCCCAACTCATGATCCAATGTTATCATCTATGTTACATTACCTTAGATATTAGAGGAATTATCACATGGGAGATAGTTTTTTAGTATAGATGGACTATAAGATCATCGGGTACATATTTCTTAGTAGGACCTGGACAAACAATAGATGAGGTGGGTCATGTATTTGCACTCTGTTGAATCTGAGTTGGATTATACACCAATAAATGGAAACATTATTGCCGATAGATTGATATGAGTGACATAGGTAGAGGAATAATAGTATAATTGTGACTATTATTTGGTAATGACCCACTTTACATACATAAATATTGATGTTCAATAGTATCAGGGTCAAGTATCTCTATATTCAACATCTCATATAACCATGTTTTTTATTGGTATCAAGACTAAGTAATTATGTAATTAAGAGGTATTAGTTCTATGATAAAACTTATATGGTGAGGGGAAACCATCAAGATGATCTCTTGGTAGTGCCAAGTAAAATATTTTAAATTGTTGAGTATGTGTTCCTATGAGGTTTTAATATGAGATAATGAAAGTGTTTCATTATTGTTAGTGGGTGATTAATCAAAGTTTGAAATAGATTTATCATGATCTACTTAGATAGTACTAGTGTTTAGGAAGGAAGAAGAAAATATGAAATCCTTATAGTGATATGTTTCACCAATCAGACAATGAAAGCCCAACATCATATTCCAGTTGGGATTTCTTATCCTTTTCCTTTTCCTAAGTGAAAGTGGGATGATTCATTATGTATTTTGTGAAAGGAATATCAATAAAAACCATCGGAATGAAATTTTATAGGTGATTTTGGATCAAATAATGATGTCAGATCAGATCTTATATATCACTGATACTTTCATAGTTTATTATTTGAGAAGTATCTAAATGTCATTGTTAGTTTGGTTGTACGGTGTTCTGAGGAATATCATTTCAGATCGAATTTATTGTATTACATCATGTCTCTAGAAGGTTATTTAGAAGGATTTGGGATCAAACATTCTTGTGAGTATGATGTATCATAATTAGAATGTCAATCAATCTAAAATGACTATTGTGGTTTTTGATGATATGTTAAGAGTATTTGTTTTAGATTTTAGTTGTTTGTGGGAGAAGAATATGGGACACATGGAATTTTCATATAATAATATATTGTATGAATTTAGTTTTATGAAACCTTTTGAGTATTCTTAAATAATAAAAAAATTTATTCTCTTTATTATTTATAGGTAGGTGAGTTAGTGATTTTTGTGCCTAGTCTTGTGTTTGAGAGGTCTGAGAAATTTTAATTGATTAGATAGTGGTCAGTGACCACACCATATAGGTATAAATTGTATGCTGACCATCAGAGTTGACCAATGGAGCATAAAGGATTTCATCATGTTTTAATTTGGGTGTCACCTATGTTGGGTAATTTCATTATTCAAAAACAAGGAATTCTAGATCATTGTTTTATTACTATGTTTGATATTGTGGATAGGGTCATATGAGTGGTATACTTTTTATCACTTCCACAATGCTATTATAAATGAATTAAGTATTATATGTCTTGAGGCTTTTGAGATATTATTCAGACCCCTATCATATGATATGAAATGTTGAATTTTATATTAGTGTTGATACATCATTCATGGATAATACGATATGGATTGTGGACTGTAGTGAGTATTATATCTAGGATAGGACTATACCATTAGTTTGAGTGCAATGGCATCATGGGTGAGTTTAAGAGGAGACATGGGAGAGAGTATGGTATATAAGAACTGTGGCCAAACCTGTTCACTGAGATCCAACAATGAGGTTTTGGAGCATCTCAGGATGAGCTATAAGTTTCTAGGGAGGATGTAAGATACCATATTTTTCCTGTTATGTCCATCAGTGAATTATTTTGAGACTTGGTTCTTTTGTATTATTCAAAATTGGAGAGGATTTAAGGAGGAAATTGACATAATGTTTGGGGATTAATTATCATTGAATTAATGGATCCTAAATATAATTTTATTGAGTGTTATCATGGGTTTTTAGTATGTTTAGAATCCATAAAGGGGTTTTGAGTTTTTATTAGAAAACATGACTGTAAAATTTTCCACTAGAAAAAAACATTTTATGTAATGGTATTACATGCCATGTAATCATTTCCACGCACATGTAATGAAACAAATATAGGTCATGAATTTTTACATGTTTTGTTATATTCAAGAAAATTAAATAATTATCGAAGGGGACTAGTTTTTTATATTATCCCATTATAAAGAATTTCCTTATATGTAACTATTTTACATTCTTTGCAATTACTGAATATGGTTTTCAAAAAAGGTCATGGGGATGATATCATTTCTTTCACACATATTATTCTTCAATAAATCAACTCTATTGAACCTTCAAGGAGAATTTGGATTGCCAACCTCACTACCAGAAAAACCGCTTGGGAGATCAATCCCTGGTATGTTGTATTGGTATATTTTCCCTTTTCTCCATAGTTTCCCAAAATAATTTGGGTCAATATCACGACCAGGTCCATTTTGGTCTTAGATCATGAGTATTTTTTATCTTGGATCCTTCTTTCAGTCATCCACACATTTTGCACATGGTTTTTTCCATTGTAAAACTAGTTTCATCATGTCTTAAAATTGGTTGTCTAAAACTCAAACCTTTAGTTTGATAATTATTAAATATTTTCAATATTTAAATTATACTAATTTATCATGTGCAAATGGAATTAAAATGATAAATTTGATATATTATTTTGAAACCATTTGGATCCAATTAGTTATGATCTGACTTGTGTCTAACATTACAAAGAAAAAAGATTTTATTAAATGATTTGATTGATAAACTAATGTTTATTTAGAATAAAATGGATTGTGGATTATTATTTAATATAGACTAACCTTGGGTTTTGTTGTTTATTTAGATAATTGGCAGTTTATTGGGGATTAAAAAATGATATGTGTAATTTGTATTTGAAATATAAATTGTTAATTTCATAATTAACCGATGTGCCATATGAAGAGATACTGTGATATTATTATTTATATTACTTGTATGGTGATAAAATGATATGATTTTTATATATGGTGTTTTCTAAGTGATACATGTTTAAATGTTTATATAGAGGGCTATGCATAGTGATATGTGATGAAATTCTTATATAGTGCGCTATGCCTAGGGAGACATACCAAAATGCTTATATAGAGGCCAATACCTAGTGACACATGCTCAAATTCTACTGTAGTGGGTTATGACCAGTTGACATGATGAAATGATTATGTAGAAATATAAGACAAGTGACACATGTTGAAAAGATAATATAGAGGGATTGTACCTAATTGAGTGCTGAAATGATTGTACAGTGGGTTATGAACTAGATTTGTGTAACTTATACATTGGTTATAAGGGTATGGTTGGAATGGTATTGAGGAATTATCAGAGACATTCATGCATGGAACTGAGGAAGGTTACATTGTTCCATGGTTATAATATTATGTTTGAAAAGGTTTTTAGGCATTCTAAGATACATTCTATCATGGTGATGATGATAGTTAGTGTGGTATTAAATTAATTTTTTAATTAATTTGTTGATTTTTTTATTTTATTATGCTATACACTTAAAATTAGACTTATAATGATTAGATAAGATGTTGTTGACCTACTAAGTTATACTCACATCCTATTTGGGCAGCCGTTGGGTACCTGGTAAGATTATATGGATGCAGGTCTGGGCTAGGGGAAATGACATTGATGTTGATTTTTTTTATTGATTGACGGTATGGAGTTTGGAAATGGGACTGGCATGGGGTTCTAGACTGGGGAGTTTTGATCATTTTGTTTAGTTCTAAAGTCTTTTATTTGATATTACTTCATGAAATACATTTTTGTACGTTCAATTAGTTCATTATGTTATTCATTAATTATTTATGGGATTATTCAGTTTTTTTACTATTGGGTTTCCTCGTTATTATTTGTTTTCATTTTTTTCACTCTGATATTTATTCATTTATTTATAATTCGTTTATTTCTACTGGGTTATAAAATCTGAATACCAGGAGTATAGTCTTCCAAATATACTTATCACACAACCTCTTTTAGTTGGTATCATCTATCATATATGGAGGTTCCCTTTATGTATTATAACTAACCCTTTCTGGCCATGTGAGAGAGTGTCTGAGTGTTGGATGTTACCCAATTGATTGAGATTTTAAAAGTGTGTAGTGTTTATAGGGATCCAAATTCACCTATTATTATATCTAATAACCCTATCATGTAGACATATTCAAATGAATTACTTTTAATAGACATCAATGCCAAATATGATTAATCCTTATCACCATAGATCATTTTTGAACATTCTATATTTTAGCCCTTATCTTCTTAGTTTACCCTAGGTAAACCCATGTTTACCTTATCCTAGGAGAATAATTTATACTATTTTAAATACTCATTTTGGTCAAAATTAATGGTAACTTTATTTGAAATTATAAATTATATTAATTCCAAATATTCAATACATTTTTCCAAATCAAATTTAAATAAATGTAAAATTTTAATTTTAAATATTAACCCCAAGAATGCAATAAAATGTAAATTTTATACTGAAAATGCTCAAATGTATATTTACTTTTATATATATAAATTCAATATAAAAATAGGTCTAATTAACTAGATTAGATTAATTGATATAAAATTGACCTCATTTTACTCTAAAACAAAATCAAAATAAAATAAAACATTAAAATTAATTTAAAAATGGTAGTATTAATTTAAAATTTAATATTTTTCAATATTAATCATAGACTGAAACTTTTCAGAAAAATTCACAAAATGTGACCAAAAATATTTTTTTTATTTCAATAAATATATTTATATTTTAAAATAAATGTTCTTCATATGGTAAAATTTAATGTTAAATTATGTGTGCAATGACCAAGTGAATAGGATTTTGGAAAAACATTAATCTTTTATAAAAAATGTCCCTTTCTTTCAAATAGTTCTAATTTTATCACTAGTCAATCGGTATGCATTTTTTATTCTATAAATTGGAATTCCATATAAATTTTATAATTTTATTAGTACTATTCATACCTTCCAATTTAATGGATAAGTTATAATTGTAATGTTTAAATAATAAAAATGTGTTAAATTTTTATGTCTTGTTCAAACCTGGTGTTGTGTGCATTGAAATATACCCAAGATATTGAATTTTATACTTATCATAATGTGTTTGGATGTTATATTCTCTCCTATTCTTATTGATTCTTGTCATTCACTTTAAAGGACATAATTTTATATTGTTCGTAACATAGGGTGTAAAATGATCCCTCCTTAATAAATTTTTCCATAACAATTTTACCTTTTTTCTAGTAATCAGTGGTGGGATAATTGGAATAATTTTTTTATAAAAACACAACATAAAACTGGTCAATTAAACATCCTATTCCAAAAGGAGAAAAGGATTTATGAAGGTTAATTAGAAAAAAACATACTAGGTTTCCCAATTGGAGAACATAGTTGGGATGACAAGATTTATACATGGAAGGAAATAAAAAATAGTTATACAGAGTGTTAGAGGTCATTGATCACAAGAAATTGAATGATCAATTGAATTTTAAGGGCCTCAAAACCATAAGTCTGTGATGATATAAAAGACAATTGATTCCTGAAAAATAGGTAATATAATAACATTTTTGTTTCAATATACTTTTCCAAGATTATATGAATTATCATTACCTATATACTATGAGAATATGGAAATATATATACCTGATTAGTAGAATTTAATCCATTAATAAATTTCCACCACAATCTCAACATTTAAACTAAATAAAGTGCATTTCGAATGAATTTTTCATTCTGAAAAAACTAAAACAATATTTTCAAGGACATCATTATCCCTATAAGCATAAAAATATATCCCCCCTTTCCTTAGCCAATTACGAAAACCAAAATGGTTAGTGAATAATAAGATAATTTCCAAATAACCTTCCATACACTAATCTCCAAATTTTAAAAATAATTCATAATTTTTTAAAAAATTAATCCTTAAATTACTACACTAAAAAATCATAAAACATTTCAAAACTATGTTCAAAACGCATAGATTATAAGGATTTGTTCATATCTATTTCTTAGACAAATATACAATTATTCCTAAGAAAATCCCATTTGTTTTTGAAAAAAATTAATATTTAGCTGTAAAAATTATATACTAACCAGGATATCATGTAGACTAGTGGTATGCACTACACCATCATCTCCCTTATGTTTTGGGTTCATGCCCCACGAGCATTCAAATATCATCGGGTTTCCACCCAGTCTTTATATTTCCTATTTTATTTAAACATTAATAAAATAAATTATCTATAAATAACACTTCATGTTGAACTTGTGGGTTATAAATATCGCAAAAAAATTAAAAATATCCCAAAATGTCATTAATAAGCTCAACATTTTTATCAAATTGTACCCTCAAATGAAGTGGCTAATACTTTTGAATTTGGAAGAAACATTTTCTTTTAATCCAATAATGGTATTCATAACTTTTAAGAAAACCATAATGAAAAAAATCATAATCATTAAATGCATCCAAACCACTCAACTAAAACAATATATAAGAGCCCATAACCCACACGCCATGATTTGATGCTGATATCACTAACATTACATTTTTTGTGGTGATACCCATAAATGTGACTCAATTTGTTTCCATCTAATCCTTAAAAAAAGTAAAAATGTGATCACTTACATTATCAAGGAAGTTTTTGGTTTAGATATTTATAGTAATAATGAAAACTCATTCATAAAAAATATCCATGTCATCAAATAAACATTTCTCCCACATAACACATCTTTTATTATTTCATGTTAATTTTTCACCATCATCCATATGGAATATCATCTATACATAATTCTTTCAACCTCAATTATTGGTAACCTAGTAAAAATGAATCATATGAAGAGAGATATAAAATTCTTAGTAAGTGAAAACCTAATCATTATCATGTGAATTTCATAAATTATCATTTTATGTACATATGTGAATGTCAACATAATCAAAGCGAATTATAGAATCATAAAATAACTCTTAGACATAAATAAATTAATAAAAAATTATCGTACATGTAATAAGGATTTACTAAGTAAATATTTGCAATAATCAATAATAATGGTCCATGTGATATCAATCCATATCAAATGATACATTATAACCCCATGGAAATCATTACAAAACATTTAGGTATCATATAACATCATCATCATCGATCATATACATAACCCATAAAGAAAAATTAAAATTGAAGTAACCATAAAGATGAATTCAAATAAACTTATTTGAGGAGAGTAATTATTAAATAATTCATTGGAGTTTGTTCTGGGGACATCCACCATATATGATATAAGACACTCACCTAGTACTACATGGGAACAATTTTCATATTTATTTTATAATAACTACAACATTAACAAAGAACATATATATTTAAAATAACCATAAATATCATAGAAAAATTTATTATTCCTTTTATAATATGGTTAACCCATGGAAAAATTGTGTTTCATGTCAATATCAATGAAAAAGTTCTAAACCCAAGAAATGAAATGATGTCCCTAACTATCCTCTAGAAAATTGGTTAACCATTAGAAATGTAATGAGGTCCATAAAAATATCATTAAAACATTCTAAATTAATTCATAGAATTAAGGAGGATGGTATCATTATAAAATATCCCTAGGGTAGCCTATGTAATATGAATGTTTTTTAATGTTGATAAATGGAAATTAAATTACAATTTTATTAGAATTACTTTTGAAGAAAATAAACATTTTATTTTAAAAATCCCATTAAAGACATAAAAAGTTATAATATAAAGAACAAATATTTTTTTTGAAAAAAATTAGAAAAATATATTGTTTTATTTTGTAGAAACATTTAAAACTTATTTTGAAGAAAATATTCATTTCGAGTGATATGTATAGTTTTTAAATGAAAATTATTTTGAAAATAATTTACTTTCAAATTTTTTTTTCTAAAAACAAAAAATTTCACGAATATTTAGAGACACTTTTCTTCAAAAATATCTTAAAAACTATTAAAGGAAGCTTCAAAAAATTTATTTTCATATAGGTGGATAATGTCATACAGGTATGAAACCCCTAATAGATTTTGTAACCTTTAAAAATGCTAACCCCATGAAATATATTTCCAAAAGTAGATATGTAAATACCATAAATTTAAATTTGATAATAATAAAATTCTATAATTTTTAATATATAAAATATAAAACAATAATAAGTGGTGATTATGAAACTTATCTTACAGAAATGAAAGTGCGAGAAAAAACCCTTACTCGAGATAAATTCATCATGATAGTTCTTTATCATCCACAATAATAAACTTATTATAAATATATTATTTATTGAGAAAATAATTATTGTTTATTATAAATTTTATTTCACGGATCATGATGTCATATAACATTACATAATCAATTAGGCTTGAGTTGGATGATCTGACCATATTCATCTTATGTGTTAAGAATGATGTTGTTAGGTCAACCATGATCAAAGAAGTAATTACTCAAAAAACCATAGAATAATACTTATTACATAATTATCCAATTTATTCATTAATTATAATTTATATTAATTCCTGAAATACTTTTATGATAAATGTACTAATGTTACGATCATGGTGACAGTAGGCTGTATATATACATGTGGAAAATTTCCATTTTTCCATGATCATTTTGAAAGTGATATTTTATCTTTAAAGAATGATCATAATATTATTAATTCAAAATAATTTAATTATTTATTATATATATATAATTATTTATGTGTGGTGATGAAAAAATGAATCACATCCCTTGGTGGAGGTGGTATTCAACCCTTCCATGATCAAAAATATCATTTTGTGGTGAAAGAATGAAAATTAATTAATATATTTTTAGAATGATAAATATTTAATTAATATCAAAATTATTTCATTTATATAACATATATTAATTATCATTAACTTTATTATCTCTATGTAAACCGTTCGTGAAAATCAAATAAATTCACTTCACGATGTGGTAGTCTACCATATGCATGAGTGAAGTCATCGTTTCCAGTATAGAATAAAAACTTAAAAAGTGATATATATAAATATATATATGATATAATGAATCCATAGGTATAATAAAATTTAAATATCATATATATATATGTTATATTAATCATCATAACAAACTGTGAGAGGCGTGAATGGAAAGATGAATGACATTGGTTCACGAGGCGGTAGTCAATCTTACACACAAACAATTATTTCAAAACTGATTTGGTTAATGTTGGTAATAGTGAATGTAATTTACAAAACATAACAAAATAGTTTTCTATTGGCGATAATAATGATATTCTAACATCATGGTACAGTAAAAATTTATATAGGTGGAGGAACAATTAAAATAATAATGCAGATTAAAGAACATTACCTCTTCTTAAGGTATCCTGCATATGATTCCACCAAAAACATCCTAGGATGGATTCATGGATAAAAACTAATATTTTTATTATGGGAGGTATGATGTAATGTGATGTTGGAGGATCTTATTTTTACTAAAATAAATGGATGGTGTGAATAATTGAGGGGAGTGAGTTCCCTTTTATAATGGAGGAGGAGTGTTTTTTTTAAATACAAAAATTTTTAACTATTTGGAGTTCAATAACACATAAATTGGATCCAATATTGTTAGTTAATGGTTTTTATGGATCAAATGGTTTATCCAATAATAAAAACACACAAGTTTTAGTCACTTTGTTACTCAACTGCATGGTTTCAATTTTCTTACCTTTTTTTACACTACGTTAAATTGTCTTTTAAAAATATAAATTTTATCCCTTATTAAATATATAAATTAATCATTATAAATAATTTGGACCCAAATATTTTATTTATGAATACAAATTTATTCAATAAAAATCCTATATGTGTGGAAAATTAATATTAACACACGCACATGTGACATTCAAAAACAATGTTTTAACATTAACATTTCAAACATAGTTTTAACTATTTAGCAGTTATTATAGTAATTATAATAGAAAAATTGATCAATTAATGGAACATATTTGATATTTATTTAATTTGACAAATCAATTTTCTGAGCATAATATTTTTTTTGTTATTTTTGATAATTTAATAAATTATAATATATCATAAGGTTACAATAATATAAATTTTGACATTTTCATTTAAGAAGACATAAAATATATCACGAAAAATATGGGATTTAAATTTTTTTCACTCATTTTTAAAATGGTGTATTAATCTAATAAAATAATTGAAAAAAATAATTCAATCCATTTAATTCACTAATATTGTTTTTTAGAACATTTATTTTATTTTATTTTCAATTTAATAATTAATGTGTTGGCATTATATAAGAATTTAAATTAATCACTTCTACACTAAAAAATTAACATAAATTATCATGATAAAAAATCAATTATATTTCAAAATGATTTCTAAAATTGAACTTATTTATTCTTATATCCAATCCCAAGGTTTGATTGATTTTAAATGATAGAAAGGTATATTTTGTCCACTTTTCATTCATAACATATTATACAAGTCATATTCCTTTAAAAGTGTGGAAAAACGCATAAAATAAATTAATAACATCCTAAGGGGTTAAATATAAGCTATTCAAGGGATTTTGAAAAAAAATTGAAATTCACTTGAACCCTTATATTTTTAATTAAACCTCAAATAAATCTATTTTTTACCTTAGTGGACATAAATAATTTTTACTATTTTTACTATTTATTTTTTTCCAAAAAAAGCTAAACATATTTGACAATAAAAATTATGATTTCTTAAAATACTATATTAATTTTTCTAAAATAAATTTACATAATTAGAATATTTTAATTTGGAAAAATTAATCTCATAAATGTAGCAAGAAATATGGGTTTTAAAATATAAATGTTTAAAAGTAAACATTGTTTTTTTTATCTAAATTTATTTTAAAAATTTCTCCAATGACGTATGTTTGATTAATTTTGGAATCATTGTACTATTTTGAAGTTAAAAATAATTCAAAATGTGATTTAAAATTATTAAATATTTAAACAAAAATGATTTCATTAATTATAATTTATTTTTTTCATAATTTAAAAAAACTATTTTCAGAAAAATATCAAAAATTATCCCTAATTTTTTTTGGTATTCTAATTTTAAAGTTGAATTTGATTTTAAATATAAATTTTATAAATGTGGTCAAAAATAATTTCAAATTTTTTTATAAAATGGGTTACTAAAGTTTCTTTTAAAGAAAATACTATTTTTCTGAGAATATTTCCTTTTCCTTCAAATGGTTCCAATTTTATCACCAATCAAAAGGAATAAATTTTTTTGTTTTATACATCTATAATTGATATAATTTTTATTATTTACTTAACCTTATTTATACCCACTAATTTAGCGGCTAGGTTATAATGGTAATCTTTATATAATAAATTTTTTCTAATGTGCCAAATTTTGTTCAAACCCACTGTTGTTTGGATTGAAATATTACAAAGGGGCAAAGATTATAATTTTATTTTTGTATCTAAAGATAAAATATTCTCTTCTATAATAGTCTTGTGCATCATATTTACTATAAAACATAATTTTCTTCTTTTAAAAACCTGAGGTGTTGAATAAATATAATGTTTATTAAAATTGTTTATATTATTTATAATTTAAGGACTCTATTGAATCATGAAAATTAAGTTCATAAAAATAATGCGGTTTTAAAATTATTAGACATAGATAAATTAATTGAATGGTTTAAAAATCAATATATTCACTTCTCCTATAAAAATAAAAATATATATAAAAACTCCAATCAATTCATCCTATTTTGATATTGACATCATTATTTAAAAACTAAAATTAATTTCAAAAAAAATAAAATTCCCAAAAATGATTTTAATCATTTAAAATTACTATACAATAAATGTAATGAAATAATTTTTTAATGTAATCATATTTTTGATTTATAAAATAAATTTTACTAAAATTTGATTATATATTTTATAAATAAATAATGAATTTTTATTATATACAAACATTACACATATATTCATTAGGTGGCTATATCTATTTATACAAACTATTTTATGGTTGTTATATAAAATTCACTATAAATAGTAATAATATCATATTATAACATAGTTCACATATGGATAGATATTTTTTTAAGAAACCTATGAATTATAAAATTATATTAAATTAACATTTAAGTTGTGACATTCTCCCCACCCATAAATAAATTTTAGATCCATGATTTTAAATCTTGGTAATCAAGGGTTCACTACATTAAAATATCTTTTTTGAAACAAAAAATGTACAATTCCATAATAAAAAATCCATTTAACTATAAGGCCCCAGCCTTAAACCTTACTTAATCTTGAGTTATTACAAGATTACACATTGAGGATCTTTTCGGGTTTAGAGTTCTAAAGAATTAGATCATAAAACATGCATTACATTCCACATATAAAGATAGTATTCTTCTTTCCCATCAATGGAAACATATTTAAAATAAAACATGGATTCTTTCTTGACACTCCCTTGACACTATCATCAAATCATGTAACTTTCCCTTAACCTGTGAAAACATTTCAAAAAAACTTGGGATGAGCATAAAAAGCCCAGTAAGGGATATAAAAATACATGGAAAGGAAACATGGGTACATATATACATAAGAATGAAATCATACTTTACCCATAAAACATAAGCACTTTAACATACCTCATCAAATCATGAATAAATCATAAAAATCATAAGACATAAAGGTAACTTGAGGCATTCATAATATTCTTACGTAGGGGGTAACCCTCTTGGTTACGTTTGGAGTACCCATCACAGTATATTCCCTAAATATCTTCGGAGAAACCTTAACATTTCACTACTTCGCGTTACCCAATGCTTTGGAGAGCTATATCAGGCTCACCTGCCCTTAGTTTATCACGGAACCACCCGTCTTCATAATAATGCCCAAGAACCTCAACATAATTGTATCACATAAAATATGAATAAAGGAAACATAACATTTCCACCTTTCAATCACAAGATATCAATACAACACATTGATATAAAAACATTATAAAAACCATTTTCAATACCAAAATAAAATAAAAGTAAAACATGGTATTTATTTTTCTTATAAATAAAAGGTATGGCTTGTAGAGGAAGTCAAAACTCAAATAATGGTCACGGCGGCGGAGAAGTCGTTGTCGCCGCATACGTACGACGAATACATTCCCTTTTTTCGTTTAGTAAATGCTTCATATAAAAAAGATTCCTTTTGAATAAATGTAAAAGTCAAAGAGGATTATACCCCATATAAAAGAAGGTTGTGTATAAAACAAAATATGCCTCAATGAAAGGATATTGAGACGAAGTCCCATACCTCGGGTCCGACTTGACTCGATCGTTCTTTAATGTCCTGAATAATAAACTTGAGTTAATTTCAACTTTCTTAAGAACCTTTTTCAAGTTCATTATTCCTTTTATATCACTTATTTCCATGTCATGAACACTATGTAATTATTTAAGTTAATAACGGTCGTTTTAACGATCATTGGTACTTGAGTCAAAAATAAACCCTTTATAATTACAATTTGTTCATGTATCCATTATATCCAGAATTATAATCATGATGTATATATCATATATATCCATTATATACATTCATTTATAATATTACCTAATCATTTAGAGGTAAGAAATGAAATGCACCGTTCATGGAGACGGTAAGCCGTACATACACATGAACGCTACTTTCATTTCTATTTCATATTTTATAGAATAGAATCATAATGATATAAAGGAATATTATAATTCCAGTGTAATATCATATATATTATCATAACTCCATCCTTTATACGTCCCACATATGATATTAACGAATCAAATCACTTTGAGGGGGCGGTAGTCCGCACTTCCTTAAATGAAGATATCATGTTTACCCATAATGGAAACCATAAAGGTATGCCCAAAATGAAAAATAAATAAGCTTAAGGAAAACCTAAACATATTATATATCATATATAAATACAGTGACATCTTAATGGCCACCTTTGATTGTGTTAAAAGAATGTTGAACAATCATCATTTCATGAGGCATAAATTCACCATCCACGGAAACAGTATGTCCTTTAACCATTAGATGTAGGTGTCTGTAAGTGTAGCTCGAATACTTCTTATAAAAACATCCTAGTATATTGAAGATACTGGATTTGTTACAAAATAAATGAATAAAAGGAGTTTAGGGGGTTGTAGAAGAAAAATAAAACAAAAGGACTCAAGTGAAGGCATTACCTTAAAATTGGGTAACTCCCTTTGGTTTGAGCTCAAAGCCTTCCTTGGGAAGACTTCTGCCCAAATTGAGGCTTCAAGGAGTAAGAGAGGGATGTGGAGAGACAAAATGGGCAGGGGTTGGCCGAGCCAAAGGCTTTGGGAGTGTGGGTAAGGAGGTAGAGGTGGGGGCCTTTTATAAGAGGAGAGGAGGGGCACTCTTGGAAAGTAAAAAACATTACTTTATTTGAAAATGATTTTAGGATTCAAAAGGCCCCACATTGAAATAATTAGAGGGTAAGGTGATAAGGGTTCTAAATACACCCATCCAATAGGTTTTGGACAGGTGTACGTCATAGATTTTACATTATCATTTCATTTTATTTAAATCCTTTATTAATGAGGTAATCGATGCATCATCATGATGTCATAAATAATTTAATTTATTTAAAATCTAAAAATTATGAAAAAAATACTATGATGTATGAAATATTCTTATCTTTCTAATTAATATTTATAGTCCAAAAGATCATTTATTTATACAAAATTAAAAATATTTTACTTTGGTGATACATTCTTTGTCACATTTAACATTCTTTAAAAATAAAAGGATAAAAAGTCACTTTCTCACAAAAGTGATTCCATGGGCCCCCCAAGTTTGGCACAAGCCATCCCATGGTCGGCCATGAGACAACCAGTATCCTTAGGACACATTTTGTGGTCTTTTTGTATTATTATGATTTCATTTTATTATCATTAACTACCTGATTACTCATTAATCAAGATAATTACAGATAATTACCATCGTTACTATTCATAATGTCCAGAAATAAAGGAGTCTTAATTACATAATTTGGACCTTCTGATTCCAAATATTTAATCCATTTTACCAAATTCCAAACACAGAAATTGAAATAATTGATTTAAAAATAATTCTTGTTGTTAAAACAAATAGCGGGTTTTTTTGAAACAATATCTATAAAAAGTTTGGCATTAGTTTATGACCAATTCCAAAGTGACATTAATCCTAATGACCAACATTGGATTAAATGGTAAAAATATATTCTAATTTAACATTAAAACCAATTCAAAAGATAATCTAATCATATAAATAAATTAGATTGAAAAGCAGTTTTGATGTAAAATGCAGTATTTTTCACTATTCATTAAAAAATGAACATTGTCAGAAAAATACCAAAAATTCACACAAAGTAAATTTTGATGTCCCAATCATAAGGAATAAGTTTATTTGGACAAAAAAAGCTTATAAAATTGTCAAAAGATAGATTTAAAAATGGTTTTCCATCAAAAGGCAGTAAAACAATCTTTTTAAAAATATTAGTGTATTGCATGCTTAAGATTGTATTTATTTTCATTTTATGCCTCTAAAACACTATCTTAATAATTAATAGACATAGATAAAAATATCTATTATTCATTACTTAATTGGGATGTTACATCCTTCCCCCCTTTAGAAAATTGTGTCCCCACAATTTATTTACTTATCGAATAAATGGGGGTACTTATCCCTCATTGCATTTTCAGATTACCATGTTGCCTCTTCCATCATGTGGTTTTTCCACAAAACCATTACCTGATTAATCACCTTATTTCGTAACACTTGCTCTCTGTGGTCATGAATCTGGACCGGTTGTTCCTCATAAGATAGGTTCTCTTCCAGCTGAACTGACATTGGACTCAAAACATGAGATGGATCTGGCATATACTTTCTCAACATCAAAACGTGAAAAACATTGTGTACCTGAGATAAACTCGGAGGTAAAGCCACCCGGTATGCAACTGATCCAACTCTCTCCAGTATTTCATATGGTCCAATGAACCTTGGACTCAGCTTTCCTTTCTTACCAAATATCATCACACTTTTCAATGGTGAGACTTTGAGAAAAACATGATCACCTACCTCAAAAGTTAGATCCTTCCTCCGGTTGTCTTCATAACTCTTCTGCCTACTCTAAGCTGTTCTCATGTGTTTCTGAATCATCTGAACTTTTTCTGCCATCTCTTCTACCAATTCTGGTCCCATCAACTTCCTTTCACCCACTTCATCCCAGAAAGCTGTTGTTCGACAACGCTTCCCATATAACACCTCAAATGGTGCCATCTGTATACTGGAATGAAAACTGTTATTATATGAAAATTCAACCAAAGAAAGATTTTGGTCACAACTTCCCTGATAATCCATCGAACAAGCTCATTGCATATCGTCCAAGGTCTGAATTTTTCATTCTGACTGCCCATCTGATTGAGGATGAAATGTTGTACTAAAATTTAATTCAGTACCCAACGACTTCTGAAGGCCTTTCCAAAAGATAGAAGTGAACCTGGGATCATGATCAGATACAATGGACAGGGGAACTCCATGTAACCTTACTATCTCTTTAAGATACAAACGGGGAAGTTGATCTAGGGAAAAAGTATCTTGTATAGCAAGGAAATGAGCAGATTTAGTCAAGCGATCAACAATAACCCAGATTGCATTATTACCTCGAGATGTTTTCGGTAATCCCACAACAAAGTCCATGGATATATTCTCCCATTTCCACTCTGGAACTGGTAAAGGCTGAAGCATCCCTTTCGGTAATTGCCGCTCTGCTTTAACCTGTTGACATGTCAAACACTTCACAGTTAAATCAGCAATATCTCTTTTCATTCCATCCCACCAGTAATACTCCCGCAGATCTCTGTACATCTTAGTACTTCCAGGATGAACTAAAAACGGAGAACAATGAGCTTCACATAACAACTCTCTCTTCAACTCTGAATCACATGGCACACATAATCTCTTCCCAAATCTCAAAACGCAATCATTATCAATGTTGAATTCAGGCAACATATCTTTCTGAACCATCTCTACCTTTTTCTATAACTCACTGTCTTGCTTCTGTGCTTGCTTGATTCTATCTGATAGAGATGATCTCATTGATACCTGAAACAAAACATAAGAACTTCCTGCACCAACAACTTCTATCCCAATGTTTATCAAATCCTTAACCAAAGGATCACGTTCCAAACGCAACATTGCTAATGAAGCATTAATTTTTCGACTCAAAGCATCATCCACTTTATTTGCTTTTCCTGGATGGTAATGAATTGTACAATCATAATCCTTGATTAATTCCATCCATCTACTCTGTCTCATGTTTAACTCTTTCTCAGTGAATATATACTTTAAACTTTTGTGATCAGTATATAATTCACACTTTACTCCATACAAATGATGCCTCTAAATTTTTAAAGCAAAAACAACAGCAGCTAATTCCAAATCATGTGTAGGGTAATTTACCTCATGAGTTTTCAACTGTCGTGAAGCATAAGCAATTACCTGATCATTCTACATTAGGACGCAACCAAGTCCTTTCAATGAAGCATCACTGTATATAACAAACTCACCATTCCTAGAAGGTAGTGCCAAAACTGGAGCATTCACCAATCTTCATTTCAATTCCTGAAACCAATCATCACATTCTTTTGTCCAGATAAACATAACACCCTTCCGAGTTAGCTTAGTCATTGGACTAGATAACCGTGAAAAATTCATAACAAACCTTCGGTAATAGCCTGCCAAACCAAGGAAGCTAGGAATCTCAGTTACATTTGTGGGTCTTGGCCAGTCTTCCACAACTTTTTTTTTGCAGGATCAACAGTTATCCCATCTTTAGAAAAAATGTGACCAAGGAAAGAAATTTGTTGCAACCGAAACTTACACTTTTTGAATTTTCCATACAGTTTCTTTTCTTTTAAGGTTTTCAAGATAACCCTTAAATGTCTTTCATGCTCCTATTTACTTTTATAAAACACCAAAATATCATCAATGAAAACCACCACAAACTTATCCAAGAACTCATGGAAAATTATATTCATTATGTCCATGAATACAGCAGGTGTGTTGGTTATCCCAAAAGGCATTACTACAAATTCATAATGGCCATATCTTGTACGGAACGCGGTCTTCGGAACATCTGCTTCCTTTCCCTTCAGCTGATGGTAACCCGATCTCGAGTCAATATTTGAAAAATACTGAGCTCCCTGGATCTGATCAAACAAATCATCGATATGTGGAAAAGGATATTTGTTCTTAACAGTGATGTTATTCAAGGCTCTATAATCAATGTAAAGTCTCATTGAACCATCTTTCTTTTTAACAAATAAGACATGAGCACCCCATGGTGATGTGCTAGGTCGAATGAAACATTTCTCTAATAAATCTTGAAATTTCTCCTTCAAATCTAAAAGTTCAATTTGAGACATTAGATAAGGGGGTTTTGAAATTGGCTTAGCATCAAGAACTAAGTCAATAGTAAACTCAACTTCCCGATCTGGTATTATTCCAGGCAACTCATCAAGAAAAACATCAGGACACTCATTTACCACTGGCACATCATTAATATGAATAGTTCCCTTGTTTTCAACAATGTGTGCAAGGTAAAATTCATTTCCATATTTTAAAAGTATCTTGGCCTCTTGATAAGTTATCAATAGTTAGGGTTCATTCTTGTACACAAACTGAAAGTATTTCTGAAAAGAAACTTCTTTAGCTCTACAGTCAATCTTATCATGGTAAATAGAGATCCAATCCATACCCAAGATATCATAAAACTCTACTAGAGGTAGAACTATAAGGTTTCCAAGTAGGTTCTTTCCACAGATAAGGATAGGAAGATTCTTATAAATTATTTTTTCCGCAACATTTCCCCCAGGTGTTTTTACCAAAAGTTCAGGAGTCATTTCTTGAGATGGTATTCCCATTTTACTAGAAAAGTTTTCAGAGATGAAAGAATGTGTAGACCCCGAATCAAACAACACACTGGCATAATCTGAAAAAACAAACAAAGTACCTGATACAACTTCATTTGATGGCCTGACATCTACTAAAATAGTTGCAAAGGATTTCACCACCCCTTTCTTCTTTTAGTCTAACTGCTTCCCATCACTCAAGCTCTTTGTCGGACACTCGTTTACATAGTGACCCATCTCATTGCACTTAAAACATTTCACTAACTATAAATCATATTTGGTCTTACCTTCACCTTGATCTTTTTCAGTGCAATCACGAGCCTTATGTCCCATCTTACCACATCGGTAGCACTTTCCAGAATTCAGAAGACATTCCCAAGCATGCCTTTTGCCACATTTATCACAAACTGGAAACTTAGTTTTCTTACCATTAGACTTTTTTGAAGAATTCTTCCCTTTCTCCTACCACCTTGGTCTCTTCATCTACTAGTTGTTATAGAACACTTGATCATCGTCAAACTCCATTTCCACCTTCTCATCACATCGAACTAGCTTTTCATAACTTTTAAACTCACGAGAAGCTAATGCCCTTTGATATTTTTGCTTTAATCCTGAGTAAAAATGATTGATTTTACTATCAAGGTCTCGGATAAAATTTGGATCATACCTTTCCAATCGAGTGAACCTTTCTTCATAGGTAGCCACTGATTCTTCCTCTTGCCTCAATTCCAAGAATTTTTTTTCCATCCTAAGTCGAACAGCCTTAGGAAAATACTTTTCAAGAAACATACCTTTGAATTCATCCCAGTCGAGAGCATCAATCTCATAAGCGTCCCTGATATTTTTAACCATCGACCACCACTGATCTGCTTCACCCTCCAAACTGTAAATAGCAAGACTAACCTTTTGATTGTATGAACACCCCATGACATCGAAAATCTCCTCCAGTGCTTTAATCGACCCTTCAGCCATCACTGGGTCAGATGATCCACAGAATGATGGGGGATGTTGCCTCATGAAATGTTCAACCACTAACATGTTCCTCTGCGGTTGATCTGGCTGATCTCGTGTATGGATACCACCACCATTTATCGCTTGAGTCAACTGCGCCATTACTGCAAAAAACTGTTCAGTTCCAATTCTGACCATCTCAGGATGCTGATTCGGGCGGTTATTTCCTTCTGCATGCCTTCCAAGCACTGCATCCCTGTTTCCTCTGTGGAAAACCATTATGAACAAACATGTCTTAGATGAAGCAACATGGTAATATTCAAATGCTACATCACTTCAATTTGACCATAAAAAAAATATTTTTGGATAATCATTTAATATAATTCTAACTCCTAATGTTATTTAAAGCGACCTTTGATACCAATTATGAGGCCCCAGCCTTAAACCTTACTTAATCTTGAGTTATTACAAGATTACACATTGAGGATCTTTTCGGGTTTAGAGTTTTAGAGAATTAGATCATAAAACATGCATTACATTCCACATATAAAGATAGTATTCTTCTTTCCCATCAATGGAAACATATTTAAAATAAAACATGGATTCTTTCATGACACTCCTTTGACGCTATCATCATATCATGTAACTTTCCCTTGACCTGTGAAAACATCTCAAAAAACATGGGATGAGCATAAAAAGCTCAGTAAGGGATATAAAAATATATGGAAAGGAAACATGGGTACATATATACATAAGAATGAAATCATACTTTACCCATAAAACATAAGCTCTTTAACATACCTCATCAAATCATGAATAAATCATAAAAATCATAATACATAAAGGTAACTTGAGGCATTCATAACATTCTTACGTAGGGGGTAACCCTCTTGGTTACGTTTGGAATACCCATCACAGTATATTCCATAAATCTCTTTGGAGAAACATTAACGTTTCACTCCTTCGCATTACCCAATGCATTGTAGAGCTATATCGGGCTCACCCGCCCTTAGTTTATCATGGAACCACCTGTCTTCATAATAATTCCCAAGAACCTCAACATAATCGTATCACATAAAACATGCATAAAAGAAACATAACATTTCCACCTTCCAATCACAAGATATCAATACAACACATTGGTATAAAAACATTATGAAAACCATTTTCAATACCAAAATAAAATAAAAGTGAAACATGGTATTTATTTTTCTTTTTAAAATAAAGTTTTGGCTTGTAGAGGAAGCCGAAACTCAAATAATGGTCACAGCGTCGGAGAAGTCGTTGTCGCCGCATACATACGACAAAAACATTCCCTTTTGTCGTTTATTAAACGCTTCATATAAAAAATATTCCTTTTGAATAAACATAAAATTCAAAGGGGTTTATACACCATATAAAAGAAGGTTGTGTATAAAACAAAATATGCCTCAATGAAAGGAGATTGAGATGAAGTCCCATACCTCGGGTCCAACTTGACTCGATCATTCTTTATTGACCTGAATAATAAACATGAGTTAATTTCTAATTGCTTAAGAACATTTTTCAAGTTCATTATTCATTTTATATCACTTATTTCCATGTCATGACAACTATGTAATTATTTAAGTTAATAACGGTTGTTTTAACGATCATTGGTACTTGAGTCAAAAATAAACCCTTTATAATTACAAGTTTTTCATGTATACATTATATCCAGAATTATAATCAAGATGTATATATCATATATATCAAGTATATACATGCATTTATAATATTACCTAATCGTTTAGAGGTAAGAAATGAAATGCACCGTTCGTGGAGACGGTAAGCTGTACGTACGCATGAACGGTACTTTCATTTCTATTTCGTATTTTATAGAATGGAATAATAATGATATAAAGTAATATTATAATTCCAGTGAAATATCATATATAATATCATAACTCCATCATTTACACTTCCCACATTTGTTATTAATGAATCAAATCACTTTGAGGTGGCGGTAGTCTGCACTTCCTTAAATGAATATATCGTGTTTACCCATAATTGAAACCATAAAAGTATGCCCAAAATGAAAAATACAGAAGCTTAAAGAAAGCCTAATCATATTATATATCATATATAAATATAGTGACATCTTAATGGCCACCTTTTAAGGTGTTAAAATAATTTTGAACAATCATCGTTTCGGGAGGCATAAATTCACCATCAACAGAAACAGTATGTCCTTTAACTATTAGATGTAGGTGTGTGTATGTGTAGCTAGAATACTTCTTATAAAAACATCCTAGTATATTGAAGATACTGGATTTGTTACAAAATAAATGAATAAAAAGAGTTTAGGGGGTTGGGGAAGCAAAATAATACAAAAGGACTCAAGTGAAGACATTACCTTAAAATCGGGTAACTCCCTTTGGTTTGAGCTCAAAGGCTTACTTGGGAAGCCTTCTTCCCAAATTGAGGCTTCAAGGAGTAAAAGAGGGATGTGGAGATACAAAATGGGAAGGGGTTTGCCGAGCCAAAGGCTTTGGAAGTGTGGGTAAGGAGGTAGAGGTGGGGGCCTTTTATAAGGCGAGAGGAGGGGCACTCTTGGAAAGTAAAGAAATATTACTTTATTTGAAAATGATTTTCGGATTAAAAAGGTCCCACATTGATATAATTTGAGGTTAAGGTGATAAGGGTTCGAAATCCACCCATAAAATAGGATTTGGACATGTGTAGGTCATAGATGTTACATTATCATTTCATTTTATTTAAATCCTTTATTAATGAGGTAATCGCTGCATCATCATGATGTCATAAATAATTTAATTTATTTAAAGTATAAAAATTATGAAAAAACTACTATGATGTATGAACTATTTTTAGCTTTCTAATGAATATTTATAGTCCAAAAGATCATTTATGTAGACAAAATTAAAAATATTTTACTTAGGTGATACATTCTTTGTCACATTTAACATTTTTTAAAACTAAAAAGATAAAAAGTCACTTTCTCACAAAAGTGATTCCATGGGGCCCCCACGTTTGGCACAAGGCATCCCATGGTCTTCCATGAGACAACCCGTAGCCTTAGGAAACATTTTGAGGCCTTTTTGTATTATTATGTTATCATTTTATTATCTTTAACTACCTGATTACTCATTAATCAAGATAATTACAGATAATTACCATCATTACTATTCATAATGTCCAAAAATAAAAGTGTCTTAATTACATAATTTGGACCTTCTGATTCCAAATATGTAATCCATTTTACCAAATTCCAAACACATAAATTGCAATAATTGATTTCAAAATAATTCTCGTTGTCAAAACAAATAGCGGGTTTTTTTGAAACAATATCTATGAAAAGTTTGGCATTAGTTTATGACCAATTCCAAAGTGACATTTATCCTAATGACCACCATTGGATTAAATGGTAAAAATATATTCTAATTTAACTTTAAAAGCAATTCAAAAGATAATCTAATCATATAAATAAATTATATTAAAAAGCAGTTTTGATGTAAAATGCAGTATTTTTCACTATTCATTAAAAAATGAACATTGTCAGAAAAATACCAAAAATTCACACAAAGTAAATTTTGATGTCCCAATCATATATAATAAGTTTATTTTGACAAAAATAGCTTATAAAATTGTCAAAATATAGATTTAAAAATGGTTTTCCATCAAAAGGCAGTAAAACAATGTTTTAAAAAATATTAGTGTATTCCATGCTTAAGATTGTATTTATTTTCATTTTAAGCCTCTAAAACACTATCTTAATATTTAATAGACATAGAAAAAAATATCTATTATTCATTACTTACTTGGGATGTTACATTAACAGTAGATGTGGGATATAAGAAGAATTCCATAAAGTAATCACTATTTGGCTCCAAGATAAAGAGAACATTAAAGATGAATGAAAATATATTCTTAGAGGATAAATATAATTTCTATAGAGTAATTGAGATTAATATATATCATTTTCAGGATAATTTAAATATCAAAAAATTTAGAAGTTAGAGGTATATATGATAATAAATTATAAAAAAATTAAAGGTAAAATAAAAAGAAATTTTATTTTCAAGATCCCTTTTCCAAAAGTTGATGAATTTTTTAAATATGAAATATGACAAAATAAAATTACATCATTTAATCGCATCCATACATGTAATTCATCATTTTTTGTTTCATTTTTTGATAACTTTCCACCTCTTTTCAATCCTTATTAAATTTTTGAACGAAAAATATAAATTTCCATTCCTAAAATAGAAAACTATTCAAATAATATACCATAGAAACTATAAAATGATGAAATGACCTTCCTTCTATCTTTATCCGGTTACTGAATAGAAAAATGTTTATCACTTGGAAACATATCTAATATGAACAAACAATAATTTAAAAGATTAGTATTAATTATATCAGTAATAATACCGAAAAATATACTTAATTCCCTCAATAACAAATTCATTTCAAAATATCCTCAGGCATTATTAACCAGAATTAAAAATCAAAAAAAATTAGAAAAAGAAAATCACAATATTTCTAAAATAATATTTTCATATATTACCAAAAATCATAAAGTATATCTTTATGTAAAATTCAAAATATTTTAATAACAATAAATTATTCAAAAAAAATAACAACCTAAATAAATAAAAAAACTTTTTGAAAAATTATATGATTAAAAAAAAGTATATCCATATTTATTAAATAAAATTATAAGCATTATAATATATTCCAGCAATACAAAATATATGTTACTTTTTCAACAAATCACTTTTCAATTTCTAGGTCAAAAATACTATCCAATTTATTTTATCAATATTAATATTCTATTTATCCAAACTAAACATTATTATAATTAAATCTGGATCATATTTAAGTATATCTATATAAAAATATTTTGTTCCAAAAATACCACCATAATACAAAAAAACATATTTAGGTTATAAGTACCGTTAAATATAATCTAAAAAATACTTAATTATAAACTACTACATACCAATCCTTATTTTATTCTTATGTCTTCCAACATGAATGTAAATAATCGTATACTTTTACTATATAATTATTAATTGACAGTTTTTAAAAAAAGAAATCAACCACATCCTCTTTAATCAATTTAATAGGCTTCAACTTCTGAATATATAATATTTAAATCCCAAAATATGAAATACGAGTCCTGAATTTGGATTTAACAACCTCAAATTTGTCTTATATCTATCATTTTACATAAAATATATAAAGTTATAATAATTCATTTTTATTAATTAATTCGTATTCTATCCTTTATCAGCAGTCAAACCATTACCAATAAAACCATGAAAATCATATTTTTTGATTTCCGTATATGATATCTGTAACACCCGAGACTTTTATGTTATATAAATCATCAAAGGAATCTTTTTCTACACAACACTTGCTTGGCTTGCTTTACACGCAATCGTGACCTTCCTCGATAGCTTGCGTCGTACGCAATACCGAGTTTCACTAAACAACGATATGCTATAAAAATATTATTAAAACTAGCCGTTATAAATAGTAATAACCACTTTTTGAAATTTTATAAATTTTATTTTTCAAAATGGACTTCATTTTTGGACTCAGAATATCGAAATTAGCCTAGGGTGAAATTTTGGTATTTTTCTGAAAACTTTCAATTTTTGATGAATAGTGAAACCACTAAGTGGTAGGTTAAAAACTGAATTTTGCATAAAACTTAATTTTACCGCTTCTGTGAATGGAATTTAAAAAATCCGACAGACACAGTTTATATCAGTAAGTAAAATGTGGTTCAATTAGATAAAAATAATTTTTTTGTGAATAGTAACTTTTTACTTTTTTTACCGTGGTTAATAGTAAATAGGGTAACTAAGGGTAAATATGATATTACTATTACCCTAACACATGTCCTAATTCTATTTGATAAGTGTAATTCGACCAAAAACAACCTTATGAATAAAATATGACCATTTAGGCCTACTTGGGTTAGATTAGGACATTTATTATTAATTTATTTAAAGAAGGGTTAAAATAGTTAAAATCAAAGTATAATATGTAAATCATTTTTAATATTGGGTTATACATAAGATAAATTCGACTATAAATATTAATTAGAAAGATAAAAATATTTCCTACATAATGGTATTTTATTTGTAATTTTTAGACATTAAATAATTTAATTTATTTATGACACAATGATGATGCAGTAATTATCTTATTAATGAAATATTGACATAATTGATGTTATAAACACCAAAATAAATGTAATTTGAGACTTTTTATGAATTACACTAATTTTATAGGTTACTATGATATATTAGTGTTGATTTAATAAACTTGGTTCGAACATATAATTCTGTTATTACTTTCACAAAAATCATATATCAAATAGTGTCAAAATTGACACATAATAGTTTTTAAATCAAATATTATATTATTAATTGTTATTTTATTCCTAAAAATCTAAGGTTCGTCCAAATGACTTAGATAAGGATATATATATTAATAATAAACAATTTGGGGTTCGTTTGGCATGTTATAGTAAGTTTATTTACCATATAGTGAAAGAAAACAAAAAGACACTGTAAAAGTTAAATTATTTAACTTAGAGTTAAATCTAATTGATAAGGTTAAAATAATACCCTAAACTTGTCTAAATCCTATTGGTTGATAGGATTTCGACCCCTCCACACTTTAGCTTCGAAATAAGACCCTTTAGAACCATTATAAACCGATTTTGACTTTAATATAAAATAATATTTTGAGATATTCCTAAGGTGCCCCTCTCCTCCCTTATAAAAGGGCACCTCCTCCCCCTCCTCCTCACACCAAATTGAGCACTCAAGCTCGAACAACCCCTGCCATTTTCTCCTCTCCACTTCCCTAGAATAATCCTAGAGGTCCTGGTCTTCTTCAAAGACCAATCATAGTTCCCTAAGTGGAGGATTCAAAGAGGCGTTCCAAAGAAGGGGTAATATCCATTAATGATCTTTTCAATTTCTTTCTTCTTCAACTTCTTCTTCTTTAGTTGTTTCATAATAAAGTAATAACATCAGTATTACTTACATACTTATATGTTATTATAAATATGAAACAACCCTAATTCACCTTCTATCCATCCTATGGAAAAATGAAATCACCGCGCGTGCGTACGTACGGAATACCGTCTCCACGCCGTGGTGTAATCTATTTTCCACCATCACTTTAAAAGGATGGGTATAATGGTGTAATGAGTAACTATTTATGATTATTATAAAGTAATATTGATACTGAAATAATATATATATATACTCCAATACAATTCCACGGTCATAGGAACGATATCATCACTCGTGCATACGTACGGAATACCGTCTCCACGATGTGAAGCGACTCGTTCTACATGATCATCATTACATAGTAATTATATAAATGAATTGAATGAATAAATATGATATATGTTACACTAATACCATTCTGGATATAAGGTATCTATAACCTTAAAATAAGAATAAGAATTTATTCGGCAAAACACGCATAAGAACAAAAGGCAATAAAGACCCGAGTAACAAGTAACAATGAAATATTACTAACAAGAAGCTAAGAATATGACCATATATGATATCATATCAATATGTATGACTCTGGAATAAGTCAATAACATTATTTAAACCATTATACAGGATCTTCGGACACGTACAAAGCAAATCAGGCCTAAGGTAAGGGAAATATCACAATCTCATTTTTATCCGAGATTGTTTATTCGTAAGTATTTACTGGGTTGTATTTTATCATCCACATCCATGTTTCATAAATATGTAATATTATTTCCATCCACCTACAATTTTTTAAATCCATTTTTACCCTTCGGTGAGTTTTTAGTAAAATAAATGAAAGGAATCTTTTGTCGTTTTTCGTACGAGGTACTTTTTGACTTTTCCGACAAAAGTACAAAGAATGTTTTTTTTAACTTATACGGCATGAATGGATTTTTAAAAAATTATTTCCAAGAAGCTTCCTTTACAAGTTTTCAAGTTTATTTTTAATCAACTTCTTTTATTTTAAAGTCATATGACATGTTATTAAAGGAAAAGTGATTTGGAAGTAAAAAAGGATATTTTCCTCAAGAATGGAGTTCAAATGTTTTATCAAAATTATTTTCCATCTAAGATAACACAGGGTTCTGTTTTTATCCCTATTATTACATTGATTTGATTATGTTTTGAGGAAATTATTTTTATTAAGTCATTTACCTTATATGATTTGTTTTATGATGTCATGATGTTTCAAGAATCCCATTTTTGTTACATGTGTTATGCGATGATGTATGATTTATGATTATGTGGCACACATAAGAAAGGATTAATTATAAGATGGGTGGGACCTATATCTCCCTCCAATGCATTGAGTAATGATTTTATATCTCATGAGATAGACATGGCTGGAACGGAAGGTTATTTCGGTTCAGTGATACATGACTGAAACGAGGAGTGAACTCGGTTCAGAAAGGGACTTTGTCCACTAAGATAGTCTTGGAAATGAGTCATGACTAACAAGAAATGATTTTCCCTGATTATGTGTGCATGCCACAAAGTTTCAAGTTTTATGTTATGATTATGGGGATCTCATTTTCACTTTTATGATTTATTCCATGATAAGATATTATGATCTCTTTTGCAGGTTTTAATTTTCAAAAAGATATGATATGATTTTTATTTCCTTTATTTGACCTTGCTGAGCATTTGAGCTCACCCTTTTATGTTTTCTTTTCCCCAGGTCAGGAAGATGGATATTAAGTAGAATATGCTAAAAGGGACCCTAGATATGATGAAATAAATGGGAGACACTGTAGAAGATTTATGAACCAGTTGTTTATGTTTCCCAGTTTCTAAAGACACTATACCTATACGGTCCTTTGTGGTTTTGTCATATGTTGTAATAAGTGTTCTTCAATTTTGAAGTATTAACAATGTATGTAAAGTATGGGTTGTTATAGTTGGTATCAAAGGAAGGTTACAGTCAACCTTTGGAAACTAGGATGTGAAAGCCTTAGTAAGAACCCTAAGGATAAGTCTAAGCATAGAACACAATCTTAGTGTTTTAGAAATGGCTATGAATACCCTAGGATAAAACCTTAAGTGTGAAATTTTATCCTTGATTATGTGGTTTTCCTATTATAATTAGTGTTTCTCACACTATTCTTCTTGGTTTTAGTCAATGGCTGGAACCCGAAGGAACCGTGTTAATGCGGAATGCGATGGGCAATGCAATGATTGTCCCCCTGAGCAACCAAACGATATGGGAGCTGGAATGCAAAATCTTTTAGCCATGCTCACACAACTTTCTCAAGCTATGAATCATGCTGGACTTCCAAACGAGCAAAGGAAGGAGAAAAATTCTGTTGAATCCTTCATGAGGTAGCATCCACCTTCTTTCAGTGGGTATACTGATAGATTAGTTGCTGAACAATGTATTAGTACTACTAAAAAGATATTTTCAGTTCTTCAATTTTCTGAGAATGATAAAGTCATCCTAGCAGTGTATCGTTTGGAAGGAGATGCTGATCAATGGTGGAATCTTATTAAGAATACGAGGCAAAGGGATGAAATTGAGTCTATGGAATGGGATGAGTTCAAGAACTTATTTTTCAATAAATACTTCCCTCGTATTCTCCGAAAAAAGATGGAGAAAGAGTTCCTTGAACTAAAGCAAAGGGATGATGAATCTGTTAGTATCTATGAAGCAAATTTTACAAGACATTCAAGGTACGCTTCTGGTATTATAATCCAACCTGAGAGTAAGATCGATTGATTCTTTAGTGGCTTAAAACCAAGTCTTCGAAGGGTGTTAGCCATAAGGGACTTCAATAGCTACGAGGAAATCGTTTGATGTGCTCTCAAAGTCGAGATGGAGATTGGAGTAACCCATCAGTCACATGGGTTTGATAAGAAGAGGAAGATGGAATTCAAAGAAAAATCTAAAGAGCACACGGAAAAGAAGATGAGCTTTTCCTTATGCTCAATGTGTGGAAAGAAACATGGAGGGAGTTGTCTTAAAGGGACAAGTAAATGTTTTAAATGTGGAAAGGAAGGTTATCGGGCATTTGAATGCCGCGATAATGGGAAGAAGATGTCTAATGATGCAAACAAAGGAAGGGATACACAGAATGAACCTACTACACTTCAATGTTTCAAGTGCAAGGAGATGGGGCATTATGCCAATCAATTCCCAAATCCAAGGGTTGATGATGATGGTCGACGTCAACAAAATCTTAAGGCTAAAGACAAAGGAATGTCACATGCAATTTCTATCAGCGATGTGGAGTACGATAACGAAGTGGTGAAAGGTACACTTACCGTCCACTCTAAAGTAGCAAATGTTTTATTTGATTCTGGATCCACCCACTCTTTTATTTCTAAAGAATTTTCTAAGGGTATCACCGTATTACCTCAACAATTAGATGTTGAGTTAGCTGTGACAACACCTAATGGAACAACAGTCGCATCAAAAGTTTATAATTCTTCTCCGATCGAAGTTTGTGGGAAAGTGCTTTTTGAAAATCTTGTGATCCTTCCTTTAGTGGAAGTTGATGTGATTCTTGGCATGGATTGGCTTTCTCTACATGGAGCACATATCAATTGCCAAAGAAGGGAAGTCACATTTCATATTCCAGATCAATCTACGATCATATACCAATGCAAGGATGAACATAACTTTCCAGTGGAAATTTATTCCATCTTATGGGTATTGATTCCATTAAATGAAGGTTATTTATCTCAAATGGTTGGTGAGAAACTCACGATTAAGAATATACCCATTGTACGGGAGTTTGATGATGTCTTTCCGGAGGAATTACCGGGTCTTCCACCAAATCGTGAAGTTGAGTTTTCAATAGAACTCGTACCAGGCGCTTTGCCAATTTCAAATACACCTTATAGAATGGCCTCAATTGAGTTGCAGGAATTGAAGAAGCAACTCCAAGAGAATCTTGATAAGGGATTCATACGCCCTAGTGCGTCACCTTGGGGAGCACCTGTTTTATTTGTTAAGAAGAAAGATGTATCAATGAGACTCTGCATTGATTATCGAGAACATAACAAGATCACTATCAAGAACAAATATCCTCTCCCACGCATTGATGACTTATTTGACCAACTACGCAGAGCTCATTAATTTTCCAAGATTGATCTTCGTTCAGGGTATCATCAATTAAGGGTCAAAAGGGAGGATATACCAAAGACGGATTTCCGTACAAGGTATGGACACTATGAATTTATAGTGATTCCATTTGGTCTTACTAATGCCCCCTGCTATCTTCTTGGATCTAATGAATAGAGTCTTTAGAGACTATCTTGATCAATTTGTGGTAGTCTTTATAGACGATATTCTTGTCTATTCAAAGAGCAAGGAAGAGCATGAAGATCACTTGAGAATTATATTGAAGACCCTGAGAAAGGATAAGCTTTATGCCAAATTTACCAAGTGTGAATTATGGCTTCAAAAAGTTGCATTTTTGGGTCACATAATCTCAAAAGAGGGGATATCTGTGGATCCAGCAAAAACAGAGGTTATCGAAAGATGGTCGAGACCAACAACAGTAACTGAGATCCGAAGTTTTCTTGGTTTGGCTGGATATTATAGACGTTTTGTAAAAGATTTTTCACGATTATCTAATCCACTCACCAAGTTGACTCGGAAAGGAGTTATGTTTGTCTGGACAGAGGAATGTGAAGAGAATTTCAAGGAGTTGAAAAGAAGGTTATCCAGTGCACCTGTGCTCACACTGCCTTGTAGTGGAGAAAGGTTTGTGATCTACAGTGATACATCCAAGAAGGGATTGGGGTGTGTTCTTATGCAAAATGATATGGTGATAGCTTATGCCTCACGGCAGTTGAAAATCCATGAGCAAAAATACCCAACACATGATTTGGAGTTGGCTGCGGTAATCATTGCATTAAAGATTTGGAGGAATTACCTTTATGGTGAAAGGTGTGATATTTATACTGATCATAAAAGATTAAAGTATATTTTCACACAAAAGGAGCTGAATATGCGCCAAAGAAGATGGTTGGAGCTGATTAAGGATTTTGACTGCTCAATCCATTACCACCCTGGGAAAGCAAACAAGGTGGCAGATGCATTAAGTCGACAAGACCATGCTAGTTTATCCATGATGAGGATCACAAAAGATCCAATATTTATGGATTTACAAAGGATGGATCTTGGAATTATAATGGAAGGGTAAAAATCTTATCTTTCTCAAATGAATGTTCAACCATCTATAGATGTGAAGATTAAAGAGGCAAAGAAAGAAGATGTTGAGTAACAAAAGAAGGTGAGAAATGTTCCTGAATTCAACCTTGATTGTGATGGGATAATAAAGTTTAGGAATCGGGTTTGTGTTCCTTCCATCCCCGAATTAAAGAAGGAGCTTCTGGATGAGGCTCATAGTTCTTCATTCTCTATTCATCCTGGAAGCACGAAGATGTATAGGGACCTGAAAGATTACTTCTGGTGGGATGGAATGAAAAGAGATGTTGCTGAATATGTCTCTCGATGCTTGGTTTGTCAACAAGTTAAAGCTGAGAGACAGAAGTCTAAGGGGATGTTACAACCATTACCCATACCCGAATGGAAATGGGAAAACATCACTATGGACTTTGTCACATGACTTCCTAAAACATCCAAAGGCAATAATGATATTTGGGTCATAGTTGATCGTCATACAAAGTCTGCACACTTCATTGCTATTAGAGAGGATTTCTCTCCAGATCAGCTTGCCAGGATATATGTAAAGGTAGTGGTAAGATTGCATGGAGTACCACTTTCTATTATATCTGATCGGGATCCGAGGTTTACCTCGAAGTTCTGGTGAAGTCTTCAGCATACTCTGGATATAGAGTTGAGTTTCAGCACTGCTTATCATCCCCAGACAGACGGTCAGTCTGAGAGAACAATTCAAACCCTAGAAGATATGTTGAGAGCTTGATCTATGGATTTCAAAGGAGGTTGGGATCAACACCTACCTTTGGTGGAATTTTCTTATAATAATAGCTTTCACTCCAGTATTCAGATGGCTCCTTATGAAGCTCTCTATGGAAAGAAATGCAAGACTCCAACTTACTGGGATGAAGTTGGGGAAAGAAAGCTATTAGGACCTGATCTCGTTGATGAAATGGCAGAAAAGGTTAGATCTATTCAACAACACATAAGAGCAGCTCAGAGTCAACAGAAAAGCTATGCCGACAACCGAAGAAAAGACCTAGAGTTTGAAGTGGGTGATAAAGTGTTCTTACGAATATCTCCCTGGAAGAGGGTTATGAGATTTGGAAAGAAGGGGAAGTTGAGCCCTAGATATATCGGTCCTTTAGAAATACTGGATCATGTTGGGAAGGTAGCTTACCGATTGGCGCTTCCACCGAATCTCTCTCAAGTTCACGATGTGTTCCATGTATCTCTCCTGAGAAAGTACATACCTGATCCTTCACATGTACTCAGCTCAGAAGTTGTACCGCTGGAGCAAGATCTTTCTTATGAAGAACAACCGATAGAGATTCTGGATCGTAGCGAAAAAGTCCTACGAAACAAGACCACTCGATTGGTGAAAGTTTTATGGAGGAACCACCAACATGAAGAAGCTACATGGGAGCTTGAGGATATGATGAGGGAGAAGTATCCTCATCTGTTTGTTACAAAGTGACGAATTTCGAGGGCGAAATTATTTTTAAGGGGGGTAGAATGTAACACCCGAGACTTTTATGTTATATAAATCATCAAAGGAATCTTTTTCTACACAACACTTGCTTGGCTTGCTTTACACGAAATCGCGACCTTCCTCGATAGCTTGTGTCGTACGCAATACCGAGTTTCACTAAACAACGATATGCTATTAAAATATTATTAAAACTAGCTGTTATAAATAGTAATAACCACTTTTTGAAATTTTATAAATTTTATTTTTCAAAATGGACTTCATTTTTGGACTCAGAATATCGAAATTAGCCTAAGGTGAAATTTTGGTATTTTTCTGAAAACTTTCAATTTTTGATGAATAGTGAAACCACTAAGTGGTAGGTTAAAAACTGAATTTTGCATAAAACTTAATTTTACCGCTTCTGTGAATGGAATTTCAAAAATCCGACAGACACAGTTGATATCAGTAAGTAAAATGTGGTTCAATGAGATAAAAATAATTTTTTTGGTGAATAGTAACTTTTTACTTTTTTTACCGTGGTTAATAGTAAATAGGGTAACTAAGGGTAAATATGATATTACTATTACCCTAACACATGTCCTAATTCTATTGGATAAGTTTAATTCGACCAAAAACAACCTTATGAATAAAATATGACCATTTAGGCCTACTTGGGTTAGATTAGGACATTTATTATTAATTTATTTAAAGAAGGGTTAAAATAGTTAAAATCAAAGTTTAATAAGTAAATCATTTTTAATATGGGGTTATACATAAGATAAATTCGACTATAAATATTCATTAGAAATCTAAAAATATTTCCTACATAATGGTATTTTATTTGTAATTTTTAGACATTAAATAATTTAATTTATTTATGACACAATGATGATGCAGTAATTATCTTATTAATGAAATATTGAGATAATTGATGTTATAAACAGCAAAATAAATGTAATTTGAGAATTTTTATTAATTCCACTAATTTTATAGGTTACTATGATATATTATTGTTGATTTAATCGACTTGGTTCGAACATATAATTCTGTTATGACTTTCACAAAAATCATATATCAAATAGTGTCAAAATTGACACAAAATAGTTTTTAAATAAAATATTATATTATTAATTGTTATTTTATTCCTAAAAATATAAGGTTCGGCCAAATGACTTAGATAAGGATATATATATTAATAATAAACAATTTGGGGTTCGTTTGGAATGTTATAGTAAGTGTATTAACCATATAGTGAAAGAAAACAAAAAGACACGGTAAAAGTTAAATTATTTAACTTAGAGTTAAATCTAATTGATAAGGTTAAAATAATACCCTAAACTTGTCTAAATCCTATTGGTTGATAGGATTTTGACACATCCCCACTTTAGCTTCTAAATAAGACCCTTTGGAACCATTATAAACCGATTTTGACTTTAATATAAAATAATATTTTGAGATATTCTTAAGGTGCCCCTCTCCTCCCTTATAAAAGGGCACCTCCTCCCCCTCCTCCTCACACCAAATTGAGCACTCAAGCTCGGCCAACCCCGGCCATTTTCTCCTCTCCACTTCCCTAGAATAATCCTAGAGGTCCTGGTCTTCTTCAAAGACCAATCATAGTTCCCTAAGTGGAGGATTCAAAGAGGCGTTCCAAAGAAGAGGTAATATCCATTACCGATCTTTTCAATTTCTTTCTTCTTCAACTTCTTCTTCTTTAGTTGTTTCATAATAAAGTAATAACATCAGTATTACTTACATACTGATATGTTATTATAAATATGAAACAAACCTAATTCACCTTCTATCAATCCTACGGAAAAATGAAATCACCGCGCGTGCGTACGTACGGAATACCGTCTCCACGCCGTGGTGTAATCTATTTTCCACTATCACTTTACAAGGATGGGTATAATGGTGTAATGAGTAACTATTTATTATTATTATAAAGTAATATTGATACTGAAATAATATATATATATACTCCAATACAATTCCACGATCATAGGAAAGATATCATCACTCGTGCGTACGTACGGAATACCGTCTCCACGATGTGTAGCGACTCGTTCTACATGATCATCATTACATAGTAATTATATAAATGAATTGAATGAATAAATATGATATATGTTACACTAATACCTTTCTGGATATAAGGTATCTATAACCTTAAAATAAGAATAAGAATTTATTCGGCAAAACACGCATAAGAACAAAAGGCAATAAAGACCCGAGTAACAAGTAACAATGAAATATTACTAACAAGAAGCTAAGAATATGATTATATATGATATCATATCAATATGTATGACTCTGGAATAAGTCAATAACATTATTTAAACCATTATACAGAAGCTTTGGACACGTACAAAGAAAATTGGACCTAAGGTAAGGGAAATATCACAATCTCATTTTTATCCGAGATTGTTTATTCGTAAGTATTTACTGGGGTGTATTTTATCATCCACATCCATGTTTCATAAATATGTAATATTATTTCCATCCACCTACAATTTTTAAATCCATTTTTACCCTTCAGTGAGTTTTTAGTAAAAGAAATTAAAGGAATCTTTTGTCGTTTTTCGTACGAGGTACTTTTTGACTTTTCCGACAAAAGTACGAAGAATGTTTTTTTAACTTATACGGCATGAATGGATTTTTAAAACATTATTTATAAGAAGCTTCCTTTACAAGTTTTCAAGTTTATTTTTAATCAACTTCTTTTATTTTAAAGTCGTATGACATGTTATGAAAGGAAAAGTTTTTTTGAAGTAAAAAGTATATTTTCCTCAAGAATGGAGTTCAAATGTTTTATCAAAATTATTTTCCATCTAAGATAACATAGGGTTCTGTTATTATCCCTATTATTACATTTATTTGATTATTTTTTGAGGAAATTATTTTTATTAAGTCATTTACCTTATATGATTTGTTTTATGATGTCATGATGTTTCAAGAATCCCATTTTTGTTACATGTGTTATGCGATGATGTATGATTTATGATTATGTGGCACACATAAGAAAGGATTAATTATAAGATGGGTGGGACCTATATCTCCCTCCAATGCATTGGGTAAAGATTTTATATCTCATGAGATAGACATGGCTGGGACGGAAGGTTATTTCGGTTCAGTGATACAGGACTGAAACGAGGAGTGAACTCGGTTCAAAAAGGGAATTTGTCCACTAAGATAGTCTTGGAAATGAGTCATGACTAACAAGAAATGATTTTCCATGATTATGTGTGCATGCCACAAAGTTTCAAGTTTTATGTTATGATTATGGGGATCTCATTTTCACTTCTATGATTTATTCCATGATAAGATATTATGATCTCTTTTGCAGGTTTTAATTTTCAAAAAGATATGATATGATTTTTATTTCCTTTATTTTCCCTTGCTGAGCATTTGAGCTCACCCTTTTATGTTTTCTTTTCCCCAGGTCAGGAAGATGGATATTAAGTAGAATATGCTAAAAGGGACCCTAGATATGATGAAATAAATGGGAGACACTGTAGAATATTTATGAACCAGTTGTTTATGATTCCCAGTTTCTAAAGACACTATACCTATACGGTCCTTTTTGGTTTTGTCATATGTTGTAATAAGTGTGCTTCAATTTTGAAGTATTAACAATGTATGTAAAGTTTGGGTCGTTATAGTTGGTATCAAAGGAAGGTTATAGTCAACCTTTGGAAACTAGGATGTGAATGCCTTAGTAAGAACCCTAAGGATAAGTCTAAGCATAGAACACAATCTTATTGTTTTATAAATGGCTATGAATACCCTAGGATAAAACCTTAAGTGTGAAATTTTATCCTTGATTATGTGGTTTTCCTATTATAATTAGAGTTTCTCACATTATTCTTCTTGGTTTTAGTCAATGGCTGGAACCCGAAGGAACCGTGTTAATGCGGAATGCGATGGGCAATGCAATGATTGTCCCCCTGAGAAACCAAATGATATGGGAGCTGGAATGCAAAATCTTGTATCCATGCTCACACAACTTTCTCAAGCTATGAATCATGCAGGACTTCCAAACGAGCAAAGGAAGGAGCAATATTCTGTTGAATCCTTCATGAGGCAGCGTCCACCTTCTTTCAGTGGGTCTACTGATCCATTAGTTGCTGAACAATGTATTAGTACTACTAAAAAGATATTTTCAGTTCTTCAATGTTCTGAGAATGATAAAGTCATCCTAGCAGTGTATCGTTTGGAAGGAGATGCTGATCAATGGTGGAATCTTATTAAGAATACGAGGCAAAGGGATGAAATTGATTCTATGGAATGGGACGAGTTCAAGAACTTATTTTTCAATAAATACTTCCCTCGTATTCTCCAAACAAAGATGGAGAAAGAGTTCCTTGAACTGAAGCAAAGGGATGATGAATCTGTTAGTATCTATGAAGCAAATTTTACAAGACTTGCAAGGTACGCTTCTGGTATTATTATCCAACCTGAGAGTAAGATCTATCGATTATTTAGTGGCTTAAAACCAAGTCTTCGAAGGGCGTTAGTCATAAGGGACTTCAATAGATACGAGGAAATCGTTCGATGTGCTCTCATAGTCGAGATGGAGATTGGAGTAACCCATCAGTCACATGGGTTTGATAAGAAGAGGAAGATGGAATTCAAAGAAAAATATAAAGAGCACACGGAAAAGAAGATGAGCTTTTCCTTATGCTCAAAGTGTGGAAAGAAACATGGAGGGAGTTGTCTTAAAGGGACAAGTAAATGTTTTAAATGTGGAAAGGAAGGTCATCGGGCATTTGAATGCCGCGATAATGGGAAGAAGATGTCTAATGATGCAAACAAAGGAAGGGATACACATAATGAACCTACTACACATCAATGTTTCAAGTGCAAGGAGATGGGGCATTATGCCAATCAATGCCCAAATCCAAGGGTTGATGATGATGGTCGACGTCAACAAAATCTTAAGGCTAAAGACAAAGGAAAGTCACATGCAATTTCTATCAGCGATGTGGAGTACGATAACGAAGTGGTGAAAGGTATACTTACCGTCCACTCTAAAGTAGCAAATGTTTTATTTGATTCTGGATCCACCCACTCTTTTATTTCTAAAGAATTTTCTAAGGGTATCACCGTATTACCTCAACAATTAGATGTTGAGTTAGCTGTGACAACACCTAATGGAACAACAGTCGCATCAAAAGTTTATAATTCTTCTCCGATCGAAGTTTTAGGGAAAGTGCTTCCTGAAAATCTTGTGATCCTTCCTTTAGTGGAATTTTATGTGATTCTTGGCATGGATTGGATTTCTCTACATGGAGCTCATATCAATTGCCAAAGAAGGGAAGTCACATTTCATATTCCAGATCAATCTACGATCGTATACCAATGCAAGGATGAACATAACCTTCTAGTGGAAATTTATTCCATCTTATTGGTATTGATTCCACTAAATTAAGGTTATTTATCTCAAATGGTTGGTGAGAAACTCACGATTAAGAATATTCCCATTTTACGGGAGTTTGATGATGTCTTTCCAGAGGAATTACCGGGTCTTCCACCAAATTGTGAAGTTGAGTTTTCAATAGAACTCGTACCGAGTGCTTTTCCAATTTCAAATACACCTTATAGAATGGCCTCAATTGAGTTGCAGGAATTGAAGAAGCAACTCCAAGAGAATCTTGATAAGGGATTCATACGCCCTAGTGCGTCACCTTGGGGAGCACCTGTTTTATTTGTTAAGAAGAAAGATGGATCAATGAGACTCTGCATTGATTATCGAGAACTTAACAAGATCACTATCAAGAAAAAATATCCTCTCCCACGCATTGATGACTTATTTGACCAACTACGCGGAGCTCAATACTTTTCCAAGATTGATCTTCGTTCAGGGTATCATCAATTCAGGGTCAAAAGGGAGGATATACCAAAGACGGCTTTCCGTACAAGGTATGGACACTATGAATTTATAGTGATGCCATTTGGTCTTACTAATCCCCCTGCTATCTTCATGGATCTAATGAATAGAGTCTTTAGAGACTATCTTGATCAATTTGTGGTAGTATTTATAGAAGATATTCTTGTCTATTCAAAGAGCAAGGAAGAGCATGAAGATCACTTGAGAATTATATTGAAGACCCTGAGAAAGGAGAAGCTTTATGCCAAATTTACCAACTGTGAATTTTGGCTTCAAAAAGTTGCATTTTTGGTTCACATAATCTAAAAAGAGGGGATATCTGTGGATACAGCAAAAACAGAGGTTATCGAAAGATGGTCGAGACCAACAACAGTAACTGAGATCCGAAGTTTTCTTGGTTTGGCTGGATATTATCGACGTTTTGTAAATGATTTTTCACGATTATCTAATCCACTCACCAAGTTGACTCGGAAAGGAGTTATGTTTGTCTGGACAGAGGAATGTGAAGAGAATTTCAAGGAGTTGAAAAGAAGGTTATCCAGTGCACCTGTGCTCACACTGCCTTGTAGTGGAGAAAGGTTTGTGATCTATAGTGATGCATCCAAGAAGGGATTGGGGTGTGTTCTTATGCAAAATGATATGGTGATAGCTTATGCCTCACGACAGTTGAAAATCCATGAGCAAAATTACCCAACACATGATTTGGAGTTGGCTGCGGTAATCTTTGCTTTATATATTTGGAGGCATTACCTTTAAGGTGAAAGGTGTGATATTTATACTGATCATAAAAGTTTAAAGTATATTTTCACACAAAAGGAGCTGAATATGTGCCAAAGAAGATGGTTGGAGCTGATTAAGGATTATGACTGTTCAATCCATTACCACCCTAGGAAAGCAAACAAGGTGGCAGATGCATTAAGTCGACAAGACCATGCTAGTTTATCCATGATGAGGATCACAAAAGATCCAATATTTATGGATTTACAAAGGATGGATCTTGGAATTATAATGGAAGGGGAAAATCTTATCTTTCTCAAATGAATGTTCAACCATCTATACATGTGAATATTAAAGAGGCACAGAAAGAAGATGTTGAGTTACAAAAGAAGGTGAGAAATGTTCCTGAATTCAACCTTGATTGTGATGGGATAATAAAGTTTAGGAATCGAGTTTGTGTTCCTTCCATCCCCTAATTAAAGAAGGAGCTTCTGGATGAGGCTCATAGTTCTTCATTCTCTATTCATCCTGGAAGCACGAAGATGTATAGGGACCTGAAAGATTACTTCTGGTGGGATGGCATGAAAAGAGATGTTGCTGAATATGTCTCTCGATGCTTGGTTTGTCAACAAGTTAAGGCTGAGAGACAGAAGTCTAAGGGGATGTTACAACCATTACCCATACCCGAATGGAAATGGAAAAACATCACTATGGACTTTGTCACAGGACTTCCTAAAACATCCAAAGGCAATAATGCTATTTGGGTCATAGTTGATCGTCTTACAAAGTCTTCACACTTCATTGCTATTAGAGAGGATTTCTCTCTAGATCAGCTTGCCAGGATATATGTAAAGGAAGTGGTAAGATTGCATGGAGTACCACTTTCTATTATATCTAATCGGGATCCGAGGTTTACCTCGAAGTTCTGGCGAAGTCTTCAGCATACTCTGGATACAGAGTTGAGTTTCAGCACTGCTTATCATCCCCAGACAGACGGTCAGTCCGAGAGAACAATTCAAACCCTAGAAGATATGTTGAGATCTTGCTCTATGGATTTCAAAGTAGGTTGGGATCAACACCTACCTTTGGTGGAATTTTCTTATAATAATAGCTTTCACTCTAGTATTCAGATGGCTCCTTATGAAGCTCTCTATGGAAAGAAATGCAGGACTCCAACTTACTGGGATGAAGTTGGGGAAAGAAAGCTATTAGGACCTGATCTCGTTGATGAAATGGCAGAAAAGGTTAGATCTATTCAACAACACATAATAGCAGCTCAGATTCAACAGAAAAGCTATGCCGACAACCGAAGAAAAGACCTAGAGTTTGAAGTGGGTGATAAAGTGTTCTTACGAATATCTCCCTAGAAGAGGGTTATGACATTTGGAAAGAAGGGGAAGTTGAGACCTAGATATATCGGTCCTTTAGAAATACTGGATCGTGTTGGGAAGGTAGCTTACCGATTGGTGCTTCCACCGAATCTCTCTCAAGTTCACAATGTGTTCCATGTATCTCTCCTGAGAAAGTACATACCTGATCCTTCACATGTACTCAGCTCAGAAGTTGTACCGCTGGAGCAAGATCTTTCTTATGAAGAACAACCGATAGAGATTCTGGATCGTAGCGAAAAAGTCCTACGAAACAAGACCACTCGATTGGTGAAAGTTTTATGGAGGAACCACCAACTTGAAGAAGCTACATGGGAGCTTGAGGATATAATGAGGGAGAAGTATCCTCATCTGTTTGTTACAAAGTGACGAATTTCGAGGGCGAAATTCTTTTTAAGGGGGGTAGAATGTAACACCCGAGACTTTTATGTTATATAAATCATCAAAGGAATATTTTTCTACACAACACTTGCTTGGCTTGCTTTACACGCAATCGCGACCTTCCTCGATAGCTTTCGTCGTACGCAATACCGAGTTTCACTAAACAACGATATGCTATTAAAATATTATTAAAACTAGCCGTTATAAGTAGTAATAACCACTTTTTGAAATTTTATAAATTTTATTTTTCAAAATGGACTTCATTTTTGGACTCAGAATATCGAAATTAGCCTAGGGTGAAATTTTGGTATTTTTCTGAAAACATTCAATTTTTGATGAATAGTGAAACCACTAAGTGGTAGGTTAAAAACTGAATTTTGCATAAAACTTAATTTTATCGCTTCTGTGAATGGAATTTCAAAAATCCGACAGACACAGTTGATATCAGTATGTAAAATGTGGTTCAATGAGATAAAAATAATTTTTTGGTGAATAGTAACTTTTTACTTTTTTTACCGTGGTTAATAGTAAATAGGGTAATTAAGGGTAAATATGATATTACTATTACCCTAACACATGTCCTAATTCTATTGGATAAGTGTAATTCGACCAAAAACAACCTTATGAATAAAATATGACCATTTAGGCCTACTTGGGTAAGATTAGGACATTTATTATTAATTTATTTAAAGAAGGGTTAAAATAGTTAAAATCAAAGTTTAATAAGTAAATCATTTTTAATATGGGGTTATACATAAGATAAATTCGACTATAAATATTCATTAGAAAGATAAAAATATTTCCTACAGAATCTTATTTTATTTGTAATTTTTAGACATTAAATAATTTAATTTATTTATGACACAATGATGATGCAGTAATTATCTTATTAATGAAATATTGACATAATTTATGTTATAAACACCAAAATAAATGTAATTTGAGACTTTTTATGAATTCCACTAATTTTATAGGTTACTATGATATATTAGTGTTGATTTAATCGACTTGGTTCGAACATATAATTCTGTTATGACTTTCAAAAAAATCATATATCAAATAGTGTCAAAATTGACACAAAATAGTTTTTAATTTAAATATTATATTATTAATTGTTATATTATTCCTAAAAATATAAGGTTCGGCCAAATGACTTAGATAAGGATATATATATTAATAATAAACAATTTGGGGTTCGTTTGGCATGTTATAGTAAGTTTATTAACCATATAGTGAAAGAAAACAAAAAGACACGGTAAAGTTAAATTATTTAACTTAGAGTTAAATCTAATTGATAAGGTTAAAATAATACCCTATAATTGTCTAAATAATATTGGTTGATAGGATTTCGACCCATCCCCACTTTATCTTCAAAATAAGACCCTTTGGAACCATTATAAACCGATTTTGACTTTAATATAAAATAATATTTTGAGATATTCCTAAGGTGCCCCTCTCCTCCCTTATAAAAGGGCACCTCCTCCCCCTCCTCCTCACACCAAATTGAGCACTCAATCTCGGCCAACCCCTGCCATTTTCTCCTCTCCACTTCCCTAGAATAATCCTATAGGTCCTGGTCTTCTTCAAAGACCAATCATAGTTCCCTAAGTGGAGGATTCAAAGAGGCATTCCAAAGAAGAGGTAATATCCATTACCGATCTTTTCAATTTCTTTCTTCTTCAACTTCTTCTTCTTTAGTTGTTTCATAATAAAGTAATATCATCAGTATTAATAACATACTGATATGTTATTATAAATATGAAACAACCCTAATTCACCTTCTATCCATCCTACGGAAAAATGAAATCACCGCGCGTGCGTACGTACGGAATACCGTCTCCACGCCGTGGTGTAATCTATTTTCCACCATCACATTACAAAGATGGGTATAATGGTGTAATGAGTAACTATTTATGATTATTATAAAGTAATATTGATACTGAAATAATATATATATATACTCCAATACAATTCCACGATCATAGGAACGATATCATCACTCGTGCGTACGTACGGAATACCATCTCCACGATGTGAAGCGACTCGTTCTACATGATCATCATTACATAGTAATTATATAAATGAATTGAATGAATAAATATGATATATGTTACACTAATATTATTCTGGATATAAGGTATCTATATCCTTAAAATAAGAATAAGAATTTATTCGGCAAAACATGCATAAGAACAAAAGGCAATAAAGACCCGAGTAACAAGTAACAATGAAATATTTCTAACAAGAAGCTAAGAATATGACCATATATGATATCATATCAATATGTATGACTCTGGAATAAGTCAATAACATTATTTAAACCATTATAAAGGAGCTTCGGACACGTACAAAGCAAATCGGACCTAAGGTAAGGGAAATATCACAATCTCATTTTTATCCGAGATTGTTTATTCGTAAGTATTTACTGGGGTGTATTTTATCATCCACATCCATGTTTCATAAATAATTAAATATTATTTCCATCCACCTACAATTTTTTAAATCCATTTTTACCCTTCGGTGAGTTTTTAGTAAAAGAAATGAAAGGAATCTTTTGTCGTTTTTCGTACGAGGTACTTTTTGACTTTTCCGACAAAAGTAAGAAGAATGTTTTTTTAACTTATACGGCATGAATGGATTTTTAAAACATTATTTCCAAGAAGCTTCCTTTACAAGTTTTCAAGTTTATTTTTAATCATCTTCTTTTGTTTTAAAGTCGTATGACATGTTATGAAGGGAAAAGTGTTTTTGAAATAAAAAGGATATTTTCCTCAAGAATGGAGTTCAAATGTTTTATCAAAATTATTTTCCATCTAAGATAACGTAGGGTTCTGTTTTTATCCCTATTATTACATTGATTTGATTATGTTTTGAGGAAATTATTTTTATTAAGTCATTTACCTTATATGATTTGTTTTATTATGTCATGATGTTTCAAGAATCCCATTTTTGTTACATGTGTTATGCGATGATGTACGATTTATGATTATGTGGCACACATAAGAAAGGATTCATTATAAGATGGGTGGGACCTATATCTCCCTCCAATGCATTGGGTAATGATTTTATATCTCATGAGATAGACATGGCTGGAACGGAAGGTTATTTCGGTTCAGTGATACAGGACTGAAACGAGGAGTGAACTCGGTTCAGAAAGGGACTTTGTCCACTAAGATAGTCTTGGCAATGAGTCATGTCTAACAAGAAATGATTTTCCATGATTATGTGTGCATGCCACAAAGTTTCAAGTTTTATGTTATGATTATGGGGATCTCATTTTCACTTCTATGATTTATTCCATGATAAGATATTATGATCACTTTTGGAGGTTTTAATTTTCAAAAAGATATGATATGATTTTTATTTTTTTTATTTGCCCTTACTGAGCATTTGAGCTCACCCTTTTATGTTTTCTTTTCCCCAGGTCAGGAAGATGGATATTAATTAGAATATGCTAAAAGGGACCCTAGATATGATGAAATAAATGGGAGACACTATAGAAGATTTATGAACCAGTTGTTTATGTTTCCCAGTTTCTAAAGACACTATACCTATACGGTCCTTTGTGGTTTTGTCATATGTTGTAATAAGTGTGCTTAAATTTTGAAGTATTAACAATGTATGTAAAGTATGGTTCGTTATAATATCTATTTTTATTATTATTAAACATCCAACATTTATGTTGTTAATCCATATATTATTAATTAGGGTAAACCTTATTTTCATCTATTTTGTTATTGAAACATAACATTTCAATCAATAATTAAATAATCAATTTCTTCATTTTATATATTTAAAACATCCTCTCATTCAATTCATACATTTCCTCTGGTGTTTCATTATACTTTATAGACATGAAGGACCTTAAATATTCATTCCTCTATAGTGATCATTACAATCCCTTTTTGACTTATTTGGTTCATCCAAATAATAACATATGTAATGTTTTTTAAACATATATCAAGATAGGTGGTGTTGAATAAAAATTATATTTCACATATCAACTCCAATTTAATTTGGTTACTCATAATTAAAATCAATGAATAATTCCCCACAATGAGTTTTAAAATTAAATCCTCCTACATATATCCATTAATTAATAACAGAAATGATTAGTGAGATAATATATAATTATTTTTTTCATCAAATAACTATGAAACATAATTTATGGAAAGAATAAATCAAGACACCTTATTTTCAATCAATGAATCGTTTGGTTTATCCTTGTTAAAACATGTCATTTTATAGTCAAATCAATTTTAATGGTGCATAATGAAGCTGTGAATTTTCCCAAGAATATTCCCTTAGATATTTGAGTTATATGTTTAGTCTTAGATCCACTATTCATTATACATTAAAAATCAAGTTAATATCTATTCCTCTCGGTTCTATATTATCAGAACTTAGTGTATTTAGGTAAATGCTATATCCACTTTCTTATATCCATACTATAATTTACTATTAATAAAAACTATACTTATTTTATTATAATAACTTATGTTGTTTTACTATACATATTATTATCCTAAGTATTATATCTAATGTGTTATAATCCTGTTTTCCAAAAATAATTAAACCACCCTATGATGCGAATAGTTTCATAAAAACATTAGATAAATAATTATTTTATCATATGTGATGTATATTCATTAAATATTATTACAATACATGCTATAACTAAAATGTATTAATGTATTTGGAAACATGTATACATAAAAAAAATTATGACATAAATGTTATAAAAAATCCCGAATGATATTCTTCACCCAAACAACCATTTTTATGAATTACATATACATTATTCATAAAATTTGGAAAATAGAACATATTAAATTGTTAGTGTATATTCTTATTAAGGTTAAATTAGGTTGATATTAACCTACAAACATTTATAAAAAACATGTTAATATGGGTTTCATTAAAATGTATTATCATTTGAAATGGATACATGGTGGATCATATATTATAACAATCAGTCATTGTATAAATCATAAAAGAACATAGTACATGAATTATAAAAGAATCCCCAAAAATAAGACATGATTGTATAAAAATAAAATAAGATAATTTAATAAATATGTGGAATAAAGTATGTAATAATCAAAACCATATATAACTTATTTAAAGGATACTCATTAAGTCATTCAAAACATTTTAAGCACGAGATCACCACCTTTTTGCCTACTTTGAGATCAGGTTAACCTCATTTATACTATCTTTCATGCCTCAAAAAACCTCCCATAAAATTTATTTATGTATTGGATAACGTCACATGTACCATTTTAACTCATAAAACATTAACCATTACCCAAATCATTGGTGGGATATAACAGTACCACCCATCACTTAATCACAATCCATTTATATTTTTGATAGATGATCTTGAAATAATTTATCATTCCAGGATAACATAATAAATTGAAATGGAAAATGAGATTATTAAATATTTTATCTTCATAATCATAATCCATCTAGAGAAATAACTATGATGGTATCATTGGATCATGTCCTCCTTAATCCTAATAAACATAATAGGGTGTTTTTATATATGAAAATATCTATAAAAGAGAAATGGAATATTTCATTAAGAAATTAACTATTCAATATTGAAATCACTTATTTAAAATATGAAAAATTATATAATATGAAGAAATCCATTCTATTTTAAATAAACTATGGAAACATGTTTGTGGATAATCAAAACATAGAGTAATCATGATGGTGGGAAAAAAATCTCATGTATTATAAATCAAAAAATATATTCTGTTCAAACATTTGATAAAACATTCTACATTCTAAAACTATAGGTAAATTAAATTATATCCCTTAATTGAGACACAAATATGAAATAACACCTCATTAATACATAAAATATTTAACACATTGTAAAATGTTCAACAAAAGAGGTGATCTTTTAGGGTTTACATTATTTGAATTAATATCATAATACATGAAAGACATACGCATTAATCTAATACATCTGATATAATTATTCATAGCTTCACCCTATATTAATTTTTTATGCATCTCATATCTTGGGAATATATATTAAAAGAAAGTTGTAAGAAGAAATCCCCATAAGGTAATACAACATGAAATATTTATTAAGTGATCATGAGGCATAAAAATCAGGAATGATCATATGAATATGTATCTAAGCATAAAAAATGATCATGATGCTTCACATGGAAACGCTGTTATAATATAAATTTTTGCATTATTAATCTTAAAACCATGTATTGTCACCTTGGTTTATAAACATAATTATCATGTTTTTTCAATGAGTCATCATAAATCATGTCATATCCATAGATCAATTCATTACCCAATGAATTGGGGCACTATCAGGGTGAACTATTCATATGTGTAAATTTAGCATTACGAAAAATATCATAAGAATAAATTTCATTAATGACCTTTTGAAGATAAAAAATGACTTTCATGTGAATATTATTATATTGTGAAATACTTAATAAAAATTGAATTTTTAATTTTAATCCTATGATAGAGGAATGTTATTATCATATTTGGATATTCCAAATCAATGAATTTTGGATACATAGTAGAAAATACTAATGAGAAAATAAATGTTCTAAGTATCACTATATAATAATTTACAATTTGAAACAAAAAATCCATGCCAATAACATGGCAGAATGATGTGTATAAAATCTAGATTAATTAAGGGGAATAATTTGATGGAATTAAGATCGCCAATTGAGGAAATAATTTTGTGGAATTAGTGGTATATGAAAAATAAAAATGAATTATTGTAATTCAATATTTATAATGCATACAAAAAACAGTTACTTTATGGGAAAAGAAGATGTAGAGATTTCCCATAACATCATAAGTAACATTCTATTTCTTTTAGTTTGAATTATTAAGACAATGGAAATAACATGTAGAAGATTTGGATTGTTATAATTTGAATAATGGGTTCTTAAGGGGTTTGAAGAGGAGTTGAAGGGGAGGGCGTGTCGGTATTTATATAAAATTATGACTAATTGTTTAATAATTTCTATGTATATGTTTTTCAATTCTATGTTGTGATAAATTAAAAATTGTAACATCCTTTGCTTTTTATCAAGATTTAAGATAGTAATGTAATTATTTAAAACATTTTAATACATTTAAATCATCATGTATTTTTATTATTACATTATACATAAAAATATAATTTTTTTCCCAAAATATATTTTTTTAAATAAAAATTTCTATTTTAGGATTTATAAAGTCACTTATAGGTCTTAATATTTATGTAAAACCCTGAAAAACATAATACTAGTATCAAAAAATTATTTTCATGAATTAGAATATATTTAAGTAATTATTAAGTCATTATTACATATATATGAAGTTATAAATCACACAAAAAACCCAAAAATATATTTTTTACTACTCACTATAAAATAATATAATTTTAAAAATTCTAAAAATTTCACCCACCAATAATGTGGATATTCCTATCAATAAAATAATATATATAATTTGTCAAAATTATTCTTCATATATGAGACTAATATCATTTAAATAAACAATATTAATTTATTGATTTTTTTCATGACATAGTCAACATTTTAACAGTTATATTTATTTAATATGATAGTATAAAAATATATTATCATTTATATTACAATAAATACTGTTATATGAACCTATTAAATGAATATAATTTTAATTTTGAAAATATGAATTAAAAAATCATAGATATTTTCTAAATTTATTTTTTATTATGATTAAAAAAAGTATCAAATTTATATTATTTTATTGTGTGTTTTATTAAATAAGATAATTGTGAAAATTGAGTTTTAGAAATCAGTATTTCACTTATAAAAAGGATATTTAATTTTTATGATATTTTTTTGGATGCATAACCACTTATTACACATGTAAATTTCCTACGTGTAAGGTGATCGATGATGTTATGTTCATGGGGTGGCTTAGCTACCGTAGAAAAAGTGGTGATCTACACTAACATGATATTCTCCTATAGTCATTTCTGTTCAAGCATTAGTTTTTAAAACTCGGTATAAATGTGATTTAGGGATAACAATTAAGACACAACCACTATAAATGTCCCCATAAATAGGACTCAAATGGTATCATCGTACTTCTTGAGGCCATCATTTCTTTGATCTGTATTCATATAATATGTATCATTATTTTTAATATAATAAAATCCCATCAATCACTTCATAATGGATACATTACCAAAATTAATCATGCCTAATAGTCATATTCAAAAATGGTCATATTGACCAATTTTCAATTAATACTATTTTAACGACTACATTCTAATAGTAAAATTCTGAAGTATATCATTTATATATCTCCAATTATAAAAATTTAATACTTCTTTCCCAATATATTTTTCAATACCTTTAATAATAGAAATTATATTTGGAATGTTTATTTTTCATTATCATTTATTATAGTTTTGTTAATAATCCTTTTAGAGTTTGGTCCAATATAGTATACAATTTCATGGTCAATAATCTCCCATTGTTATATACATTTACATATTATATGTGTTTTATAAGATATATAATTTCTTTATACAGACATGTGGAATCCATCATGGACTCCAGAAATATTTATAGGTAGTTATAATTGATATGACCCCAATACAAAACACCCAGTAATATCAAATGGTCAAATGTACAGGGACTCAATTTCCCTTTCATAAAAATTATATATAATCCCTTCCAAAATTAATATGTTGGGAAAATTATGATCCTCACCATGAAATTTTGTATCCTTTATTATGTTACTAGGATAACTATTCTGTATACAATGAGCATTCTTTATATGTTTTTAAATCATATTATTCTTTTGAATAGTCTCAATCATAATATATAATCCCAATAGTTCTCATTTTTTGTTTTCATCCAATAATATTGTAGTTATATATATTTTTACCTAGATATCATCAATATGTGACATTTGAAAAATCAATTGAAAAATAATGTTGTTGGATAATTTTTCAAGTGGAAAATGTTATTCCCAAGTCTCCTGAAAATCAGGCGTGGAATACCTTTTCGACTCATCTACATATTAAATTATCCTCTTAAACACCCCATAAATTTCATTATGGTATGTTATGATTTGATTTATTTGTGCATTATTTTCCTTTTTAAGGATCCAAAAAATATATAAGTACATATTTGATCCGAGTCATTTATAATCAATAGTGGTACTCCCACAAGTCTTGTAAATTCTTGAATATAGAGGTGATTTATACACTCAAGGGATAAATTCTTTATTTTTTGAAATGAAAAAACATATACTTTGGAAATCTATTAATGATTACATATATTGATTTTTTTCATAGATGTCTTATGAAGGATATTATTAATGTTCATAGTGATATTTTCCCAATTCCATACAATATTGGTTTATTTTTATAATAGCCCATTAAGAAGTTATCATTCTCACTTTATTTATTGAAATATAAATCACCATTCACTATAATATTAAATATCCCATTACATATCATCCCACTAGTATTGATAATGATGTTTCTTATAGATTATAGTGCATACGTTATGTACTAATAATATTGACCAATGAGATTCATACATCATCTCCTTCTTTATATCAAGAATAGATAGAATGAATTTCCATTAAAAAATTTCATTATAACATACTAGAAAATTGGAATTTCTGTAAACATCCCATATATTATTTCCTCTAAATTCCTTCTTATCAAAGTATCATCTATTGATGATTTCATGATCTATTACAGTATGGATGATTAATAAATCATTTGATAATGGAATGATTATATAACGTCTCATAGGATTATGATTATAAATATTAATATTACATTAACCAATATACCACCTTCAATATTCGCCATTATAATAAGTCTAGTATCATTCATACTCAATTACTATATTACTGTTTCTCCTCCACTACGATGATAATGAATGAAATAAGCATAATAGTTCAAAAATTCCTACCACATTATTTGTCTAATGTTCAGTTGTCTTTTTGTGAATATATACTTCAGTCATTTGTGGCCTTTGTATATATAACACATTTCCCCATAATGATATGTTCTCATTATATTCATAGAAAAATGACATATTTAAACTAATGTTCATGAGTAGGATAATTATCTCATTTAAGAATTACTATAAAGAATCATATACCTCTATCTTTTTAGTTTTCATGAATATAGATCTCATCCACTTTTTAGGCACATAAAAATAAATGTCAAATCCATCTATGAAAGAGGGTGGTGATAGAAATAGGTCACCAAGAAACCTTATATTTAGTTCATTTAAATAGTCATCATACACCATTATCTAGAAAAAATAAGTCATTTTATAGTTATCATGGTCAGTGGAATATAAATATGTAAACATAATTTCAAAATCCTTCTATAAAATCATACTAAACCATGGAATCTACCAAATTTAAAATAACCTTTGTACTATGATGTGGTACTTTTGATTTTTCTTCCATTAATGGATCACCAATTATTCCTACATTAGTTACAATGTCCCCAAAAAATGACAATTTTGGTAACCATAACTCATATTTAATTAATTTACCAAACAACTTAATGTTGCTTCTAGGTTTTAATATAACCCTAATAGGATCATCATGGCCCTTATTACATTTCCATTATATTAGATTCCCATTAATTAAACCACTAAAAAAATTTCAAGTATTCCTTAAATCTACAGTCATCAATTACTTTAATATATAAATACAATACATCAAGTCATTGGTAATTAAAAAAACTCATAATTTCCATATCTTGTTTGTAAGTTACACTTTGGGATATCATATTTCTCTACACTCAATGAATGATACCCATTATTAGATGTGAAAACTAAAAAAGTATTCTTCCCCTATAATTCTGATGAAAAAAATCATTAATCCTTAGGGGATGGTATTTTTAATTTATGTGCTTCAATTTATGGGCTCTATAGTCAGAGAATAACAACTTTCATTTATATTTATTTTTATAAGTGTAATATGTCCAACACATAGATACACACATGGTTGAATAAAACCCACTTCCATAGGGTCTTTTATTTTCTTCTATAATTCATTTAACTCTATAAATTATATTAAATATGAGGTTTGGTATTTTTCCTTGGATCTATGTAAGAGTATTTTTTAGAACTGTACCACACTTTCTAGGTGAGGTCACTGTAATATATTATAAAATACATCAATACATTCCTCTTTATTGGGTACACTTCCAATATTCATACATTCAATTTATTCTCCTTGTTCTCTAACCATTTTTACAAAAAAATCCACAGTAGGTAGTTCATTATAAGACATGGGATGTGATATCTTTATTTTAAAGAAAACTTTGGGTTTTCCCATAAATATATAAAATATATCATTACATGTACTATTAATATTGAAATTATACGTTGAAAACAAACCTATCGCAAGTATTATGTTATACTAACCCATTTTAATTACAACAATGATTGAGGAGTGAATAAAATCACAAATTTTAATAGTGTGATACCAATATATATTTTGCTTGAATAGTTCATTATACACTTTTTACCAATATCCCTATCACTAGAAATTCATGGATTAACAAGTTGTTTATTGTAATTGTGAATGAATTAATATAATAAATAGAACTAAAATAATATTTTCATTATATAAATTTCTCTATAAAAAATATACAATATGAAAAATCATTTCGATCCATGAAATTAGATATGGTGATGACATATGTAAGAATATGATCTCATTAAATCTACTAGTGTTGATGGTGGCTTCACTACATTACCTTTTCATTTTGACAATTATTTAAAAAATACCATTCCCTCCAAACCTAAACCATTTCATTGTTAGTTACCATTGCATCATCTTCAATTCTTCATTAGCATTCATATGATTAGGATCATCATCTACAAGATAGTTTTGAACTATATTTCTATATTTTCCACACTGGTATCACTTTTCATATACTTACATACAATTACCTAAATGAATCTCTACATATTATTTCACATGGGATTTTGTACTATCTTCCCATATGGATTCATTTACAAAAATCTTCATCCTTATCTACCAGTAATTCTGTCTATGAGTCCACTTAATTTCTATGAACACTATTTAAACAATGATAAAATACTTGACTATCTTTTAATAACCACTAATGTTTCATAATTCTAAATATTTTCATAGATTTGGTCTCAATCTACCAATTAATTGGTCTATTTTATCATCAGAATCAATAATAATGCTTGGTGTGTTTCAGAAATTCTATGTAATTTTCATCTCATAATTCCACATAGTTTAATTTTCCGTTTTTATAACTAAATGAATTACATCTCAACATCAGTTAATAAGGTATGAGGAAAAGGCATGTCAAAGAAGAAAATTTAAATGAATTCCAATTCTGTTTCTACAAACTCATATATTGGATTCATGTTCTTGATCAATGATCACAACTAATATACTTTTACCTCTATGTGACATACTACCAATATATAATTCATTGAATAAGAACAATAGATCATATAAAATATCATTTATATAGTATTGAACCTTTTTTCTCTATCAGTGTATTAGAGGATCCACTTAAAGTATGAAGTTGTTGAAAAATGATGGATTTTACAACCATCTTTTCCATCATTGGTTAAATCACATTCTAAACATAGATTAGGTTATTTTTCACAACTAGAGTTGACTAATTAATTATCATCATATGTTTTTCATATATTATATCCATCACATCAAGAAAATATAACATTTCATTTTCAATTTCATCTATTATTTACATGAATCCTTCTATTTAAATCATTATTTTTAAATTGATGAAACCATACTAGAAAAAAGTATTAATTTTAAGAATATTTTAATTCAAAAAATATTTTATGTCTTAAAATGGCATTATTCAAATAAGATATTATTTAATATTATCAAATAGAAATTAAAATTTTAAAATTTCCATTACAATGGTTTATAAAAATCATGTGATTAATCACAAATATTTCCCAATAGAATCAATATTGGTGGGCATAAAGGCTTATATATCATGCATAAGGTGACTATTGAGGTAATATGTAAAAAACTCTTTTCAAGTTTTTATCATCACTTGATATAAATATGTTAGAGACATAAATAATATTACAATCTAGATATCAATTTCATTTCCTCAAAACCACAATATTTATACATCACCAAAATATTATAATGTTTTACTATGTTTTTTCATATCCTAATGGTTTTTACAAATGTATTTCTAGTCACAATTAACCTAAAAATTAATCCATCATTTTACCCAACTATTCCATAATTCATATTAAATATATAAAATGATTCTTTAAATGGTACAATATTTAGGGACACATATGATCATTTTGAGATTACATTATTTATAATTATGATCATAATACATGAAAAAATTAATAATTCCTATATCCATTTTAAAATTAATCATCATATATTAATTTGAGAATAAATTAATTTTATCTCATTTTCAGTGAAAAAACATTAATTTAATGTGGTAAACATAAATTATTATACTGTAATTAAGAATGAATTATTTATCAGGTCATCATATGGTATACTAATATTAGGTGATCATAAGATGAATAGGAATATCATAAAATAATGAATGTGGAGGACAACATGGAGATTTTTCCCTAACATATAAATGAGAAATTTAAAAGAAAATCACTTTGTTTTTTTACTATGGATCCATAAAAAATATAATTTTTATTCAATGAGGTTTTATAAAACATTCCATATATAGTTATTAATTTCTAACACAATGCATTGGAGTTGTATCAGAGAAGACCCTGAAAATTTCTATTTTCATTTCATCCACATAAATCGTAAGAAACATCTCACTAATTTCATGTGGTAATTATTATATAAATTTCTTGTAAAAGTACTTACATTCATAAAATCTTAATTACCTGATCATTAAATACATTTTTCTAATGAAAAATTAATAACGGATTCATATTTGAAAGTCACCATTAATGAATCAAGGTTTAATATAAGTGAGTACCCAAAAATATAAATATGGGTTGGATAATTATATCAAATGAATATATCATGTAAATGATATCAATTTATGAAACTAATTTGGTAGCATGAATAGTATAAAATGTTGAATATGTAATGATCATAAATAGATGGAATAATTGTATTAAACTGATAAAAAATTATTTTTGCTGTCATGGGACACTAAAAGGTACAAAAAAATGTTATTATCTATTTAGATGATATACCAAAAAAGATATAATTGAGTGGAAACAAGTCAACGATAGTTACATTGCATTTGGAATTATCCTCAAACAAATTGTAGAGGGAAAATATAGGACCATAGAGGCACATTGGAGAGGATTTATAAAAGGTGAATTAATTGATTTGTTTGGTAATGTAATATGAAGTATAGATGGATGTGGGATTGGTGTGTATTAATTATTAAATAGGGGGAACTATTTAATAATATCTATATATATGTTTAGGAATTATAGGTTATGTCAAACAAAAATCTATTGTATTAATTATGGGGGTTTACCATATTTTGGGACATTGAAGTCATTTTATATAATAATTTAATACAATTGATACAAAATCCATTTTAATATTAAATAGGTCATGAAAAATAAAAATTGTCCAAAAAATATATTTTCTTAATTCTTAATTTCAATTTAAAATTGTAAAAGTCACTATTTGGTTTGGTTATGGATTTAAATAAAATAAAATATTAAATATTGAAAATATAACTTATTTTGGTCAGGGATAATTTTTTATTATTCTTTAACTTATTTTTAGATGTTTACAATGTCCTAAAAAACAAAAACTATACATTTAGTATTCAATGGAAAATAATTTACTATTGAGAATTAATTACAACCACACATAATTTTGTAATTATAATTTCAAATATAATTTTTTATATTAAAAAATATTTTTTTATTCATGAAAATATAATATATGAAATTAGAAACACTATTTCATGAAAAATTAATTTTTTTATGACAAGGCTAGCTTTATGATACTTATAAACTTTTTCTAGCATATTATAAAATTATAATATAATTAATATATAAGTAATTTTTTTCTTATATAATTATTTCATGAAAATAAGTTTTATTTGGAATAAAAGAATTATAAATTTGTATTTATTTTATAATAATTATGTTATTAAATTTTTAGTCAAAAATTTTTTATAACAATTTCATCATATATTCAAGGGAATTTTCTTTAAAAAATATTAATGAAAATTCAATTTAAGAAATAACTATTTAATTAATAGAGTGTAAATTTCACATTCTTGGTACTAAATTATGAATACATAACTCCTTATTACACTATCATATGAACTATGTTGAAGCTGTGTGATAGTTGTAGTTTTATGTTATGGCCAAATAACATTGATTGTGTGGTTATCTCCAATTTCTTGAACATATCCCATACTCGAATCTTCAAAATAATTACTTATTAAATATATTATAGGTATTTTTAATTTGGAAACCCCTGTGATTCTACCTCCCACTTATACTCTAATAAATATACTTTAAATGGAATAATCCCATAATTTGATTAAATAATCTCATCATTTTATATTCAATTAACTATTATTTTTAACTATAATAGAAACTAATCCAAATCATCAATTTATAATGGCTACATTACCACGATCATAATACCTGATGGTCATATTGAACAATGGTTTTCAAATTGTTATCTATCATTCATATACTAATAGAAAAACTTATGTTAACATCCAATATATATAACACTACATCATTATTTACTACATTATTCCAATTGTTTACAATTCTGTTAATAACAGAAATTATAATTTTAATGTTTCAATTATTTTTAAATGATTTTTTTGTAGGTATAATCATTCATGAACATTTTTATCCTAGATATTAATCAATTACTTAGTTTCTATTAATTGGATTTTATATCCCTTTAATAGTATTATTTATTGTAATATTTATTATTACACGATATGTAATATTATTTTTGTAATAGTATTTCTATATACTGCAATTGATCCAATTATTAAAATTACCATTATAATAAAATGTTTTTTTAACTATATAATATATTTTTGGTTCATTACATGAGTCCTGGATAAATAATTCATTAAAAATCATTACTGGAAAACTTTTCATTAAAAGTATGGAAGAATAATATTTCCCATCAAAATTGAAAAACAAAGATGACATTCCTTAAAAATCTGCCTTTATGAATTTGAGTACATAGAGAGAGGTAAATAAAAGGGAAAGAATTAATTTCCATAAATAACCAGATTATAAGAAATTGAAATTTATTTTGGTGAGTTATGTAAAATAATGTCAACATTTGAAATTTATGTATAAAAAATAATGAGAAAATGTGAGACACTAATATAAAATCACTACTGTTTTGGAATTATTAAATTCAGAAGTCCTATGAACGAAATAACATATCATGAATCATTAAATATCATAAAATATAAGGATATTAACGGTAAAACATACAAAATTTTAAGTAAATTCCCATCATAAAGGAATTTATTTCTATAGTTTATTATATGTACCAAGTAAAGGAATTTGAGATAGTAAAACATTAGAACTATGTAACATTCAGATTAATTTTCCTTGGATGAAATAATTATATTTATAAAATTATTTATAATGAATTGATGATTATATAAGATATGACATGTTAAATGTTAAGTATACACATCACATAAACATCAATAGGTGAATAACTTAAAATATGACTCAAGAAAAAAAAATTAGAAGAATAACCCTTACCTCACAAATGACTTTATTTAAAAGTGAAATAAAAATATTTAAAATATATTTATACTTATTATATGTGTATAAAAACCATATCATATCATATAATATCATATATTTAAACTTTTAACTGTTCAAAAGTCACTTATTATTAATTCATTATTAAAATTTTCATTTATGGGTGTCAACTATTTCAATTTTTATCTATGTTTCCTCTCATTTTTTATGGTCTATGAACATTAATAATGGTATCATATTCTCTAGAATCATAATAATATCATATTTTGTGTATTTCCAAACTATATACACTATTATATCTATTCGTATAAATTATTGATCAGTAATGATTTACTAAACATAACATAGATGATAGTTTCAATGTACACACAATTGATGATTCCAATTTTCAATGGATGTAATCAAATAATGGTAAATAAAAATTCAGAATTTAAAAAAAGTATTCTATAATAAATATATTATATATTTATTAAATTTATCCTTATTAATATTCGTGTAATTGAAAATTAAAAAATATCACATCATTTTGGGGCAATGTTGTTGCATATTTACACACGATCAATGATATTTTTTTCTTTGTATGGGATTGTACGAAAGTATATAAAGAAATATTCTTTTATAATTATCAATAAGTAATCAATATCATAGAGATACATTAAACTCATCATAATAATAAAAAATGAATGATGGTAATTTAAAATGATTCATATCACTATTTAGAGGAGGAATTCCACACGCACAGACATGTTATTGTCTAATTTACTGTATGATGAATATTGTGTGGGGAAGGTTTAGGTTATATTAGAGGAGGAATAATATTTAAAATGAATTATAGTGACCTTTTTGTGATTCATACGCCAGAATAGACTTTAATAATTGAATGTTTGGTCATATGAGGAGACTAGGGGTCTAGGTTGAGGGGATGGAAACAAGGATAGTTTTGATGTATGTAGTTTCCATGTTAGAATGATTAAATATTATTAATTAGGATGGATAATATATGTCCATTTAAAGGTTAATATAGGGACACAAATGGATTTACCAAATACTTTTTAATAAAATATGGTATCTTTTGTAAGAAAATAACATCAAAAGGATAATAAATAAATGATGAGATACTATAACATTAAAATATATTTGAAAATAAATAAATATACATAATTATGTTGAATTAAAACACTTATATATTATTTTTACCCTCAGTAATCCTACTAAATACTTTACCATAATGACAATATTTTATTGTTTCTAATATTAATTAATGGAAAAAATATAATTAGTACTATTAAATTATATTAACTATGATGATTTTAAAAATATAATCCATTTTACTATATAAAAGTTTTAGACATTAAAGAATATATGTTAAAATAATAACAAATAAAGTAATGTTTTTTTTAATAAAATAATAAAAAAACATAATGCTAAATTTATTTTCACTAACTACATTTAAAAACAAAAAAATATTATTAGGATATTTCATTGAGTTCATAATCTAAAAATATCATTAAAATTTATAATTAATTTTGGAAAAATTATTTCAGTAAGAAGAATCTCATTAGACCCATAAAATCTTATTGTAGATAAAAGTTTTTTTAATCCAAAAAAACATTATACCAAAAAAAGACATAATGATGACTCCAATCAATTGGAATATTTACAATTAATATAGTAATATGAAAAATTAATATAAAATTAATATAATAATGGGACTATAATATTTATTGATTAATGAAAATAATGTACATGTTTACAAAAATATTTATCTTTAGCATTGACATGGAAATAATGATTTACAAAAAATATCAAAAACACTCCTAAATATAATATTTTAACTATGATATAAAATTTTATTTTATTTTGTGAAAATAAAATTTCAATAAATCTTTGATATTAATATAAATTTTGTCCCAGAAAATTTAATAAACTCCATTTTGGGAAAAAATACATATTTTAAAGCCTAAAATGACTATATAAAAATGGATTACATATTCGGAATGAATTAATAAATATATTTCCATTATATGAAATATTTATATATTATTTTATAAATTTGGATTATAATATTCATTAAAAAAATTTACAGTTAGGTTTTATTGGTCACATATAAATAATAACATATTCATTATATATAGTAGTTCACTTAAAGCTCGATGTTGTGTATTAAATAATATATGAAGAATATTATTTTTATAAAAAAACTTATATGGTGTAATAATGTTGTGGGTTGAGGGTGTGAAAATATGATGAGAACATGCTTTCTATTATAATTTCGGGGGAGGATCACTTAGTAAATTATTTTACATTGAATATTGGATGCACTTTCACCAAAACATAGCTAAATACTATTATAAGATTCACCAAAGTAACACAATATTATACTAATACAATTTATAATGAATGAATGATATTATTATATCATAATTCATCATGATATATTATATTATAATTATATCAAAACACTAAATTGGCGTGTGACATGATTTTCATGATATGAGTGTTTAATTTCATGATCTCGTTCAAAAAAAATTTAGTTATAATTATTTATGAAGGAATCATAAGTTGAGTCTGCATTCATTAAAGGGATTCGGTGAGTAAACCCAATGGGATGTATCATATGGGTTCTAGGAGATGGAATTAGATATAGATAGTAAGGTCAACAACAAACATTTAGATACGTTCTTCAGGGATGGATATATAATGGGATACAATCCCTCATGTTAGACCACCATAGTTTCATGTATAAAGTCATGATACTTATTTATAGATTTCTCTTCAAATAACTTATGTTTCTTCAAAATCTTATGATACCCATGACACCAAGTCTAAATCAAATATATAATGGTATACTATTATTACATATCCATTAAATTCGTCATATTTGTAGAAAACAAAACATTTTATAGAATATCTAAAAAGGTTGTTATAAAAAAAATATTTATAAATTAGTAATAAATTATTTGTAAAGACAATATAATATCTATAAATATATTTTTTCCCTCAATAATAGTAATTTTTCTGTTTTTTTAGAAAATCCTATAACTATATTTTAAGAATTGTAGAAAATTTAATTGAATAAATTAAATAAATTTTTTATATAGTCTTATCAAATTTACAATAGTGTGAATTTTCCATTTGTTTAAATTATTTCTTTCATTGAATATTGTTAAATATTAATATTCATTAAAAATTTACTATTCATTTAAAATATTTTTAATGTTTTATATTGTGTTAAAATTAATAAAAATTAACAAAAGTAAACTTACATTATTAATTTTCTAATTTATACCATTTGAATTAATTAATTGTTGGATTTTGGTATATGAAAAATATTACCTAATAAATAATTTTTATAGAAATCAACCTTTCACAAAATTATGAGGTATTAATTATAAATTGGATTATTAAAATACCTTGAATTTATTTTTTCAATGTGTAATCTTATTCAGAATCATAATTTCTAGATTTTGTAATGAAAGGACTATCATTTTTTCCATAATTAATTTTGAAAATAGTAAAAATTTGTCACTATGGATTAGTCTAACATAAGATTACCATTTTTTTAATGTTTGGGGTTGAAGCCTCAAATTATTATAAAAGAAAAGACCTCTTTAAAGGGTAGAGGGAGACCCAATACATAGCCCGAAGGCCCAAGACCAAGTGGCCTGAATACAAGGCTTGAAAGCCCATTTTTTCATCCAAAGGACCCTCTGTGAACAATACTTCTACGGTACCCCGCGTAGCTACAGTACCTGCCGCCGCTACAATATCCTGCAACATTACACAGCGGCTACAGTGCTGCCACCATTATAGTTCCACCGCTGCTACAGTGTCTTCTACAGTGCCCCGCTATAGTACCCTGCTACGGTGACCCAGAAATTCATCCCTGCCCGGATTTGAACCCGGGTCTTTTGGATGCCAAGCATAAGCTTTTACCACATAGATACAGGCTCGTTGTTATGAAGGATACTAAAATAATATTACCATGTATTGAACAATGGGATAAGAGTAGTTATTTTAATAAGAATTTATTAATATTATTTAAAGTAAATATTCATATTTCTTTTTATCCCACCATTATATATCATTCCAGTTTGAATTGTTTTTCTTAAGAATAACATTTTAATATTTTAATCTATTTTGAATTTCCAATTGTGTCCAAAGAAAAATTAATAAAATAACACCCATATGATCTCCTCATTAAACCATATTGAGAAATATATGTTGACCAAAAATAATAAAATTATCTTATACCCAACAATATTTATAATTAATAATTTTGGTATTTCGTAAAATATAATATCAAGGGTCGTTATAAAAATATCTAATAGAGGCCAACCAAAGGGGAGTTTGTTATACTACTCAACCTAAACAAAGTTATTTCTTCCTCTACCACATTGAAATATGTCATATTAGATGTAGTTTTTTAATTAATGTATATAAGTTTAGTAACATAAAAAATATTTTGTTGATTTTCTCTTGACTTTTAATCTGGTTCACAATGATTATTCTTTTTATCTTGCACTTAGTTTTAGACTATGTTGGGTAATGTATAGGTAAAAACATATTTCCATTGTCAAACATTATTAATTATTTGAATATATGATGACCCAATATAACCATGTTTAATATTAATGTTATATAAATTTAAAATAATTTTTTGAGATTTAGAAATCATTCTAAATATTTTCATAATTATTTATTGATCCCTCAGATTAATAATGGTTGATGGTCTTGATTACCATTCTTTCGAATGGGATTACTGAAAGAATAATTAAGTTCAAATAGTGACTTTTATGCTCAAATACTTATTTATATTATTTGATAATATTTATAAGAATTTCCTTATATCATGAAAAGTCCCTATAAATGCTAATTGATATCTTTAATGATAACATGTTGAATTAATGATGAAAACACCCAATGGTATAATTATTGAATATCAATTATATTATTCATATATTAATATTTTATATGGGAATTTACATCTAAAAAATCTTATTATTATTCCTTTAGTTTAATTTGATGTTATCATTGGAAATGAGTTCTATAATTTACATAAATCATTAATTGGTTAATAGAGAAGAAATTCAGGATTAATATTCAAACCCAACATATAATCATATATAAATACAATGATAAATATGACTATTAAACTGGAATAAAATCCACTATATGGGTCTTTATTAATATACAAAATATCTGTTAACTTCATCCTTTATTGAGAGAAGATCTACGTAAAATATAATCTCTTATACATTAGTTTTATGATGTATTTATGGATTAACTTATATTCTTTTTATAAATCACAATGTTTAAATTAAAATAGAACTCATATATGATTCCATGACTTCACCCAAAATAGCATATACATTAAAAATAATAATTTTAAATGAATTAAAGAAGAATCACTAATAGAATCATGATATTGGATTCATTCGGCCATATTCGCCACCATTGGAATCATATATACTATTGTTAAGAAAAAATATGGATCAATGTGATTCTGAATTTATTATCAATAATTGAACAGTATGAAAATCAAGAATGTGTATCATTTTCTCACATATTAATTATTTTTACTATCTTTTTTAGGGATAAAAATAATACACCAAGATTGATCAGTGATCTAAAACTATCAAATGTGTGTCAAAAGAGATTATATACCATGACATCCATCCATAATTCAGTGACATTGGAAATTTATTGAAATTCCATTTGGTATTATTAATTTCCTAAAAATCCAAATGGATTTAACGAATAAAGTCTTCATAGATCATAAATTTATTTTCATAATAGTTTAATAGGTGATATTATAACATATTCGAAAATTAAAGGAGATATTGATTATAAATTAATGATTATACTAAAGAAACTATAAAAGGAAAATCTATATATAAAATCAACAATGTTGGAATTTTATCCAAATTTTTTCTTTTATGTCATTTAATATATATAATGGTTATATAATTGGATCTATAAAAATGGGAAGTTATTGAACATTTTACCAAACAATAAATTATTACTGAGATCCGTAGTTTTCATGGGTTTATCTAGAAATTGATGATGCTTTCTGGATTATTTTTCATGAATTTCTAATACAATCACTGAATTAATTCAAAATGGATCTGTTTTTCATTTAATTGAAAAATATGAAAAAAATATCATGAAAATTTACATATGTTTAAAAAAAACACCTCTAAATACACTAATATACATTGTGGAAGTCTTTTTGAGATATGGTGGTGCATCAAAGAAGGTATTGTAATTCATCCTCATGATGAATCATATTTTCATAGATTATGTCCAATAAATATTAATGCTTCATTAAAAAATATACCCAACTCATAATTTGTATTTAGATATGTTATTTATTTATAAAATATGTAGATTAATGTTCTTTATGGAGAAAGGAGTGACATGTGTATTGATCATAAAATATTAATCTATATATTCACACTGTGAAGTTGAATATGTGATAGAGAAGATGAAAGGAGTCCAAAAAAATTATGACAACTTCATACAAGGGAATGAGAAAAGGTTAGTAGATGTATTGAGTCAAAAAGATAATGAAAAATTATATATGATATAAACCACAATGGATCAAATATTTTTAGATATTTGATATATTGTCCCTGATATCCTAAAGGAAGGGTAAATATTATCTTTCTCAAATGTCTGTACAAACATAAAAAATTGTAATGAATAAATTGGATAAAATGAATGATTTATATTTGAATAAGAATGTAAGAAATAATCCCTAATTAGGCCATGATTACGATGGAATGATATATTTTTAGAATTCATTACGCGTCCCATCTAACATACATTTGACGAAAGGGTTATTGGATGAAGATCATAGATCATCATTCTCTATTCATATCTGATGTATGATGATGTATAGTGATTTTATGGCATATTTATGGTAGGAAAACATGAAGGGTGTTATTTATATGTATGAAACTTTTTTTGGTATATAATTTTGATATTTTTTAGAGAAATTATTAACCACTTTATAATCCTATACAATATTCCTTAATAAAGTGGTATATTATCACTGAGTACCACATTGAATTATATCTGATCAGTGTCTAATGGTTACATCAATGTTTTGGAAAAAATTTAGCATGATCTAGATTTGATGTTGTGTTTCAATACTATTTACCTTCCTCAGATAGATGGTCAGTCTAAGAGAACTATTCAAACACTGGGGAAAATGATGGTGACTTGTTTTATATATTTAAATGGTTGTTGGGTTCAACACCTTCTTCTAGTTGAGTTTATCTTATAACAATAACATTCATTGATGAATTCAAATGTACACTTATTAATCCTTATATGGAATTAATTATAGAACAATAATTTTGTATGAAAATTTTAGAGAATGAAAGATATTGGTAGATGATATAGCTAAAGAAATTGATGAGAATGACATAGCCACTCAATAGTATATTAATGTACCTTAGAGTAAACAAATAATGATAATGATTGGTTAAATTTTTAATTCGATGTCGGGGAAAGGTGTAGCATCAAACCCATCCTGGTTTTCATGAGAAGTGAAAGTGCTATTGCTATACCATAGGTGAAATCCCCATAACACCAATGGTTGGATGTAAATTTCAAGGACCTCATAAACATTTGGAAGATGGTTTTACCAATGGAAAATAATAAACCAATCCAAGATAACTATAAACTAAAAAAATATTATATGATTCATGAGTAAAATATAATACAATTAAAAGTATAACCAACTAAACTAATTAGTCACATGCATGTAAAAAGAATAAGTGAAGACAAACATATCAAAGAAAACCATTAAATAACATGGGAACATCCAATAAGCTCTAAGAGTCAAATAAATAATCCATTCTTATGGTATCATGATTCATCACTATAGAACTGGGACAACATTCCTTTACTCATGTCCTAATATACAATTTCTCCAAACATACCAATGTTCTAAAGAATTAGGTAAGTATAAAACATTTTATGATTTCACCAGTGACTTCCAAACTCATTCCAATAGGATAGAACATGTTAGACCATTTATAAGAAACAATCTATGGAAAATTAATGATTTATAAATCAATGTGTAAAATATTTTTCCAAACATAAACTCTTTCTATGGATGATATCAAATAACACTTTAAACCATTTAACATTTTGTTTTAGAATATCCATTTCATGATCTCACACACACTCACACAAGCTATCATAAGTGAATATTTCACACTCCTGAGTGGTATCAGGTCAATCATCCATTCCATCATAAGGTAACCATTACCAATGTTCCCCAATGTTATGCACACCATCTATAGAGTCACGTCATTAAATCCTAATGGTACATAACCCTTATCATGGGTCATTCCAATTAAATAAATTCACACCAACCATGTATGCCAAATAGAATTCGAATCCATTTCAATAAACCATGTATATTAATGGAATAAATTCTGAAACAAATAATTTGAATCAAAACCATCCCTAATATTAAAATCATAATTTAAAAATATGAAAACAATTACACTTTCAACAGAAAAACCAATTTCTATAATTTCACAAACCATCACTAAAGTAGGTTTCCATCAATAATTTCACATAAAAGTAAATATTTAATTCATTAAATTCATCAAGTTTTAAACCAAGTCATTTTCAAACAAGGGGAGTCGAGATAGAACCAATATATCTAAAAATGATGCTGAAACCCAAAAGTGACCTAAAAAACAAAAAAACATATCTTTTAAACTCAAAACAAACGTCTATAGATAGTGTTTACCATCATACAAACAACCATAACTCACCACTATTCAATCAAAGAACTAGGAGCTATACCCAGTGGATCAACAAGATGGATAAAGAATAAGTATATGTAAATAAATTATTAATGGCCACTTATATGTGAATCTGGGCATCAAAAATTTATAGATTCACGTACAGATCTCTTCCAGATCACTTTGAATTGTATCTAAAAACTTTTGAAGGAGTAGAATTCATGGTATGGTTTTATTTTGTAAGAACATTAATTACGGGGGTAAAACATATATATTCACGAAAACAAGATATTTTTTTAATGGTGCATTACTAGGGAACACTATTTTCCTAACTGTGAACTTACTGTTCAGTAGTCAGTACCTCCAAATTACCCTCATACAGTTGGAGCCGATAGTTTGATAAGAACATGCGCCAACTATGCTGAACCCCTATGTCCAAGGTTTCTTGGTTTCTCCTAGGGTGAAGCATGGTTTGGAAAAACTATGAACCAACTTGTGTGCTTAACCAATTCCTACTATTTTGATTTCACAATTTCCTTGAATGTTTTTTACAGTGACTAATAATGGTGATCATACCATGCATGTCCATAAAATTACAAAAAATGTCTAAATAAACATTGATCCTCCCAAAAAACATAACCCAATTACATTATATAATTAAAATACAAAAATAATGGGTTATTTACAAGAAAAAAGGGGTGTTATATTCTCCATACTATTAGATTTTATGTCATAGGAATGTATAAACCCAGTATTAGATTTAAAGTGTTCGGTCCATTGGTCAACCATTTTTTCTCATACTCCTATATTTCTTATTGAATCTGAAAATGCTAGCACAAAACCCACACTAAACCAATTAATTAGTCTTTTAGGATATTCTATCCCTTATCCACAATCAATACATTAATTTTAACTAATGAATCATTCAAATATATGTAAAAAATTATACCATCAAATCATATCGTCATGATTAGTTTGAAACTTTTTCAATTCAGATACATGAAACACATTACGCAAGGAATTGAACATTAGTATAAAAAACAGCTGATATGAAACCCCACCAACCAATACAGTATATAAAAAAGACCAATGTATCAAAGATATAACATTACTCACCTCTAAAAATAATGATTCCCAATCCTTATAGATTTTATAAAAAACACATCATCACACACCTCAAATGAAAAATATTGACAATGAGGATCTACATACAATTTTATAATATTATAAGCCATCTCCATCCTTTTTTATGATTAACTGAATCATCTCAATTAACTCTTGAATAATGAGTTTTCCCATAAGATAATTTACACATGTTTCCAACCAGCAAAGTTGAAAATGACAAGGGAACACATACAATACATACAAAGGGGCCATATTTATTGTGGCATGATAACTATTCTTATATGATAAATCCACTAACAATGTGTTCTCATCCAATGAGACACTAAAAATATTACAAAATTCAAAATCCTATCTTTAAACATTTTTATTTTCAATTGAAATGGTCTATCCAATTGAGTACAATATTTGTGATCATAATAAACTGATTCCCAAGGGCTTGATTTATGTACTTCCCAAAATTAGATGTAAACCTGAGATCTTGATCCAAATATATTGAAACTGGTACACCATGCCTCTTTACCACATCTCAGATATATATTTATGACAAGTCTTCCACCTCATGAGACTAAACGATTTGGATGGAGTAAATAATGCAACATACCCACATGTCATTGGTCATCTTACTTATCCAAATGAATGTTTAGGATTCTCATAAATATATTTGTAACTATTTTATCAATCCCACCCCCAATTTTTTTTAGTTCAATTACATATAAATATTTTGTATTCTGGGATGAACAACCCATCTCAAATGGTGGTAATAATGAAGAAGTTGTTCATGATAATCCACACGTATGAACATCTGATCAAGAAACAAAAAAAATAATATCTCACAAGGCTTCAATCCCTCATTGGTCTCCCAATAATTTTGTTTATAATTTAAAGACACAAATTCTAAATCATATATTTTCTTCTCTTTAACATTTTACATAAAATTAATAAAAAATTACACTAGGAAGAAAACCAAAAAACATCCTCAGTCTAACAATCCATCTGTATGTCAGCTATCATTGACATTAAGAGGGAATTATTTGAATCCAATTTCTTCATCTAACTATATGAATGTATATTTAATGCATCCACCATCACATTTCCAATAAATAATGTATACATTATGTTAGAGTCCAACATTGGGAGATACTCCATCCATATTCAATATCTTGGATTCAAATAGAATTATGGGAAAATTATTTTTATGATATTAAGATCCATAGACACTGAAAATTTATCACGAAATAGTTAATGTTGAAAATTCACAAAATCATGGAATATAGAATCTTATTCCAAAAAATGTGTTTTGTAGTTTCTATCTGGAAACCGCAATTGTCACGATCCTTAAAAAATGATCTCCCTACATAAGAGAACGCCCTAATATAGATCCTAAAGAATCATAATATTGCACATTTCCTTATATTGGTTATAGTAATATCGTTATCAGTTTCAAAGTAAGGAAAAACTTACACTCCACAAATGGATTATAATTTTTATCATTTCATTTTAATGGAAATTATTTCTTCATATAATATATCATTGGAAAATCTAGTCTTATAATTTTATGAAAAATCACAATAATAACTAGATAGGCCCCGGAAACTCTTTATCTTAAAGATGTTATTTATATGTTTCTAAGATATCATAGCCTCCACATTATCTAGATAAATAGAGAAAAAACTTTCAGAAGATACATGTCCATGGAAACTTTCCTTTTGTATCAAAAAATTATACATTGAATGTTTTTCATATAGAATGTTACCCCACAAGATACCCAACACTATCTCCAAGTGTTTATCATTCTCGACCTTGGTCATAAAATAAACTAGTGTTTCATCCAAAAACAAAACCCCCAAAAAATCCAAATTCCATTGAAATATGTTATTTATCAATTTGATAAATACATATAGGGAATTTTCAAGATCAAAAGAAATAACCAAATACTCAAAATATCAATATATACTCTTGATATCATTATTTGGAATATCCTTCTTCTTAAATTTCAATTGAATATATCCCTAAAGTAATTCAATTCTAAATATCCATTGGGATTCACTCAATTGATTGAACATACCAACAAAGAATGTAAGTGGATACTAATTCTTTATTTTAAATTGTATTTTCTTTTTAATTTCCACACAAATTTGAAGAGTTCCATCCAAATAGTTTCCATGCAAACCTAGTGTTGCCTATAGATATGTACTAGGATGAATGATCCCTTTTCACTATAGATATTCAAACTAGAATTTCAATACCATTAATTCCATTGGTTCCATTTGATATGATGAAATTGAGATAAGAATCATCACTGGTAAGATATTAATCTTAATTTATACTTCTCTTGTAGGTGGTAACACTAATAAATTCTTAATGAAACATCTATAAGATGGTAAAAAAGTTCTAAAAAACATTATACCTGATCGCATTCACATATTCCAAGGTCAAATATACCAACCAGTGTGAGGTAGTTCTAATTTATTGTTCCAAAAATCATGTTCAAAATGACATCACATACTGATCATCTCTAATGAGATTCTCCATGGCATCATCAGTTCTGAAACTAACCCTTTGGGTATAATAGTAAATGTGAGACTTTAAAGTTGTTATCCAATCATTAACCAGTATTATGTCATATAAATCCATCTAAAATATATAAATATCAATTAACAATTTATCCAAATTGATATTTAAAAAAATATTTTCACATAATTGATTGTCATTCTCCTGGTCTAGGATGATTTTGATGCTTCAAATAGAAGTAAATCTATCCAAATGCAATCCAAGAAGATCAAAAACCTGAAAATTGATAATTTAATTGGATGAAGTCATTTATAACATATATTTCATTTGATTATAACTATAAATAATCATAAATATCCCAATCTATATTCCAGATTGATCATCCAATATTATTTTCTCTTACAAATGCAATTGCTCCCATGCTGCACTATGGTATTTATTACCTTGTTGAAAGTGATTTGGTTGTGGGGACATGGTAGTTCGATAATTACCATGGATAGCACGACCCTATAACCAAGTATTATTCTACTTCCCACACACCATCACAGTATACAACATCTATGAAATATAATTAGTTTCCTGAACACCCAAAAATGGAGCACTATGATAATAACACTAAAGATGCCCCATTTAGAAGTAGTTTTGGAATTTTCTAGGATGTTCCACAAAATACCACTTCATTTGTTAAAATAACACACTTTGAAAACATCCTGACATACTGTTTGATTCTGGTGTAATATTCAATGATTCCATCATTTATATATCATTCATACCACTAACTTGGATATAGGTGTCCCTCTTTAACTTATTCCCAATATTAGTATTCCCACCATTTCTCAACGGTATCAAAATGCTTCCTCCAACTAAAATACCAATAAATACCCCTTCATCCACCATCTATCTATTGAAAATCTCTATATAATATGCAATAAAATTAATGGAAATCATTGACTATATTTGTTTCCTCAACACTATTTTAAAAATTTGTTCTTTTAAGGTCACAATTACAACAACATCATTGAAAAGTGGAATATGTTCATAAAATTAGATTCATACCCTATCACTTTTCATTCCTCCTACATTATTTTAAAAAACAATACTGTGTTCAAAATTATATACATATAGGGATATAATTTATTATTTAATGGTTTTTCTAAATACTCATAAGAAATGGTTTGGTCCATTTTATCCTAAATTATAAAATCAATTCACTTGCATGGTAGATCCTGCATTTTATACGTTTCCATATTGACTTTTAGCACATTATCATTTCCTAGGAAATTCAATGATTTCATTCATCATATTTATCCACATGTATCATTTTTTACTGTTATAAATGACCTCGAAATATGGGGGGTATTATATTGGTTTTAAATTTAATTATCAACTTTAATTTTCTTATACCTTATATTCCCTCTATCCATGACTTGAAAATATTGGATGATACTCTTATAAAACTGTTTTTTTACTTGCAGCTCCGGTCTAACAACATTCTTAACAACCTCTACCATTTGGTTTCTATTACGCCTATTGGGTTCCATTATATATAACTAAAATAAATTTACTAATAGTTTCAATCTCCATAAACTATAGTCTTAAAATTTTTAACTTTACCACATCATATATATCCTAACAAGTCATTTCAAAATTTAATAATTTTTCACTTCAGAACCATTTTTGAAAATTGGACCATAATTTTTGAAAATTATACCATTATAATCCATTTTCAAAATTAATGTCTTTTTAAAAAAAATCATTAATCTTTAATCAAAATGAATTAATTACTCCTGGGGGGAAGCCAATTTTAATCATGCATGTCATGATTTTTCCATTAACTGAACAAATAATGATGAGAATACAACTCCTAAAATTGTGTCAAAAATCACATACCAAAAATACATGGTAACTTGAGGTTCAATATAAATAGTTTAGATAAACCTCTTTACACTCTACATATCATGTTCTGATGATCTGACACCTTGCATCCCATATAACTCAAGGATTAATCAAGAATGGATTTTCCACTAATAGGTTAAAAACCTACTACCATTTGTGTGAAAATAAATGTCAAACTGGAAAAGACATACACAATTTGTAACATCCCTCCAAACCAATTTTTCATGAAAATTAAAAGAGGTGTTAATTGGAATTATGTGACCTATTAAAGACACCAAATGCTAGAAATAAATTCCTTATTCTTCATAAAAAATTGGGTGGTGATTTCCATTCATAATTTAAAAAAACCCAAGTTAACCATAATAAAAAAACCATTATATGTTGAATGAGTACAATTTAATACAATTCAATATACAACAGATGGGATCCACAACCAAATGACTATCTCGTACCATATTAGAGTACAAAGAGTAAAATAAACCCAATAACTCAAATATAACCAATACATAAGAAATCTAATCCAAACAATAACTAATATCAAACTCATAAATCCATACCCTAAGTATCATGATTCACAAATAACGAAGTAAGATTCATTTCTTTTACACGTATCTCGATATATAATATCCAAAAACACACCATATTTCCCATGAAGGGGGTGAGTATTAATCTTAGTAGATTTACCAAGTGACCTCCCAACAAACTCCCCTAGGAATTAATATGTTCAATCATTTTTAATAAACATTTTATGTAAGTTTATTGAATTTTATTTCAAATTATAAAATATTTTTCCAAACCAAAACCCTTTCCCTGGAAATCAACCAAACAACTATATAAAAAATTTCACATTTCCATTTTGAATAACAACATCTTAATTTCACCGAGACTCACACATACATGCTTTAGTGAATGGTTCATAATCATTAGATATATCAAATTGAACTACCAAGTATTCAAAAGGTAACCATTACTAAAGTTCCCCAATATAACACTCCCCTTCTACATGGTGAAATCATTATACCCAATTGGTACATGCCCCTTATCTAGGGTCACATCAAAAAAATAAACCTATGAAAAACATGTATACCAAATAAAATTATATCCTATTTATATAAAACATAATTTTATTTAAAAAAATTATAAAAAATTATTTCTTATATAAAAACGAACCACACATTTAAAATATTTTTTTATGTTTACGAAAATAAGTTCACTTTACAAAAAAATAATTTATATGATTTCACAAACCCCCACTAAAGAGGATTTCCATAAAAAAATTTCTTAAATTTCACAATTTAATTCAATCAATTCAATAAATTTGAAATCTAGTGTTCATTTTCTAAATAATAGGATTCGAAAGTGAATAAAAAATCATGAAAATAATGGTAAAACCAATGAAAGAAAAAAAACAATAAAATTTGACTGAAACACCAATAAATTTCTTCAAATAATGTTCTATATCTTACAATAAAACCAAAAATTAACACTGTTTGTAAACAATGACATGGATCTATCCCCAGTGGATTAGATCCATGAATCCATGAGAGGGAATGTTACAAAATATATACGGAAAACAAACTAAAACATAATCTTAACATGGAATATTGGCCTCCAACACACATAGATTCACATAAATATTGAATGTAAGGATATATTTAGACTTTGGAAGGACTAGAATTTATTTTAGTGTTAGATTAGGGAAAAACAAGTCACTAGGGGAGTAATCCTTGTTAGAGCCACAAAAACTGGATTTTTTAATGGTACCGATTTAGGCAAACCATGTAGCTACTATAAGATAGACACTACCACGAAACACCCCATTAATTTTGGTATCTCACCATTAGAAAAATATTGTTACAACTACACTAAACCACTCTTTACAATATTTCATATTTTCTTCTAGGTTTTGTTATGTTTTGGAGAATCCACGATTCAAACTATGTGTCTACTTAGTGCCCACTGTTTTTGTTGCATGGTCTCCTTGATAGTGATTCATGGTTTCTACTAACCATTCTCAAACAACACACCACCATAAAATCTACATAATAATACCAAAACACCTTTGAACCTCATGAAACCAAACCTAATTACATTATATGAAGAAAAAATAGAAAAAAAGGGTCAATTACAATAATCTAAGGGGTGATACATAATTTATTTCTATGAATATAACTATGTAAGAATTTTACGATAACTATAATGAAGGAAAACAAAAAACATGGGTATATTCTCCGCACTCAGATTCTTTATCATGAAGGGATGATACCATATTGCTTATCCCATACACTAGAATACTCTGATGTTCATGATCTGTTCCATGAATGTCTCTCAAGGATGTATATTCTTGAAAATTACATGTACTAAACTCAAAAATTGTATACCTTTTGAATTATATTTCATATGAACAACAACCAATATGAATCTAATAACATAGAGATTATGTTCTATTGAAAAATACTACTAACCTAGTTAATATTATCTAATAGAATCAATAACTTGAGGAAGCAACATGGGAACATGAGGATGTGATAAGCCAAATATATTCTAATTTTCTTATACTAGAGTCATGGATTTTTTAAATCTAAATTCATTATAAGGTGTGTAGTATGTAACACCTTGTGATGTTATGATATATTAATCCAAAAAAATTAATTTCCTAAATATGTTGTGATAACCATACCCTCAATTATAAATAAAAAATAATATATCATATCTGCAAATTCTAACCATAAAATTGGATATGTGAAGTGGATTAGAAAAAATATTATATTTATATTATATTTTTTATATAAATAAAATATATTTATAACTAAGAATTCAATTTTTTGTAATGTAAATCTAGAAAATAAATACAAATTTTCCCTATAAAATTGTTTGAATTTATTTTTGAGTGAAAATAACATAATAAAATTATAAATGCTTTCAAAAATTTACATAAAAACTTACATATCATATTGAATTCACCATGTAAAATATATATTCCTGTGAATATTTTATATTTTTATTAAATAATGATTTCCCATTGACTATATGTATATAAATTTTTATTGAATACATTATATTTCATTCATGAAAAAATGGTGAATTTTGTTTCAAAAATATTTCAATATATCATAACTTCATTTATATTGTGAATAATCCATTTTAGGTTACTAGAAATAACTTTATGTCTTATTTTTTTATAAAAATTTATATACGTAAGAAACAATTTCTTCTAGATGACTACATTTCACCACATAGTTATGGTTCAATTTTAAATAAAATTTCTCTACAGATATGAAATTAATTTGAATATATATTCTTCCATATTTGGAATCATAAGATGAAAAAAAGTATGTGTAAAAATCCTTCTTTATCATAATTAATTTCAACAATAATAAAAAACATCAACATAGTTATAGTTAAAATCGGTTTATGGAGTTGGAGGGGGGTTAAACTAAGAGATAAGTGAATGTTGTTAAATTAAACTACTATAAAGAATTTTTATGGAATTATTTTGACCGTATTTTAGACCACATAAAACTTGTCACATCATTGCGACGATTTTTTCTTGATTATGATATTGTAATACTATAATAGTACATGGAATCACATATGTGTCATGTCCTCCACTTATAAATGAAATTCCAAAATTTATATTCATTGAAACATCTGAACCATTTTAATTGATAATCACACACACAATTCCCTTTTAATCCAATATGTACATTAATTATAAGTTCTTGTATTCTTAAAAGACCATCCCTATTATTGTTAAGAAAATAACTATATATTGCCAACCATAGAAGAGGTATCCAACTTAGTTGACATCATTCAAAATATTAATTTTTTATTCTCAACTTAATATATAATGTACAACACAATATAATATCTTCAGTATCATAAATATACATAAATTGTTTTAATATTATATAATTTTATCAAAAAAAATTTAGAAATGAAATTCAATTTTTTAGTGATTACAAAACTCATTAATTGATGATGTTATAAAAAAACATATGCACAACATTGGATATTTTGAATAGTTATATGGCCATTAAAATTTTAAACACCATTATGAATAAGAATTATTAATAATATATCCATCGATTGTGATCATATTATTATTATATGAATCATTTTTGTGATAAATTCTAATTGACTAAAACTGATGAAGAGATTACCTCAACCAATAATATCGTACCCTCTAAAGCCCGTTCTCCAGGGTTTCTAAGGGAGATATCATCATTGTTATTTAAACATGACAAAATATAAAAAATAATTCAAAAAGTGTTTCTTCAATTGAACTATTTATGAGAGAAGATCAAGCTTATCAAGATCATGACCCTAACCTGTATGTCGAACCTATGCAATAAAATCTAACTATCACACACCTTACCCTTAGGGAATTAAATAGTTTTACAAATATATATTCATGTCGGACATAATTGAATGAATATTTCTATTTTTACATTTAAATAAATAGTTATTATATTTATCTTTTATTCTTATTATTACACATAAAATTATTAGATAATTAGTTTGATTAAAATAGTTTTTTATATGATGAACATGAATTCTATATTTGGAAAATTTATTGATTTAATCAAAAAATTATTTTTTAATTATTTTTATTTTTTTAATAATTGATATATGAATAAAATATTTTTATTATATATTTTTGATTATATATAAATTACTATGTCATTTTCTGAAGGAAAAAAATAATTTTTTTAAGGGTCACAAAACAATTATTGGAATAAAATATTATCAATAAACATGTTTTTTTATTTAAATATGTAAATTATCATACATAGATAATTATTTGGATAAAATAAATATTTTTTTGAAATAATCTTAAAAAAAATTTCTAATAGTGACCTTTTAAAAACAAATTTGAGTCTTTTGATTTTTTAGCTAAAAAATAAATAGTGTATAAGTATATAGCTTGTATTATGACATCATCACAACCAAAACGTGATGTAACATTTCCCTGAAAGGTATCAAAGAACTAATTATTATTTTCTTATTAAAATGTTTTGTATTTGATTTATATAATTTTATAATCCCTTAATGTATCTACCATAACATTTGTTATATTTTATGGTTTTAAATTCAATTTGTTGATAATGTTACTCACTTCTACATCACCTAGGATAGTATAATAAATATCCCAGTTGATTAACATTTTAAAAAATGTAAAAATATCCTATTTGGATGAAACCATGTCCAAAAGCCATTGAATGATTTGTTTTTGTATTAAATTATCATAAAGTCTCAAAAACCAATGTTTGAATATTAATATATAATTCCAATTACTTTTTAATATAAACCCACCCAAAATCCAATTAATATTCCCCAAAAACCATTAATTAATGTATATAATCTTTCCATAACTCTTTATAGCCCAACCATAGTGACCCCAGGAACATAATTATATCATCAAACGATATTGGAAACACCCACTCAAGGTAATGGATCCCCTCCTTATCATTTTTTTTTCAAAACCATCATTATATTATCCCTTTCATTTTTTAATTGATCATGTTTAGATATGATTTCACACATACCTATTAACACAATTATTATTTTAAAGTGCTTAGTGACTTTTTTCACTCTTATTAAGAACTCCCATGAACCATCATGTACCACAATCATGAATCCTTATTACCCTACAATTATTCCATGGGTAATATTTTTTGTTCGAATACCCATCTTATTTTCAAGCAAGAGTATTCACCAATATGTTCCCATTATTAATTTATTAGAGAAATATATTTATATATCCCACACTCATTTATCATAATATTATCATTTATGTATAGAATCATTTTGGTTTTTTGTTCATGGGGAATAATTATTCATGTTCATTAAATGAAAATGATGGGTGCACCAAGATAGCGCTTCAATGACTTGGGTAATGTTTTAGTCTTATGTGAAGTCATGTATGTTATTAGAGAGTAATCATAATGAATCATGGGATATTTCTATCATTTTATGTTTTTTTGGAAGTCATAAATGACCTTTTTTTATTATATATTAAAATTTGGATTCCATAATATAATGTTTCCTATATAATATTCAATTATATCCTTCCACATTATTCATGATTATTAATCCCAAACCATTTATCATTCAGTAAAATTTCCTTTAGTTAACATTTCTTTAAATAAATTATGTTATTATTTTTTATTCATTCGAAATTATTTATAGCTCACACTATTATTATGTATTCCCCAATGTTATCACATTCTTTTTATATAGTGGAATTGAATTTTTGAAGCATTTTAAGGAATCATTCAATTAATGTTTTATCAATATATAGCATTGATGTACTATAATCTATGTTTAACTAAAAACACAGGCTTCAAGACCTTTTGGTATTGTATTATGTGTACCCAAATATAATAAATCATGAAATAATGTGCATTAAAATATTTATTCTCATAGTTGATATTAGAGTAATGTCTAGTTATTTTTTGGTATAATAATTATTAAAATATTATAATTTTTTGGGATAAGACTAAAAAAATTAAAACATCACTAAATTTGACTAAATTATATAGTAAGTAGTTTCCTTGAAGACAATTTATTTTCTGGTTACTATAATTAGATCTGGTTTAAGCACTAATAAACATAGGGTTAAAAAACCTGAAAAAGATTCATTGAGCTACAGTCAATCATTTCTTGGTGAACAACAATACATAATGCTACAAACTTTATTTGAAACTCATTATTGATATTAATTTTTATTTCACATGCTCCAAAGAACCATTATCATTGTAATAAAAATACCAATAATATTTTATGTTTTGTTATAGATCATGGAAAACCAATATTGAATCCTAGTATTTAATAGGTTATGGAATATATATAATTTATGACATATCATTTAAATGTTCATGGTTTCACATTTATGATTGTAATAGTATTAATATTATCTTTCATAAGTCAAATAATGTATTTGATAAATAATTAAAACCTGAATAAAATAGTGAATAACATGCTTATAGTATATGGTTCTTTGAATTATACTATATGTCTTAGTTATATTAGAACTCTTCAAATACCGCCATAAAAAATTGAAGCATGTATTTTGATGAAAACAAAAATGAGGACATTTTTTCATCCAAATAATATAACTCCCCATATTTATATTTCTAAGATAATTATTCAATAGAACCTCTAGATACTTCCTTTAGTGTATTCCAATTTAATTTGATTTGTCTATTATATTTTCTTATATATATCCAAAATAAATTTCTGAGAGAAGGAATACAACCTCCATATCATGTGCCACCCTATGATTCATTAAAATTGATAACAATAGGAACAATATTCATTAGTGAAAACAACTAAATCATGGATATTATTTCCTTATGGAGAAGAATATATATTTCAACAGATTTAGACTAAAGAGGGGATCATCCTTGAATATATGACCATGGAAATGGAATTTACTAATGTGATTCTAAATGAATAGTCTAGTATTCATCTTATTCGAGAGGTTATAGTTTCAATCATGATTGTACCATGATATTTACAAATAACCACAACTCCATATATAATGTATGTAGTTGAAATTGAGTAGATGAAGAAGAAACTAGTTGATAATCTAGATAAAGGGTTCATACATCCATGTGCTTCACCATGGGGTGCACTATTTTTATTTTTAAATAAGAAGGATGGGTCAATGTGACTCTATATTGATTATTATGAACCATACAAGATGAAAATAAAGATAAAAATATCCTCTTCCTTATATGGGTTACATGATTGATTAACTACATAGATCCCAATACTTCACTATGATAGATATTCGTTCAGGATATTATCATGTAATATTGAATAAGGAGACCACAAAGACTCATTTTTGAATATGGAACAACCAATACTAGTTCATTGAGATTCCATTTGGATTCAATAATTATCTAAAAATATTCATGGACATAATGAATATTGTATTTTTTAATTACCATGAATTTTTTATTAGCCTTTATAATCTTATCAACTCCAAAGGAAAGTAGAAACATGAGGATCATTTTAATTCAATACATAAAAATTTGAGAATGAAAATTTTAATTTAAATTTAATGGTATTTTTTGTGTCATTGTGATATCATTGGATCCTTAAAAAATTGATGCAATTGACGGCTAGATAGGGAAAAATCTATGATAAAAATTTAATGTTTACTTTTATTATTTTGGTATTATCTAATGATTTTGAAACCTAATAACCATGAATATTGATAAGGAATCATGTTTTTTATTGGATGAGGAGTGCGATGAATGTTATAAATAGATGAATAAGTGTCTAATTACTATAACATTGATCACATTAACCCCTAGTGGGGAAGAATTTTTTTTATCTATAGTGATTAATCAAAAAAATACCTCCGTTCGTGTATTCATGAATAATAAAAAAGTGATAACTTCTTCCTCCCACCAACAACTAGTACTTGTTCAGAACTACAAAATTTATGATCTATAATTGGATGTAGTTATTTTCTCATCAAAGATAGGGATATATTACCAATAAGGAGTAAGTTGTGACATATATAAAGATGATAAAATAATCAAGTATATATTTTAAAATTAGTTTCTTAATTAGATCCAATGAATGTAGTAGTTATTAATAAAGGAATATGATTGTACAATTCATTTATATCTATAAAAAGTTAAACTTTAATGACACTCAATGTATAGGAAGTCTAACTAATATATCCCGGATGATGATACCATGGGATCTAAAAAAACATGGACATAAAAGGGATGGATATTACAATAATAAAAGGATCCTCATCTTAGCTATCTCAAATAAAATCTTATCTATATCCTTTATAGAGGTTCATGTATCCCTATCAAGTTGATGTGTTTTTATATAAAAATGTTGTGAATATTCTAGAGTTCTTATTCTAGGAATATAAGTAAATATGGTTTTAAACTAGGATACATGTCCTGTAAAAACCAAAAAAAATATAAAACTTCTCAATGTTGTGCACAGATTATCATACTCTATTCATAAAAGAAGAAATATTATAGATAGAAATTTTAAAATAAAATTATTTTATAATATCATTAAGTAAGTGTTTTTATTGTTCTCACTTGAGGATAGGAATTCTAACAAGTAAAGGATAAGAAAAAATCAATGGTTCTGATAAAATCATTTTCCATACCAGTTTAGAAATGGTTAAAAAATTGATTTCTTCATAAGATTACCCATGAAACGAAATTTTAATAACACTATCCGTGTTGTGGTTGATCGCGTTACGATGTTAGCACATTTCATTTCTATAAATAATTTTTTTTTCTATTTAAAAACTCATTATGATATTTGAATGGGATGTTATAAGGATTCATGTATTTCAACTCTTTATTGTATCTCATTGTAATCTTAGGCCTATATTGAGGTTTTGGAGAATCTTCTTGTTAGAATTATATATAGAATATAGATTCATCCCTTCTTATCTCACTCAGATAGAGGCTCTCTATGAAAATTCAATTTATACACATAAGGATATGTTGAGATAAAGGTTAATGGATTTTCATGTTTTTTGGGACCAACACTATCCCATAGTGAAGTTCACATATAACACATGTTTCTATTATTTCATTTAAGAAGTACATTATAACATTCTATACTGGATGATTTTTTAGACACTAAAATATTGGGTTGATGTTAGTGGGAAATGATGATGTGATGTCATAAAATCCAATAAAGGATAAATAAGTGTCTGTCCATTCAACCACATATGAAATATTAAATAAATATGAAAATAAATATACAAAAAGAATCATCAACAGGATTTAGAGTTTCAGGTTATAGATAAATTCTTCCTTCATGCACCAATGTGTAAGAATTTCATTAGGTTTGGGAACAAGGAAAATCATAGTCCAAGATACATCAACCCCATTGAGTTCCTTGATTGCATAAGTGTGGTGGACTATTAAATATCCAACCAAACAAACCAATATAATGTGCATTATGAATTCCATGCATCACTATTGAAGATGTACATTACAGACCCCTCACATAAACTAAATCAAGAGTTGGTACCAGTAGAGGATGATAATTCATTTTAGGAGTATCCAATGAAGATATTTTTTTAAAAAAGAATGTTATGTGAAATAAGAAAACTCTCTTGAACATAGTGTTTTGGTGGAAACACCATTTTTTGCAATTGAAAATTGATACAATATAGGTGATAAAACTGAATTATCAAAAATTGTTTAGTGTATGAAATGGAAATTTCTATAGAGAAATTTCTAAATCATAGGAAAATGAAATAACTAAATCTTTTATAAATGGAAATTTACTTTTTCTTATTTAATACCTCATTAAGTGATAATGATATAGTAAAAGTACCCAACATTGGATAATATGAATAGATATATGTTCTATAAAGATTAATAGACTATTATTTATCATATAAATTAATTATATAACTATTTAAAATGATCATTTGTCTAGTGTATATATAGGTTCTGATATATTATAAATAACAAAGATGAAATAAGTGATGGTCATGACCAGTAGGATTGCAACATATAAACCCTATTTGTTAGAGCAAGTGAAATATACTTCACCACTGCATTTTTCCCTTGATCAATATGATATTTATATTCAATAAGTATTGCATTAATGCAAGAATTTATGAATAATTTCAACCACATTTATATCATAACCAATAAAATGTATTCCAAACCACCTTAGAAAATATAACCATCGCACATCTTCCAATTAGTTTATTCAATGGTGTAATAAAAGGTTATATATCTATAACATAGTAGAATAAATTTGGTTACCCACTATTTTTAATAAAATAATTATTATATTCACCATTAATAATTATTATTACTCTTTATTTCATTTTATAATGATTATGAAAAAAATGAATTTATAATAATGACACAAAATATTTTCTTTAGAGAAATATGGAGTTCTTATCATGTTACATTATTTAAATGAATTAAATTTTTTTTCAAAACAATTTATATTTTTAATAAAATATTATTATCGCTAAATTTTAAAAAAATGGTAATATATTTTGGTGATGTCAAAAATAATTTTTTTATTTATGTTAGAAGATTATTATAGTTAAAAATTTTATGATTTTAAAAAATAAGGATTTTTTATTTAATAGTGAAAATTATAAAACATAAACATTCTTTGGTTAAAATAAATATATATATTTGAAATCATCATGTAGAAAATTTCCAATGGCATGTTATTCATAATTTATTTTAGTATTAGAATTTTTGTATACAAATTAAATACAATATATATCATGCCATCTTTGTGACACAAAATTTATGTAATGTATGTCATAAATGGAATAAATGAGAAAATAAATATCTAACCATTATGATAATTTGTATTGTATGTTATTTTATATATTTTATAAACACATAATGAATCACAAAAAAATGATATTATATTCTTACATTTTAAAATCAATTCATCATAAACATGGAAGACATCCACGTCAATAAGGATGTTATTTTAATATGATCAGGTTATAAATTTGTAGAATAATTAATCTAACTCAACTTTTGTAGAAAACATTTATAAACCATTGTATGGTTTCTGGGTTTTATTAAATTATCATAAAGATTCCAAAACAAATGTCTTCAAACTAATAATTAATCCTATAATCTTTTACAATATAACCCCAACCTATTTTCATTCTATGAAAAAAAAATCTTCACCATACTCTAACCTCAACTCTCTATATACATCCCATTTATTCCCCAATCACTTTAGAAAATCCTATCTTGCTTTTGGGAGCACCCTCTTAAGTAAAGGTTCCTCTCTATATCTTATTTATTCAATCACGTTTATTGTATTATTTCTTTTATTTTTATAATTTATTTTTTGTGATATTAATTATCATATACTTATAAATACACTTTTGAGTTCCATGTTATTATATATGAATTATATTCTCATTAATCAATCCCAAGAACCATTACATAACATGATTATGTTTCCAGAATTACCCTGGGATTTTTTCATTTGAAATATTTTTTTTGTGAAAACATGCACTTATTTCCATTCAGGAGAATACACATAGTTATAAATATCATTCATTTATTGTTGAATTAAATTTATATAAACATCCCTAATTGATCACGAGATTAAAATTGAAAAGTGACATCATTATGTTGAATTATTAATGTGTCAAACTTATGAATTCATATTACATGAAATTGATGGTTTCTCCTAGAAGGATATCCAATGACTTGGTCTATGTTTTACTGTCATGAGATGTCATGAATGTGATAAGGGAGTTTATGTAATTCATTATTGGAATTTTTACACCAAGTAATGATTTCATGGACGTTATACATGAAATATTATTATGTTTTCTAGTTAAATGTCGGTTCCACATTCAAATATTTCCTTTACCTTATTATGTTAAATAATATATAATTATTCAAAATTATGATTCTCATCGCTCTTATTTTACATTTATATGTCGTATTGCTAAAATTTACATCATTACATTATGATATTTCTTATCTATTGTCTTACTAAGAAATATGTATTACCCATTTCTTCTAAATGTCCCTAGGTTATCCCATATAGTTGTAAAAGTACAATTCAATTTTAGGACATTGTTATGGATGTTCGAAATATTGTTGTTTTATCTATGTATTATGTGGTTGTTCTATATATAAAATACCCCAAAAACGAGGATTCATGATCATTGGGACTATATTATTTTTAAATATATGTAAGAAATCACTAAATTAATCGTTTTAAAATATAATTCATCATAGGAAAACCCTTTATTGGCCATATTTTCCATCAAATAATAAATAAAATTACCACTCGTGCCTATGGGTGGACCACCACATCCACATATCAGTATAATTAAATTTACACAACCATTTTACGTGGATGGTAATTTTATGGGTTTAATAATTATATATTATATTTATGGAATAATTATTACTTAGTAATTATAATATCATATCTAGCTTCGTACCATACAATCCATTTGAAACAAATAGTTTTAGTTAATCATACATGTGGACTACCACCCCCACAATGCAATGATATATGTTTTTCTTTTATGTTTTATGTTGATAGTGATGTGGTTATATGTAATTTATATTTATATAATTTTTTATATAATTAGGCTTTTGGAATGATTAAATAATACTTATATTTTTTATATATTTTTTGTTGGAAAATGAAAAAGACATTGATGTATACTTATGACTTTCTATCTCCATGAACAGTGTGGAATCATTTTTACCTCATAATTTTTTTGATTATAAATATGAATATAATATATATATTTTTTATTTATTTATTTATTTATATCATGATTAAAATATTTTATATCATGACATAATTTCAATGATAAATAACAAGAGTTGGTGAACTATAACTCTTAGGAATAATGAAATTATAATATATTGGAAATAATGATATTAAAAAGTAATTGTTACCAAATGGGTGTTGAAATATTATAAGGTAATCATATATAATATTACATCTATTTGAATGATTAATGTTTAACATTTTAATAAATATAAATGTACAATAAATGTGGTTAGGGTGATTTCCATGCAAGTTAAACATAGAGGAGAAGATTTTCATTTCACTGTTATTTCTTTCAGACATGTGCCATATTGCCCACTTTCTTTTTTTGAGGTCTATATACATCCCATGAATGTATATTATTATTATTATCTTGAAATTTATGGTTAATTATTAATCTAGAAATGTTCAATAAAAAATGATTCTTATATTAAAATAATACCAAAGTGGAAAGGGATTTAAATTTTATACACATTGTTTATCATATATCATTATGATAATGTCTTTGATGAAAACATTTAATGACCTATTTCTTAATAGTCCATTAATTGTCTTCTAATATTTTTATTTTTTGATATTAAAGGTCTTTCTTTAATTATCATTTGTTTATGTTGTTGTGGGACAAAAATAATACTTCTAAGGATAATAGACATTGTTTCATTTATTGGTCGATAGTCCTTTTTCATTATTTGAACATGTTTTGATTATTTTATTTTTTAAAAATGTTTGTCATATACTAATATATGTGTTTAATGTCATTTTTACCCATGTTGGAATTTTTATAAATTCACTTAAATAGAAAATTTTTTCAATTTTTTGAATAACTATGGTTTGAATTTTTGCCAAAAGTGTGATATTAATCATTCTTAAAATACTCTATATGAATAAAATTACACACCAAAATCATTACAAAATAATTATAATACTATTATACAGGTATTATAACATTAACATCCCATTTTCTTCTATATTGAGTTCCCCAAGATTGGTCATCACATAATAATTAGTGTACCTCCCCATATGCAAGAGGATTCCAAGTAGTATCATAGGTCTATAGAGATACATTGAGAAGACTATAGTAGTTTATGAGAGAGATACCACAAATGAAATAATATCAACAGATAAAAGATCCAATATGAACCATAAATGGAAATAATAATGAAAATTCTTATAAGTAACAATGTATAACAAGATATAAGGGTACGATAAACACAGTACATGTCATATAGTCCAAAAAATTGTTAGAAACAAAACTAACCAATGGATCTCAAACATTATCATGATCCCCAACCCGGTCATGGACTTCCATTAATTAAATAATTAGCTGATGTACAATCCAAAAACAGGGTACCTATCCTAATTATGTATTAAAAAATAATTAGCATCTTCTTTGGGTACCCAAGTTCCATGGATGCCCATGCAGTTTCTGACTATAAAAGTGTATGCCTCCAGCAAATGATTCTTAATGTAATTACCATTCTATACAATAGTGTATTAAAGTAATAAATGTTCATTGGGTCACTCAACAACCAATTCATTCATTGACATACTTCATATCCTCTATCCAATAATCAATCAATTCTTAAACAATTGAGAGCATCGAGCCTCAGTATGACATCACAAACAAGGAAAAACATCGGTGGGCCTAAAGCATCACACTAGCCCACCCAAGTCGAGATCCTTCGGCTATATGATTAGATCATAGAGCCTATATTTTACATACTATCTCTACAATTCATCAATGTGTCCAACATCATAAGTATGTACCAACCCAAAAAGGGGACTTTATTCATATGTTAGCATCAAAGAGCCTCGGTCTGACATCTAACACAAACAAAATACCCCTATTCTTTGTGACCATTATTCTTTTACCATTCATCATATTTACCAATTATATGTTTTAACTCATTTCATCAGATATACATTTTAAAAACCATAAATTATTAATCATATATACCATTATTCCCACAATAATTCCTTAATAACCAATAGAAAAAATTTATCATCATTTTTTCACAATGAATTATAACACACACACAAAATTATAAATTTCACATCATCATGATGCATGTACATTAAATAGTGGGTGTTATTCTTTGAGAAACTAAACCATTAACCCATTATTTCATTTATATTTATAACCAAGTGAAATAATCATTAAGGAATTTCAAAAAAAAGGGGAACCACACCCTCATTACAAATCAAAATATGAATTCTTTATCAAAACTGCTTTCGTAATCTCAATTAGTAAAAATAAACTTTTTAAATGATTTCCCATATTCAAACATCATATTGTTCTATTAAATCCATAATGGATCAAATCCAAGACACGACATTAATTTTTTTTTAAAATATACTTAAAACCTTTCAAAAAACTAGCACAGTGGCATTTCAATTTCTCGTTTTTCACCAAACCCATAAAAAACTTTATACATCATAAATTGTTAATTTTTAGAATTTTAATATCTCAATTTCTACACATTCAAATCCATATTCACAATTATTTGTAAAACCCCAAGGGTTTCTAGAAGACCCATATGAAATCAGCAAACACTCAAAAGGGACCAAAAATTATTTTCACACCACACAATATGGCCCAGATTAAATTCCTTGTCAAATGATATGAAGGTGTATAAAACAAGTACTTTGTAACAACTACCTACACAGATAAAAACATGAGACTTTGAGTAAATGCATTAAAACCCCCTACCTCATTCTCATAGTGGACAATCATTAGAAATAATACCTAAATTAAAACTAAATTGGCCTCTACCACTAATATTATGAACACCCTATAAATATAAGTGTTTATAGATTTAGATGGAGTGTAAATAAAAAACCAATCCAATTCCAAAAAATGAAATCAAAAGGTATTGAAGACTTACTCTGAGCATCGATTCACACCCAACGACACTCCAAGCACCTAAGAATCGAATTAGAATCATCCCTTGTAAGTATATAATGGATTGGTTTGTCACCAAAGCTACTTGAGGAGAAATAAGGGAGACATTTGGGGGAGAATATTTCTTTCCTGGGAGAGAAAAATAAAATATTCCCAACTTCTAAAGTCAACATGGTTGGCTATATGATTAGAAAAACTGTGTGCCAACCATACGGATCAATCTATCCTAGTGGGACCAAGCTGCACAGTATCATGAGAGACCCCACATGGTTTGGAAAGACTTATGGTAATTGTGATCCTACCTATAGCTGAATGGTGGCCTATCCATATATTTTATCTGGGATTGTTTCA